>JAQQZR010000018.1:2006391-2026560 GCA_030068235.1 Notoglanidium macrostoma | reverse complement strand
TCTCTCTCTCTCTCTCTCTCTCTCTCTCTCTCTCTCTCTCTCTCTCTCTCTCTCTCTCTCTTGCTCTCTCTCTCTCTTGCTCTCTCGCTCTCTCTAGCTCTCATTCTGTCTCTCTTTCTCTGTATCTCTCTCTCTCTCTTGCTCTCTCGCGCTCTCTCTCTCTCTCTCTCTCTCTCTCTCTCTAGCTCTCATTCTGTCTCTCTTTCTCTGTATCTCTCGCTCTCTCTCTTGCTCTCTCTCTTGCTCTCTCTCTCTCTCTCTCTGTGTCTCTGTCTCTCTCTCGCTCTCGCTCTGTCTCTCTGTCTCTCTTTCTCTGTATCTCTTGCTTTCTCTCTCGTGCTCGCTCTCTCTCTCTCTCTCTTGCTCTCTCGCTCTCTCTCTCTCTGTGTCCCTGTTTGTCTCGCGCTCTCTCTCTGTCTCTCTTTCTCTCACTCTGTCTCTCTTTCTCTGTATCTCTCTTTCTCGGTATCTCTCTCTCGCGCTCTCTCTCGCTCGCTCTCTCTCTCTCTCTGTCTCTCTCTCGCGCTCTCGCTCCCTCTCGCTTTCTCTATCTCTCTCCCTATCTCAAAAAACACAGCTAGTCATTTTGCTGCAGAAGTGGAAATCGTAAACTTTATAAAGCACTAACAAAAAAAAAAAAAAACCACCCCCACAAAACGTCACGTTAACGTTTATATTTTCTTATTTCATTATAATATAATATACATTGAAAACAACAGCTTTTATCTCATTTCGAAATGATCTGTTACTATGGAAACGATAATGTATCAGAGCGAGCATTTTAACGTAAACCCGCCCTTCATATTACAATAGGAATTTTGGTTCCGGTCCAAGCTGTGCGTTTATACAGAAATATTACACGCCTTCAGATTCAATGGTTCTAAACGGGGCTAACCCTCATTGCATACATTGCAAAACACTGACGTTGCGTCTGTAGCTGCCGTTACAATAACACCTTTAATCAGCGTTGCAGGATCGTGAACTTCATTTTCTTTCTCCTGCTAATGAGCTCCCAGTGTAGGCACGGAGACGCTGAGAGGTAAAACGACCCATACCAAGTAAGTTCTCCAGAACATTCATCTTTCACGATCTGGGAAGTGAAACCACATGAAGGACGAGGAAATTCTACAGAAAAAACAGTAACATCGTGGACATTTGTCTGTCGGGATGGGATTAAACACAGCTCGCTGTAGAGTTGTCAGAAAAAACATTCAAATGGTGGAAGTAGTCCAGAGTCTTGTAAAATTAATCCCGTCCAAATAGATCTCAAGCGTGCCTGGTTCGGTTTCTTTAATGAATATAAGAAATCATAAATCACAGAGAAAAGGTAATGTTGAGCTGAGAACCGTAGCCGTGCGTACTGCGGGTATAACATCAGCCGTGTTCATACTTGTACTCTAGAAAAAAGGTTTTTTTGGGTTTTCGCTCATGTCGTGAATGAACACGACACTGATTGAACGTGTCCCTTCGTACCGAGAAATCTGCGTACACATGCTAAATCTGTTGCGCTTATTTCCAAAAGCTCAATATCTGTGGTTTGGTTTCTCCATGAGAGCGCTCATTTCAAAAGAAAAAGGAAAAGCCTTGCCAGCTCAAACGGAGGAATAAACAAGTCAATAAAACTTGTGCGTTTAACAGAGAGAAGCGAGAAGGAACCGAGCTGCAGCAGTTCCTTATTAACTGTTGAGTCTGTAAAGTGTGAGTAATGGTCATTAAAGGATTTCTGTACAATTCAGCAGAAAACAAATGGGACTCGCAGGCAGCACTTTTTCAAATATATCCACACGCAAAGATGCCCGTGAGAATTAGGGGGAAAAAGGAGGCTTCAAAATAGATTTTTGTGGTTCCAGAAATAAGGAATGAATGCTAAAGGATTTATCGTTTAGAGTCGACTAAAGAGTCACTGATGTTAGTGTTGGTTTACGACTATACCCACTTTCTCTGGAGTGTACACCCTTTACAACGAGAACTCTGAAGGGGTCTTCCTGAGAGGGCAAAAACAAGTCAAAGACCAAGTATCACAAAGGAATAATAATAATAATAATAATAATAATAAACTGTGTGATGTGGCTCATCAGTGACTCGAATCATTTGAGTCTGTTCAGTTAAACGATTCGTTCGGATTTGTTCACGTCAGACTGGCCACGGCTTAAGTCGTGGAAGCCACTAATAATATTATTTTATTATATTATTTTCGCATGCACTCTAGCGCTGACTGAATGATTCAAGGAATTCAGTGATTCAGATACTGAAAGGGGAGTGAATCTCGCTCATGACCGAAAGGATTCACTGATGAGAGAGGAACAAACCTCCGTTTTGACCAAAAGATTCACCGACTCGCTGAACAACAGATAAGTGACACTCGGTCTTGACTGAAGGTCAAACATTAATCTGCTGAATGAGCGAGAAGTGAATCGCAGTCATGGCCGAAAAGATTCAGTGACTCAAACACTGGACGAACGAGGAGGGAATCAGACATGACCAAAAGGATTCACTGAGTCAAACTGTGATTTGCCGATCAACACATTTTCAGCCAAAGCCAAAAGGATTCGCTAACTCGAACCCTGATCTGCTCTGTGAGAGGGGACGAATCTCCGTCATGACCAAAACGATTCAGTGACTCAAACACACTTATTCGCTGAGTGAGACAGGAAATGGGCGAAAGATTCAAACACGGATCCGATGAACAAGAGAAGAGCGAATTGCAATCGTGAGCAAAATGACTCACTGACTCGAAAAGAAATGAATCTCGGTCATGACCTAAAGGATTCACTGATACGAGAGACCCAGAGCAGGTTCAGCAGACAATATACGGCTGTTTTAGAACCACGAACAGATAAACATGTAGCAGGGGTCTATGTATAGTTGCAGCGAGCGCTACTGAGTCATTCACCTTACTGACTCATTCAGAAAGACTGACTCGCTCACAGGCGAAGCAGCTACAGAGCAGAGCGTCTTATTTTGTAGAGTCGGCTAATTTCCGAATACAAATGTTCAAGCTGCAGGGTGTCACCTGAGGTGGCGTTAGAAAACAGAACCCACATCCAAGAGCTTCCTTTCAGTAGCACTAATAAGCTCATTCTTCCTCCCTCTCTCTCTCTCTCTCTCTCTCTCTCTCTCTCTCTCTCTCTCTGTCCTTCTTTCCTCTCTGTGCAGTTGCACTCTGATGTGGATAAAGGTGAAGGCAGGATAAAGTACGTCCTGACTGGTGAAGGAGCCACCACCATTTTCACAATCGACGAGAACACGGGCGACATCCACGCCACCAAACGGCTGGACCGCGAGGAGCAAGCGTACTACACGCTCCGCGCTCAGGCTCGCGACCGCGCCACCAACCTGCCCGTCGAACCCGAGTCCGAATTCGTCATCAAGGTGCAGGACATCAACGACAACGAGCCGAAGTTTCCAGATGGACCGTACCAAGCGCAAGTGCCCGAAATGTCTCCAGTGGGTGAGTCACGCGTGTGTGTCGTGTTTATAAGGTGAATAGAAAAGATCTTTAACACCGAGATGGGTCCACGAAACAAAACTACGAAACTACAGCTGACGTCATGGTCAGATACACATAACTTCTCTATTCCGGAATTTCCGTGACATTCAGGCTGCAGAAAATCCCAGTGCAGGGACTAAATTAATACATTCGCATTGACTCCGCCTTCTATTTTGCATATTTTAGTAGACACGCCCCAAAACGCCGCATATTCATTAAACCGAATGTGCAAAATGGATGCAATATTTTCCTGACCAGATGCAACAGTGCTCTGCTCACACACACACACACACACACACACACACACACACACAAGCTATAAAGCAGTCAAATTGCGAAATAAAACAAACAGGATAATCTAATTTCAGAAGCTGTAGAAGATTAGCTTGCAATGGACTGCAGAGTAATAGAGCACCCAATGAGGGTCAACATCTCCTGCATCAGGGCAGGTGAAACACACACACACACACACACACACACACACACACACACACACCCCGAAGAGTGCTGAAGATGAGCCGTGACTCATCTTTGCTGAGCGTCTAATGCCTCACTGTGATGCGGCTCTTACATCTTGATGAGTTTGACCTTCCTGTCCAAATATACAGGTAAAGCACAAACCCATACCTGTAGAATATTCTGGAAAGCAGGAGCTTATTCACTATGCCAAATCTTTTTTACGTAGGAAACCGAGCCCGATTATAATTCTATCCAGTTCGCCGCAATTGAACGTTTTTGCGATTATGCTTAAATACAGATGGAAATTATTTCTGTCACAATACTCTCTTTAACGCACACTCCTCAACATTCTTTCACGGCTCCGAAGTGGCCACTTGAAGCACAAAGAGATTTTTCAGTCCCTCAGCAGAAAGAACAGCGCAGCTGAAGTGAAGATTTGTCCCATCTGTTTCCGACACACTACACGAGGATGTATCAGGTAAATAACTTACTAACTAGCGGAATAAAGCTTTTTTTTTTTTTCCCTCCATATTTTGTGATGTCTTTACAAGCTATCCTTGAGCCGATCCAGTAACGGAGTGGGACTTGGGGTTAAGATTAAACTGACAAGGGTGTGTCATAAAAAAACGGTATCGGAAACAAAAAAAAAACCGTCTGACGTTTTTACCGTTAAATCGCAACAATTCCTCCTGATTTATTCATATTTTCATTCACGAAACCGAACAAAAAACTCCGGCCAGATTTCCAAACGAAGGCTAACACTGATTTTCTTTATACCCGCGTACGCATGTCGCCGAACACCGATCAGATGTTCCCGGAACGGCTTATTTACATTTAGCCACGCCCACAACACTCCATAATAGTCATAATAGTTTACAGAAACAGCAAAACATCGTGGTTAATTATGTCACAATACAGTTTTCTTTGCTTTGTCGTATTGCGGTAAATGTCTTAAATTTATAAATATTTTTTTTTTTTTTTAATAACAATCACAAACTCTGGAAGCAGATTTGATCACGTTTTCTCCTTTTTTTTTTTTTTTTTTTTTTTTAAATCTTTAAATTTGATCATTTTGACAGCTTTGTTTTTAGGAATATTATTTGTTATTAGGAACCTTCTGTATAGGGTGCCAATACTTTTATTCCGAGTCTTATTGGTCTTGTTTTGGATCTCTTTCTTTAAGTCACCTGCATTTGAATGCTTGACTCTGGTAGATGGTTCGGTGTGATTGATTCGGATTCATGACTCATGATTCTTGATTCTTGACTCTCGAATCTTGATTCAAGGCTTTAAAACAGGTTGTAAAGGATTGAGGTATTAGTCGATACCAAAAGCTAAACAGTAAAAGAACAGATGATATTTACACTCTGGTCCCCGTTTGTTTGGCACTGTTTAACCATGCAGAGCGAATAAAAGCTGACAGTCAGGCGCGCGAGTCGACACGCTGTTTTATAAACGTAATTAACATGCTGCCCACCAGCAGCCGTCCAGACCTGGGAGCAAAGCCATTAGCCTCTGCTGAAGCAGATGACCCCGCTCTCACCCAGTGCTCCCGCAGATCAATTTAAAATCATTACACCCGAGCACTGATGAATGACTCTGATTAACGGGAGAATGATTAATTTAATTTGGTAATTAAGGAACAGGAGATTGTTTATGACTGCAGACCTTCCGTGGCACCTCGACGCATCACTCGGACTCCCAGAGTGGAAATTCATAACAGATGCTTACGAGAGCAATCCCCCGCGCCCGGTCATTTTTCACACGCAACGGCGTTATTAAGACGCTTAAAACCTCATCGCCGGGCTCCTGAGTGCCTGATGTTTTCCGTCTTGCTGTTATTGAATTCCATTAGCAGCTGGAATTGAGCTGCGCCCGGACGAAATCAAACCGGGACCGTTCGCGCGCGTGCAAAAGGAGGAACAGCATTACAGAGCACACATTAGATTTGTGCTGATTAGCTAATCACGCTGTACGGCAGAAAGATCGGGTGTCATTCTGAGCTCGTATCAAATCCGTAGGAATGCTGGGACCGATCTGCAGGAAGTCATAAGAAAAGAGGATAAGTGCTGGCACCACACGGTTCTTGCTCGGAACCGAACAACAGCTCGGAATTCATGCTCTCGAGACGTCACGTCAGGTTTCAGCAAGCATCACTTCAGGCCGTTAGCCACGCCGGAACCTTCACGACTGTTGATATGAGCGTCGACGGCCGTATTTTCCCCAATAAAACGTAGTCATTTTTAATAACTCTTATCTAAAGAGTTTTGTATAAAGCTACATGAAACCTTTCATGACTCATGACCTAAAGCATAACGCTGATAACGCTCCACTAAAGATACATGTAACCTTCATAAGCCCTTTATAACTTGTGATGTAAAGCTACATAGGCGTAATGGCTGCTTTTTTTTTTTTTTTTTTTTTTTTTTTTTTTTTTTAATTGTGATCATTTGTTATAACCTTTCATTAATGGTCTGTATCTTTAGAAAAGGTTCATGGAACCTACACACGTCCTTCTTGATGCATTGTCATAAAGCATGATTAAAAAAATGATAGTAACTGTACATACGTGTGTGTGTGTGTGTATAGTATGTGTGATGGAGTATTAGGTTAGAAGTATTAGGGTAAAACCAGTGGAGTATTCCGGCGTTTTTTTTCCAGTCAGCACGCTGAAGCGGTGTAATTAATTTTAAAGTCCTGCACTACTTTAAGTGGAAACCTGCAGAAAGATCTGTTATGAAAGAAAAAACGACACGATTGCTTAATCCTTTAATCCTGTTCAAATCAGCGTCTTTCTAAATTGCACCATCGGTTCTTTATAATCTACTAATACAGCAGCTGGTTCTCCTACGCCTCTCCTGAGGATCGACAAGGGGTTTTTTTTTTGTTTGTTTGTTTTTTAAATGATCCAGCTCAGGAAGGGTTTTGGGCCGGATCCGATGAATTCTGGAGCGAGCTTGCAGGACAGCATGCGGATTTGGGGAATCTTGCGGTATCCAGATCCAGCACTGCAGAATTAAAGCCCGAGTTCCTAACAATCCTCAAAACCTCGACCCGAAAGAACCGCCAAGATGTGCTATAAAGATACCACGTGTGGCTGACGCAGGAGTTTTGCGCAGCATGGAAATCGTACTCATTTGCGGTGCTTTCGAAATTTCCCAAAGCCCCGGATCTCTTTCCGGAGTGGAACATTTCTTCAAATGTGAAAAAAAAAAAGTTTTCTGGCTGCTGGTTTGCGGGCACAAAAACACCCTGCTGGTTTTCAGCACTGTAAAATAAATGACCTTATAAATTTGCGATCAAAGCATCTCTGGCAGCAGAAATGTCTGGTCATGACTGTAATGATCATTTACAGCAGTCACACGGTAACAACAGTATCGTGGCGGTCTTTTTCCCCTCATTTTTCTCCCCAGTTTGGTCGTTGAACAGCTACTCAGAGTGGCGTAACTCACTCGGAGAAAATCGCTATCCGCCTTCTTCCGCATACACGAGCGTTACGTTTGGCTAGTATCGCTAAGGATATGATTAAAATGCGTTTATTAATTTCAAGTCGGAAAACTCGTAAACATTGAAAGATGTAATGATGATTATGATCTATGCAAGATAGACAGAGTATAAAGAAAAAAACGAATAGAAAACGACACTGCTGTCGGAAAACGACGGACGGATTTCAGGCGCTTTATTTAACCCCAAACGTACGATGACGGAGCAGTAGACGAGATGGGATAATTGACTGAAGAAACGCGCCCACGTTTGTTGTTATTTCTGTGGTGTTCTTGTCTCCGCCCCCTGCTCTAACATTAGCTCGTTACCTGATTGTGGTCGGCTGTATATTTTGTATCAGTTCGCTAATTAGCTTGCTGATTTACACTGCGAAGTCTTACCGTGCGTCTGACTTTGTCTCCGTGTTCTGGTTTCCTGCGTTAAGTAACAACGATGCTCTTCTACGCTCTACGCATGGTACAGGTTCAGGTTACAGGAAAACTACCGTATATTAGCGGGTAATTTTACAGTAAAGTTAATGATGCTTCATACAAATCAATGTTTTATATGCAAGTACGTACCTTGTTCCTCACCTGAATTTAGCCTTTGTAGCTTGATTTTTATTTTTTTTTTTCCTTTATCATTTTTTGGAACTGTGCGTTAGTTAATTAGGATGAAGGAGCTCCTGAATGTTCTATATGAGTGAAATGAAATCTGATAATGAGCAGTCCAGTGCAGCGCATGGCGCAGGATGTCAGCTCCGTCCCATTTTCTTTATTTTGTCTTGCGGGTTTATTCCCAGCAGCGCTCTCCAGATGTTTGCGGTTTCAGATATGACACAAACCGGGCCTGTCCCCAAAGGTCTTATTTAGTCCTTTTTACGAGCAGACATGTTAAAGGGTAATCTGTGCTTCTCCCGAGGAGCACCGCAGCCAACGCCGGCCCATAAATCGTGCACAAATGAAGGCTCGGCACTTTCCATTAAGACGCTTTACAGCTTAAATAAAATCTATCTGGGAATTATTATCCAGGCAGCCAGGCAATATTAAACTTGCCTTTTGCGGTCTCACACCCCAGACGTCGGGCTGGGGCTTTAAAGGACGAGTTCCACACAAGGGACATTTACATCCATCCGAAGAAAGCACGCGGTCGAGAATTGGAAGGTTAACGCTTGCAAGTCGAGGGGTTTGATGTCACAACCTTCAGATCATTAGGACACAAACTTAACCTCGCTTAAAAATGAAATGCTCGTCTGATAATCTTCTAGAAATGTGAACACAGCCGGCACTGAGCCATGACAGCCATAAAAGTCCAGAACACTAGAACAGGCAAGGCAAATGAAAGAATTTTTGGTCTGGTTTTAATTATTCGTCTCCTTTATGTGCTTTGTGACTTAGTCTTGGCTGAATACTGATTCCGGAGCATGTGGAAACAATCAGGAGGAAAGAAAGGCAGAATATGATGCACGACACACAAGCATGTAGCCCACAGCTCCGATTTTTTCCAGCCTTGATATATTCAGGGCTCAGCGAAGATTAAAGCGCCTCACTCGCACCTGCATGTAGATATTAGACGTATTAGGGTTCTTAGGAGTCATTTCCTTTTCTTTTCATCCTTCCTGCTGTGGCATTGCGTGCGTCTTGACTTTGTAACTATATATAGCTGTTTTAAAGGACGAATCCTGCAACAAAAATTACAAAATTGTCGCTTTACTAGAAATGTACTGTAGTTAATCCAAGGTGTGTTTGGTGGTCTGATGTTTGCGTCATGGGGCTTGTAATGGGAGGCTAGCTCACCTGAAATCTGTAGCGTGAACTTCTGTGGTTTAGGACTTCATGTTATCTAGAAACGTGAACAAATCTTCTCTGAGTATATATAATATGGTACGTGATGGGGCGGCCATCTTGGACAAGCGTCCAGTTTACTCAGCTTTACTTCTAATCTGTTTCCAGTTTCCTTGTAAATTTTGATGCCCTGATTTGTGCATTTTTATATCTAAAACATTCAGTTAACTGATGAATAACAGACTGCGTGTCATGCTGTTACAGGAAAGTAATCCACAGCCGGTTGGTGTGATGAAGTTGATTATTTTCAGCTCATTCCGGGTTATTTGTTCCTCTTATTGTACAGCCAACTATTTGGCAATGATTACAGTTTAGATTTATTAAAGAATGGCACAGTATACTTTTTACCTGTTCATAGTTAGTTAAAATGTTATTGAATGTCCATGAAGCAAGTTCCTGTAATCACTTAGCTTGGCGTTAATAAGTAGGCGGGTATACCCGGATATACCATGCGATGTATTATCAGGCTGCATAATCTTTTAGTTTTTCCTAGCTGTAAGTGCATTATTTAGACAGCAGAGGGAACAATAATGTACAATAACGGAAATGAACATTTTAAACGTCACTGTAGGTGGAAGTAACACTGCTCTAATGCTGCAAAAACACACAAAAATGGGAAAGAGCTTTTGCGCGATTAACTTTGCAAACAGATGCAACAAGAAATCAGAGCAATCTTTTTACAGACTGCTGAAAGCTGAAGAAAAGAAGCAAATGGAGGTAGTGTTTTTATGTTTAAGCCGACTTCAGCTTTCACAAATGTCCATAAAAATGTATTAAGACATGGTCCGTTCATTATTAATGTTTTATATTTTTAATAAAAGGAATCTTTTAGCTAATAGGCTATCTAAATTTTCCTCCAAGCTTTGTAAATAATTATCGTCGATTATTAAGACGGCGAAACAAAAGCATTTTTCTGTTTAACAAAAGGAATGTTTAAGTTGATAGAGATTTTTTTGGAAATGAATTTTCCTTCATTTCATTTTCCTGAGTGAATCGAATCGAATCATGAATTGGGCGACTCGTTACATGCCTAGCGTCTGCTGTTGCACAAATCTCACTGAGAATGAGCTGTTGCTATAGAAACAATTACATGGTGTGTTAATATACAGTAAACCTGTGATTCGCAGCTGCTCTACTGTCAGAGTTACTGTTAAAGAAAACTCATCACCACCTAATTGCAGTAAAAGTGCCAGAGTAAACCTAAACTGGCTGCTGTTGTCGTCTCCTCAGGTACGTCGGTGGTGGAGGTGAAGGCGACAGACGCAGACGATCCCACGTACGGCAACAGCGCCAGAGTCATCTACAGCATCCTGGAAGGCCAGCCATATTTCTCAGTGGAACCCAAGACAGGTACGAACTACAACAACAACAACAACAACAACAGAGCAGTAAGGAGCGTTGTGGGTTTGGGAATACTAATGTGCTGACAGGATTCCACACCTCGCCACTTCACAACACGGTCTCGCGAGGAAAGACGACTGAGAGGTTTGGGATAACGGGATAAAATGTGCACTGTCTCTAGAGAAGAGGCGAGGAACAAAGTGGAGCAGGGACAGTGTGTATGTTAAGTAAACGCTGATGTGAGATCATTTTAGCGTTTGAGATGTAAAGACTTTTAGTTTTAGGCTTAATTAGTGGAATCAATCAGATATCATCATTACTATTAATCCTCATCACATGCAGTGAACTTTTAAAATCAGGATCAATTACGTAGATACGTTGCAATCTAGCCCGGTGCAAAAGTTTGCAAACCCTGAAGATAAGTAGTGAAGGTGATATGTGGGGAAAAAATAGACTTTAAGTGTGTTTGTGTGTAATAAAAATGGGCAAATCAAGAAAAAAAGGTCTTTTGTGAATGACTCGGGCTAATAAAATAAAGTAAAAAAATAAAAATTCTGAAATAAATAACAAATAACAACATGCACGCCGCTGCGTCACCACACACGTCACACTTGCGCAAAAAGAGAAAATGTCTTTTAGGAGATAAATAATGAAAAAATAATGTGTTTTTGCAGGATGCCCTTACATTACATTTTTTTTTATTCATTTAAAATGGATGTACAGTTCCCTTTCTTTCGATTCTATTAAAAAAAAAAAAAAAAAAACAAGCGAACATGGGGGCACAAATTTTTGCACAAAATAATATAACAGCTGAAAATGAGTCAGCATATCGAAATAACAGTTTTTATCACTTATTATTATTATTATTATTATTATTATTTTTATATCTGATTTTTAAATTTGGTTACTTTAGATATACAATATATTTTTAACAATTAAATTAGCCTGCTGCTTTGTAACATTGATCAAGTGGACTATAGTAAATATAAAGAATTTCAATAAAGAAGCCACTAAACAGATCAGCGTGATGATAAAATAACAACCAACTTTATCTCAGCTTGACAATACTGCAGTCATTTCTGTGTAATATGAGTAATTATGTAGCTCTAATGCATGATTAATAAAAAAGCAGGTGAAGGTAAAAAAAAAAAAAAAAAAGATAATATCTAGAGAAATCACAGTTCGGCGAGACGTTGAAATAAAGCCTCGATTTGGAGCACAGCCTGCGAGAAATGTTTTCGGAGCATCTGTTGTTGTCTGCAAGCCTCAGCCGTGAACAGTGACGCGACCCGGCGTGTCTCGTGCGTCTGAGCGGGAATCTCATGATGGATCTTTACCCGGGGTCGTGATACGTCTGTCTCACGGGAGCCGGGACGTGGGAGGAAATAATGCAGTTTGAGCAACGGTGACAGCTCATACACTCCCACAGCGAAATCTCACAAACACTCTCCCACGTCTCTGGATGGGGGTCTCGCTGGACACGGCGGGCGGGGAGAGAAACTGAAGTGTAAATATGTGGAGGAGTGTGAGGTTGGGAGCTGGCAGGAAAATAACAAGAGAAAAATCTTCACCCGAGCATCAAAACAAGGAGAAACCAGAGACAGGACACAAAAACAGGAGTTACTGTTAGCACAGAACGGATTATTCTCCAATAACTACGGTGTTGTATTCCTCTTATACTACAGCAATTTGACACTGGATGTTTTTTTAACCATTTATAGTTGCATGTTCAAGAAACAAGTCAGTTCCTGCCGTTAGTTACGTTACAGCAGCAGTGAATCCCTCCCGCTCTTGTCATGTTACCGAGGAGACGCATGAGCGTGACGTCCCCTGTCCTGAAGATGTCGGAAAACCGCCTTACAGCTTCTGCTTTCTAGCTACCAATCAGATTCCGGCATTCAGGATCGAAACGTTAAGAAATAAGTCATGACGTGCAGTGAGAAATTAGCGGTTTCCCGGTTGTGAGCAAGACGATACATGATAAATTATTTTCTTTAAAAATAATTTAAAAAACCTCTTAAAGCTCCACTATGTGCGATCCAGCCCGCTGAATGCCCCTCCCTTCCCCCTCGTTTCCGAGCGTGTATCAGAGCGTACGGTGGCCGTCAGGAGCCTGTAGCGTACTTCCAAGTGTTTACATTCACACACTCTTGCTTTTTCTGTGCTAAATAACAAGTACGATCCTCCATTTTTATAAATTTGGGATCTCAGACTTGCTCCGGCAAACACTGATTCCTCTTCTTTCTTCTTCCTCGTCTTCCTTTCTTCTTCGTCGTCGTATGACGTGAAACGCGGAAGTTGCTCTCCAGAGGTTTGTCCGTTCCGGGCCACTGTAGCGGCGCAACATGGCGGCTCCGTAGAGGTGGACCCGCTCCCTATGGAGATATAAAGGGCTCGTTCTGAGCTTACGGAAAGACAACGAGTCGTAGTTACAGCTAATTATACACTAACGAATATACATACTTATGCATATTATACTCCGTTTCTGCTACTAGATCCCTCTAAATCCTACATAGTGGACCTTTAAAACAAACCTAAACACAACCTGAAAAACGTATTAATTTATAGCTAGGATACAAGAAATATACTTGAAGAAATATACTCTCCATGTATCTTCAAAAGGAGAATAGACGTGTGATTGTGTTCACGTCGTTAGCGGTTCATTTAGCTGTGAGCTAACCGCAACGGAAGGACAAAGCTACACGAAGCAAAAGCAAACGCTAAAGTCACGACCCGCAAACCCAAAGAATGTCGGACTCTGAATCCTGACATCCTTCCAGCAGAGCACCGGAGCTCGTTCCTGATTAACCGGTGGGAATTAGGTCTATTAATGACTATTGACAGGTCCGTCACAACTGCCAGACCACCTGCAACTGACGGAAAAGCGCAAGAGAAGAGAAACCAGTGCCGTGTCTGAAGTGATTAAGAGCGTGGCATTGAGGCCGCTGTTTTGATTCACACTTCCAGAGATGGCTGTCTGAACCTGACGATCGTCTCCAGGGTTTGGACACCATTTCTGAAAAATCTGTCGGATTTGACATTCCAGTTGCCTCCCCTCACCCCGACCCCATCAGCAACTGTGTTTCTCCTACTTTTATTCCTTGGGAAATGTTTTTTTCTTTGTTGTTTGACCAATTTTCTCCCAAATTAGTCCGAGCCAGTTTTTACCCACACTTAGAAATCCCTTATCGCAAAACAGCTAGCAAGCCAAGAGGGCTAATTATCATCCAAAGCGCTCTGAAATTCTTAGCCAAGGAGCCGAGGATAGTCATGATAGCTCTGGGATTTGCATGTAGGATCTGACTCCTGGCAAAACTCAAGCAGTCGCACCATGAGACGAGCAATCTTCTAAACCGTTCCGGTTCAGTGTAGAAACGAACAGAAATCCGTCTTTCCCGCAATCGAAGCCGGAATCGAACGACGAAAAAGGGCCACAGCTGCAGTTGGGTTTGGACAGAACTTTTGTTTGTTTTGGACGGAACTGCGTAAGAGCAACACCGCGGTCCATAAACTACTGGACTGATCTCTGTTTCTGTTGTGTTTAGCGATTACCCGGGTTTTTGTAGGACGTTATTCGGTCTGTGGTTCAGCTTTGGACAGAATTTCGAAGGTCTGCGGTTTCAGGTTTCTGTCGAATTTTAGGTTTTGACAAAAGCTCATTCCGGATTTTGTAGACGGTTAGTCGGCTTTGGACGGAATTTTGTAACTCCGTAGTCAATTTCGGACAGAATCCTATCAGTCCAACGCCGTGGTCTCGATTCTAGATCATAAACGAGAGATTTATTGTTACTTCATTGTTATTTGAATGACTTGGGTGATCACATTTAGGTGAGAGTTTGTGTTAAGGTGTTGCTAATTCCTACGATGTTCCTTCCTGTTTAGTGGAGGGTTAATGTTTACTGTTGCACTGAAGTTCTCTTGCAGGCTGTAGTTTGATCTCAGACTACAGTCAGTTTTCAATCAGTCAAGTTTATTAAAGCGCTTTACACTTTACAAATAAGAGAATACACGGGCTGAAATATACAACCAGGAAGTAAAATTAAGGTTACAGATCTAAAACATACAGTCAGCAAACATAAAAATAGGAAACGGTATTAAGATAAGGTGGTCACGTGAGTGTAGAATGAAGGAAAGTGTAAAAGTGACAGTGAAACAGCAGGTAAGTAGTTGAGAGATGAAGCTCAAATGAAGTAAGGTGAAAATTCGAACTAAAGAGTGCGTTTAAGGGGGACTGAGCCGTAAGGTTCTGCTGCTGATTCTGATTTTAGACACAAATGTTTATTTTTATATTTCGATCTTGGATGAAAATCTCGCCGGAGAACGGTCAGTCCCGGACTATTATATTTGCCAGGCTGTTGGTCGTTTTTTTTTTTTGTTTTTTTTTTGGCTCAGGCGGTAATTGATTTTTCGCAATTAAAAAAGAAAAAATGGTTTAGAAACTCTGTACCCTTTGAAAGGGTTCCTTTGGAGGAAACCATGGTTTTATCTGGAACACGAGAACAAAATATTTCCGCATTTCTTTTTTTTTTTCTCTCAAATTATTCAAGTCGCCGCCTTTTTGGAGACTTAGAAGCCCTGATTATCCACCGATCCGAGCTTAAAGATCTCTCGAAGGAAGCCGTTTTTAAGAGAACAGACCGTGGTTTGGTTCAGGCGTAACCATCTGTCGACTTAGACATTCCCAGTCTATTCAAAGTTCCGGCAAAGCTCTAATTTAATGGAATCTGGATCGTGCTAATGTTACAGGTTACGTCCTGATTACAGAGCAAAAGACCTCTTTAACGGGATCAGCACTTCAGCGGCGCGTCGTCGTCACACGCTGTCTGTCAGCACAGGCGCGTCATGGCCATTTATTAGACTTCCTTTTTCAGTGTATAGATAAATTTTAGAGAATTTGTTCCCTCAGCGTGAGGTAGCAGCGCAGAGCAAATAGCAGCGTCTATTGATCAGGGTTTAACTGAGCAGTCTGAGCTCAGGACGGATAAAG
This sequence comes from Notoglanidium macrostoma, assembly GCA_030068235.1. NCBI lineage: Eukaryota > Metazoa > Chordata > Actinopteri > Siluriformes > Auchenoglanididae > Notoglanidium > Notoglanidium macrostoma. The sequence continues at coordinate 2,010,956 of JAQQZR010000018.1, read as the reverse complement.
GGTCGTTTAATGGCAGGGGAATTAGTCATCAGGCAGAAATGCCAAAACCAACAAAGATCAGGAGGGAAAATTAATTCAGGGTCCAGCAAAGACATTAGTAAAGCTCATGGAGAGCTATTATTATGATATGCTTTTCATGAAGGATAAAGCACGAGTTTAGAAGAAGATAATCCTGTTTTAATTATGGCGAGCCTTCATCTTGGTGGAGATTTACCGACTGTTATCCATTCAACGTGCACCGAGTTCGACCCTGATTATTATTAGTATTATTATGTTTGAGCAAAACTTCAAGCCAGACTTGACTTAACCCGTATCTACTCTGTCCTTTATATAGCACTAACATTGTAAAGATCATAACGTGATGTTGCAGGAATCGTGAGGACGGCGCTGCCCAACATGGACCGCGAGGCGAGGGACCAGTACCTGCTCGTCATCCAGGCTAAGGACATGGGAGGTCAGATGGGCGGCCTCTCGGGAACCACGACCGTCACCGTCACCTTAACCGACGTGAACGACAACCCTCCACGCTTCTCCCGAAGTACGGCCCTGACGGGTTTACAATCCCGAACACCACCATGCATTTCATGTACAGACAGATGCGTTCCTCGTACATAAAAGCTCAAAATCATCCTCTGTTGTTAATCGAACACGGACTGAAATTTCAGGAAAAGAAATAATGCCGCATGGAGCCGCAGTGTACACGTCAGACCATTCTGTTTTTCTCAGTGCTGTTTGCTAGTGTTGCAGAGGGAACGCACGACACAGCGGCCAGATGATACGAGAAAGCAGAAATGGCATCATCAATAATTTCATGTGTGTGTGTGTGTGTGTTTGCAGAATCCTATCAGTTCAGCGTGCCCGAGTCGCTGCCTGTGGCTTCCGTGGTGGCTAAGATAAAGGCCTTGGATGCAGACGTGGGCCCCAACGCCGAGATGGAGTACAGAATTATCGAAGGAGACGGCCTCGGGGTTTTCAGGGTCGAGCCAGACAAAGACACTCAGGAAGGAGTCATAACTCTGCTGAAGGTAAGTCGCACGCCGGCCGCGTGATCACGCAGCTCATTGCACACGGGAAATGAAGGCCCTTTTCAGACCGAGCAGGAGTATTCCGGTTCCCAGCAACGAGAGACCTGTTCTTAGCGCGTCTGAAGCGCATCGACTGGAGTATAAACCAACCTCCCGGTATTATCCACTGATACGAGCTAAACCGATATCGCTGATTAGAACTGTAAATAAATGGCAATGAAAAAAGAAGCAGGAAGATGGATCCTTTAACCGTTAGGAGTGTTTTGTCCACCAGAGGGCGTCCAGAAGGCCGGATGAGCGTTTTTACACGTACGTCTGGCATTCGAATAGCAGTTGAAGTAATAGCAGGATTAGCGAGAGGGAGTGGTAATGGTGGAATTAGCAGAATTAGAGGAAATCATATCTGCAGATAAAGTCTGAAGGTTAATCCGAGCGTACAGATGCCGCTGCCGCCGAGTATTTATGCGGATCAGCGGCCAAATAATTCCCTCGTGGCTTTGAGCTGCTGATAAAGTCACCAGCTGTGTGCTGGTTCTACGCTGAGCCTCAATTAACCTTACGAGACGAAATTCCACGTTACAGCGACTGCGAGTCGTAATTGCTCGCGGAACAGAGATGTCAGTTATTCCTGGGAAGTGAGACAACGGGATAATTAGCAAGTTAGACGTTTTACGGAATGTGGGTCAGTTGTCATCCAGGATCGGTAGCTAGTTCTACGTCCGAATTACGCAACCGATAAGAACGTTACATTTTTAATACAAAGTGACAACAAAAAGAAAACCCGTGTTTTCATCGTCGACGTGGCGACGTTTTCTTTTTGGAGACTTTTATCGATGGAGTCTCCAGTTTCAGAATTACAGCTGGACGTTTTTCCGACATCATCTCGCGTTATTATCGTCACGGGAAACAGATCGTCGACGACGGCTTATAGCTGCTGCAGCGCAAGCGAAGTAGTTTAAATGTAACTAAAAGGAGAAAAGGATGAGGTTAGTTAAAGGACGCTTAGTGTAAAGAGGTGTTCGTGACACGTCTGGAAAACCTACAGCACTCGTTCCCGGGTCGTCTGCACACTCCGGGTCTGACTCGTTTCCGTTTGCGAAGGTAAAATCTCCGCGCAGATTAATGGCAGTGAGATCAGGGCTCAGCAGAGGACACGCCATCTGTTGCAGAGCTCCTTGTTCTTTCTTTTCTTTTTCTTTTTTTCTTCCCGCTCGTCTCGGAAAATGAATAATAAGGAATATAAAACGTGCTCTTTTCCGCCGCAGAAGACAGGATCCTTATGAGGACTAGATTTCACCTGCACACATCATACTTTTCTGATATTGATACCGGAACCTTGAGCATCAGCCGATACCGAAACCCGTCTGACACCCGTCTGTCTTCTTCAGGAAAACACTAAGCTGGCTTCTTTTTTTCTTTTTTCTTTTTTCTTCTTAAACTTGAAGAACTTCGCAGGCAAACTCTTTTGCACAAAACTCACGCACATTGCATGTATAGTCAACGTAGAACGTACGTACAGTATATCCAAAATAAATCCTTACAAAAGATGAAGCAGTCTTTATATATAAACATGTCCAGTTCCACAAAATACAGTCCTTTTCCAAATCCAATTCCGATTCGGAACATTTCTTTTTTTACGGGATCCGATATCCGATTTTTTTGGTCCGATTAGTCATTTCTAAAAGTGTCCTATCCTAAAGTCGAACATGTCAGCTTACGCACACGCACGCGTGACCTCGTCATCACAGGGAAAAAAGCTAACCACGTGACCTATCGCACGTGAAAACAGAGTGATAGCGGTGGGGGGGGGATTTCGACCGGAAAATCTGAAAATAGAAAAAATGTTTACATTCGAACGTGCTTCTGGTGTAAATATACGCAATTAGGAACGAGTTGATTTAGAATTTGCGCACGTATTTCCAGCATGAGTGTAACAGACGTATTTTATCAAACTTGGAAAACAGCCGTCTTGGAATCCGGAATTCTGCCAGTGAAAAGAGAAAAGACTTCTCACCTCGTCATCAGGAGATTGGGAATTCTGACCCTGATGATGCCGTGGCCCTGACGAGAGCAAAACGGGCCGTGATCTCCGGGTGGGAGGGGCGTAGTCTTCTCTGCGCTGTCAATCACGGTGACATTAGCCAATCCTGTGCGTCTCTGACCTTGTGCATGTGGAAGAGACCAGAGAGCGCGTTACGCTGTGTGTGGCGCTCACGTGTCTCGGAGCGAGCATGGATTAGCCTCCGGGGGTAGAGAAAATGGAGGAACTTTAGTTTGAGAAGTTTCCGTTTAGCCAGTTCTGTCCTGAAGTCGGGTTTTCATATTGAAAGTCAGAGCAGGTGACAGTTGTCCACGTGGACAGGTGTGATGAATGTGCTGCGTGAGAAACTATTCCAAAAGAGATTTTGTGCATCATGTGTCTCTGTCTTAAAATCGATATTTCTCTTTGGCGCGTCGGCGCGGCGTCCTGTAGCAGCACCCGGGTGAAACATGAGCCGTTTATCAGCTCTTTATGTTAACACCGTGATTGGCTCGGGACTCTGCTTGATGATTGGAATCTCTCCTCTCCATTTTTTTTTGCTCTTTCTTCTTCTTTATTTCCCGCCTCTGCTTTGTCCTGTCCTCTCTCCAGAGTCTCGACTTTGAAACAAAGTCGAGCTACACTCTAAAAATCGAAGCGGCCAACAAACACGTGGATCCTCGCTTCCGAGCGCAGGGGCCGTTCAGCGACACGGCGATGGTCAGGCTGGTGGTGGAGAACGTGGACGAGCCGCCGGTCTTCACCACGCCCGTCAGCAGGATGGTGGTCTCCGAGGCAGCTAAAGTGGGCACCATTATCGGCACGGTTTCCGCCATGGACCCCGACTCCACCAACAGCCCCATCAGGTTTGGAACGCGACCTCGCACCGACACTCCATCATCAGGGGAAATCTGTGTCACTGTTTCCTTGTGCCTCGAAGGCTTAATTGCAGCATAAACACCCCATTTTTTTTCTCTCTTCCTTATTACCATCACCGTTGCTGAATTACGCTGATTAGCTTTGACGGCGCACGCCGAGAGAGCACAAAGAGGATGGCTCGGCGGGGTTATTATTTCTGTCATGCCGAGCTCCTCCAGAAGTGCACCAGCGTGTTAATTGTAGAGATCGGTCTTGCTCAATGAGCTCCACGCTTGACGCCGGCGCTCCAAGATTAATGTTCATCGCTAAGCGTGTTTGGGTCACACAAGCAGGCGTGAAATTATTCTGATTGCAATTTTGATGTTGATGCAACATGGTGGTAAAAACAACAAAACATCCCATTTGGAATGAATTTTTCAAAACACCTCGAGGAAATGCCGCACAATGAGCCGAATTTCAATCAGAACTGCGGCTTCTCCGATTAATTAAACGCAATCCTACGTGAAACCGAATAGCCGAGCTAAATTTAGCTAATTGTCCCGCGGAGTTCGTTTTACACTTAACACGGGTATTCGGTTATTTATTACTTTTCATGTGTGTGCGCGAGAATCATGAAAGCAACGTGAACTCCAAAAGTTTTG
>JAQQZR010000018.1:1907085-1962116 GCA_030068235.1 Notoglanidium macrostoma | reverse complement strand
CTGGTTTTACTAGGGTTACTGGTGATGCTGGGGTTACTGGGGTTACTGGTGATGCCTGGGTTAGTGGGGATGCTGGGATTACTGGGGTTACTGAGTTTACTGGTTTTACTAGGGTTACTGGTGATGCTGGGGTTACTGGGGTTACTGGTGATGCCTGGGTTAGTGGGGATGCTGGGGTTACTGAGGTTACTGGTTTTACTGGGGTTACTAGTGATGCTGGGGTTACTGGGGTTACTTGGGTTACTGGTGCTTCTGGGGTTACCGGGATTACTGGGGTTACTGCTTTGACGTTACTTGCTGAACTCCGAGCTGAGGAAACCGTCACGACTTTGAGTTACACTGAAATCAAAACCCAGATAGGAAATGAGCTTTTAAGAGTCTGATAATAGCCATTCATTCTGATGTTTTGTTTTACTGCATCAAAACTCATTTACATAAAATGGAAGCAATTTATTTGTAATTGCTCCTCGCTCGTCTCCGTGTCGCTTCCTGGTATGAACGCAGGTTAGCAGTCTTTTCAGTTATAATGCTGTGAATTACTGTTATAATTATAACCTGCAATATTTTCAAGCTCTGTTCACCAGTTTGCTGGATCTCTCTCATCTCCTTCTTCTTTTTTTCCCCCTCTCCATCTAACGCAGTTTCTCCGAATATGCTTCTGTGACAAATGATACCTAAATGAAACATGAGTGAGAATCACCATTAGGTCTCCAGAGCTATGCAAATTTAAATTTGCGCAATAAGACTCTATTTTCCTCTAGCTGGAGGCGGGTAATGAAACGGAGAACAAAAAAGTTGTTTCATTCGCGACTATTAACTGTACAACTCCGCAGATGTCATTCCGAGTTAATAATACAGCCGCAGAGTTAATTAAACGAGTTAATAAAACCTGTATTAACCTACAGGAAGTCGTGAGTCATTTTCCCCCCTGTCCAGTTTCTGTCTCGCGAGATCATGAGACAAATAAGCTGTTTATCCTGACCAGGATAAAGCAGAATCTGAAGATGGTCACTTTATTAGGAACACCTGCTCAGTCATTCATCAGCCAGTCAGATTGCACACAGTCGTGTAGATACAGTTACAGTTTAAACATCAGAATGGGAGAAAGTGTGACATCTCTTAATCTTTTTATCATCTTTGGCTTTCCGGTTTGGGAGTTTTTATGCGACAGGAGTGAAACCTGGCGTGTTCTTCTGCTGTTGAAGCCCATCCACCTCAGGATTCAGTGCGTCCTGGGATGCTTTTCTGCTCACCACGGTTGTAAAGAGTGGTTATTCGAGCTCAAACCGGTCTGGCTGCCCTTGTCCTTCATTCTTCAAGGGGTTTCTGCCTACACGACTGCAGCTCACTGGATGTTTTCTATTTTTCGCATCCCATTCCATATAAACTCTAGAGATGATTCTGAAGGGAAATCCGAGGTCATGTTCAAACCAGCCCGTCCAACCAAATTCTCCGAGATCACAATTTCTCAACACGCTATTAGTCATTGGCTTGAAATAATGGTTGACCAACAATTCTTTTAAATAGCTAAAAAAAACTCAAGTGTTTTATTCCTTTTATATCACAGCGATGGCTTCGGTTTGTCCTGTTTGGCCTTTAAACCAGACCTCATCTAAATATTCATGCAGGCGCATCAAACACACAACACAACAATACTCAGCGAGCTGACGGAAATGGAGCAGCTCGAGTTTTTGAATGCCGGTGTTCACTTCCTTATGTATGTTTAATAACGCGCACCCTCAGTGTCAGCGTCAGGTTTTCATAACGCTGAGTTTGCTTCTTATTGGCTTTGAACTGACCTTAAAGAACTTGGCTGTCCTTTGAAGATGAAGGCACCATCACAGAAACGTGCTCACGGAGTCCATCGCTCGTTCTCGCACACACGCAGACACACACACACACGCTAATCTGACCCCAGACGTGCCACTGAAACCTTGAACATCTCAAAGCAACGGAATAGAAAAGTCTAAAAAGTCCTTAGAGACTCAAAAATAGCAGTCTATTATGTATCACCAAGGGGAGAAAGAACATATATTTTTCCACTTATTAAAAAAAGTGATTGCTAGCCTGCTGCAACTTTTTTTTTTTTTTTTTTTTTTTCATATGACCTCTCAATCTTGTGTCATAAGCGTTATGATTGAAATAAGGTGTTGGAGAGGAGAGGAAGAAGAAAAATACAAGGTCTCGAGACAATCAAGCGGAGAACGAGCCGGGGGACGGCTGCGTGAGAGAGAGCAATCACAAACGTGTGTCGAGTTATCAGTGTCTCAATCTGCAAAATCGGCCTGACAGCCTGCAGGGTCCCCAGCCATACGGAGAGATACACACTCCACACTGCGCTTACTGTGTCCACAAATCAGCTGTAAATTGCCACTCAGAAAATGAGTTCTCTGAATCGGGCTCGGGCATGACGAGGATTTTTCGAGCAGTAAACTCTTTCAATTATCTTTAACTTGGGAGATGAGCACACAGCGCCGGTGACTGTCAGAAAGTTGGAAACTTTGCCCAGATGACAAAAACGTGATGAGTCTAACCCTAGGTTCACCCTAGCAAGTGTCATGTGACTTTTTGTATGTGCCGAGATTACGGTGACCGCATAACCAGTGTTGATTCGATTTGAACTTTTCTCAGTTCTATGCAAATTATGTGAATGAAAATCATCGGCTCGAATGATTCCTCCGTCCAATCGTATGGCGAGTGCGGCCTGACGTTCCTTCACTGGTAAATTTAGCTCCCGTGTGCAAAAGTGGAAGAAAAACCATCGTTCAATACGTCTCACACAACGTTCAGAGAGCCATTCTCGAGAAAAATGATCGAGGCTAGCCAAGCACGTAACTCAAACTGCTTTTCAAAACCTTTACTCCACTTAATGCTTTATTTCATTTAAGTGGTTTGCTTTAGAAGCTACATATACACAAGCCGATGCCATTTCTAACACCCAAGACGTGCATGATGCTACAATCACCCAGCAAACGATAAGCGCTACGGAGCGACTCGCTAGTCTGAACACAAGCTGTAGTTATCAACAAGGCTGAAACTTCGTCAGGCCACGCTGAATGTCTAATCTAAGTGTCCTGCTTTATTCTCGAAGGGTTTCGTCTGTTCTGCTGAACGGAGAACAAATTCCCCGACATTTAAACGCTGTGTGTAATTTACACCTTTGATCACATGGGACAGATTTGACATTTGGTCTTGAGGTGTAAACCCACCAGGGTAAACATGTTCGCGTGATGTTTAAACAGATGATAGGTGTTAGGTGTTGCACAGCTCCCCCCGTTTTCAGAGATGGTCTGTTCCATGCTGACACTTTGAAATGTTGAGGTATGAACTGGAGGCCTGTCGTTTGTTTTTCAGGTGTCCTGACCTTCTGTTAATATTCTTGTACAGGAATATGCACTCACCGTCCACTTTATTAGGAACGCCACCACACCTGCAGTTTTCTAATCAGCCAATCATGTTGCAGCAGCACGATGACTCAAATCATGCACATACAGGTGAGGAGCTTTAGTAGAATCACAGTTGTTTAGAGTGATTACTGTATATTTCCTAGCAGCTCTAACCACTGAACCACATCTGGCCATTTTACCATTCCATGTTTTTTTCCTTTTTTTTTTTTCGTAAACTCTAGAGACTATTGTCCGTGCCATGGTTAAAGTCACAGTGATGGCACTTTTTACCCCATGCTGATGTTTGATGTGAACATTACCTGAAGCTCTTGACCTGTATCTGCATAATTGTATGCACTGAGCTGCTGCCACATGATTGGCACATTGGATAATTGCATAAATGAGCAGGGGCACAGGTATTCCTAATAAAGTGACTGGTGAGGTTATATAGCCATCTACCACTGCTGGTGGTGTTTTGCGCTTCCAAAAGTCACAAACACACACACACACACACACACACACACACACACACACACACACACACACACACACACACACACACACACACAAGCTCAAATTCTCTTGACTTTCTGCCTCCAAAGCTACAGTAAAGGCAAACAACCTCCACTTCATCAGAGTCACACCACTCTTTAATTTCATCAGCATTACTGATAATAATAATTGAAACCTAGAGAGCAAGCCAGGCTAATATACGGAGACTAGGAGGACTTGTAGGAGTTATGGCTACAACACGTTTTCAAATACAAATAAAAAAGCCACGAGTAAAAGCAGCCTAATCCAGTACCTTTGATTCTTCAATAGCAGAAGAAAAGCTTCAAAAAGCACCCCATTCTCTTCTCTCTGACTTTTAGCTAATTAGGGATTCCTTAAACTTGTTTCACATCAGTGGCAGCGCGGCATGAAATGTTTCCACAATGTTTGTTTGTTATTCCGGTGTCATGCAGTGGGTTTAAAAAAGAAAAATTAACATGGTGTTGTAATGATGGATCTGTCGCACAGCTTGTTGCACTTCTGTTATTTTCTGTAAAGGTCACAGATCCTGCAATGCCAAAGCAAAACAAGAACTCATCCAGGAACTGTGAAATTCTTCCGCAGGAGAGGTCTGGAAATTTGTGAACAAGTTATGGATTTGCTCAAAGGTCAAACAACCGCGAGGCCTTCCTTTCCCTTGGATGTTGAACGACATATCAGCAGATTGTTGATGCCCCTTCATCTGTTTGTCTGTACACGAAGACTCTCATCAATTCCCTGCCCTCTCCTTTCGAGGACAAAAGCCAGGAAGAAGAATGAGGCGAACTTTGCTGGAAACGTTCCTGGGTGTGATCTAGCACGCATGCAGAGTGCCGTTAGTCACAGCGCAGGCCTAAGTGCTCTCTCAGCTCTGGTACTCTATCTTCCTCAGCCCTGTTTCCTGCCAAATGCTGCCTTGTTGCATCAAAAAGACGTCGTTAGACAGAACATTTCCTCGGGCTTTCGGCGTAAGACTTTAAAAATGTCTTGTCATATCAGCAAAGTGGCGCTTTTTTCCGGGTAAAAGAAACAGACGTGTAGCTGAAAAAAGAACAAGACTGCAATTACAAAAGCCTGAATGACTTGCAGAAAACCTGGCCTTCGGGTTCCACAGCCAGACGGCACAATTGACGGCTGCTGGACGAAGCGCCGCAGACATTTGTACCTTTATTCATGTATTCTCAAGGACGGAAAACAATTGGTAAACTGGTCCAGCAGGCATTGAGGTGTGTGCCTTCCTAGGAGGCTGCACCGCTTCATGCAAATGAAGTCTGGAATAGAGATTGACCTGCACCCTTGATCACAACATCATCATTCATTCTGATTAGGGCACAGATCTGCGGCTCGGTGATGGATTAGCTAGCCTGACAAAGGCCTCCTTCAGGAATTTACAAATCCCTACAGTTCAATCACCCTCGAGGCTACGACATGACAATACTCTGTTTGTGAACCTGCAAAAACAACACGGTTTCTGGCAGATGTCTGAGATCTGTAGATTAGAAGCAGAGCTAATGAGGGGTAATGAGGCAAGTCAAGAACTCCTTTAATATTATTATTAATAGTAGTAGTAGTAGTAATAGTTTTATTAGTAGTAGTAATAGTAGTAGTAATAGTAATACTGCTAGTAGTAGTAGTAGTAGTAACACAACTAGTAGTAGTAATATTAGTATTAATAATAGTAGTAGTAACAGTAGTAGTAATAGTAGTAATAGTCATAGTAGTAGTAATATTAGTAGTAGTAGTAATAGTCAAAGTAGTAATAGTTGTAGTAGCAGCAGTAGTAGTAGTAATAGTTGTAGTTGTAGTAGTAGTAATAGTTGTTGTAGTAGTAGTAATAATTGTAGTTGTAGTGGTTGTAGTAGTAATAGCAGTAGCAGTAATAGTTGTAGTAGTAGTAGCAATAGCAGTGGTAATAGTTGTAGTAGCAGTAATAGTTGTTAGTAGTAGCAGCAGTTGTAGTAGTAATAGTTGTAGTAGTAGTAGCAGCAGTAGTAATAGTTGTTGTAGTAGTAGTAGTAGCAGCAGTAGTAATAGTTGTTGTAGTAGTAGTAGTAGTTGTAGTAGCAGTAGTAATAGTTGTAGTAGCAGTAGTAATAGTTGTAGTAGCAGTAGTAGTAATAGTTCTTGTAGTAGTAGTAGTAGTAGTAATAGTAATAGTTGTAGTAGTAGTAATAATAGCAGTAGTAGTTGTAGTAGCAGTAGTAGTAATAGTTCTTGTAGTAGTAGTAATAGTTGTAGTAGTAGTAATAATAGCAGTAGTAGTAATAGTTGTAGTAGTAGTTGTTGTAGTAATAGTTGTAGTAGTAGTTGTAGTAGTAATAGTAGTAGTAGTAGTTGTAGTAGCAGTAGTAGTAGTCATACTCTTCATAAGGTAGATGTTTCAGAACCTTGGCAGGAATCTTGACAGGACTTTCGGTTCCCTGTGCATGGCATTAGTTCGTTCCCCCTCGCCAGCCTGTTCATCCGTACTTGAGATAAGAACACGACTAGGCTGCTGTTGCTGAATAACAAGTTAGCCTCTTAACCTAGCTAAAAAAGTTTGAGGTCATGTTATGTTAGAAAGTCCATTTTAACCACAGATGAAGTCTGGTGACCCTGAGCTGCCGTGAAACTTTGCTAAGATGACACGTGATTACGCTAACCTTACGTCCACACTAGCAACGCAACGCACGGATGTGACACTGAGCTGCCGTTACAGTGGCAGCGTGACAAGCGACAATTTGAATTTCATTTGAGCTTTCTCATATCTACTCAAATTGTGTATAATGCTGTAAATAAAAGGGACTGAATAAAAAGGATGATTCCGCGATCCAATCCTATAGCGAATGTGGGCCGACGTTTAATTCACTTCTCCTCTCACTAATCTAGTTCCTGTGTGCAAAAATGGAAGTAAAAACCATATGAAATGACTCGCTAGGGTGAACATGTGCGTTAGGAACGCAGGCTGTAGTTATCAACAGTACTGAAACAATGGTGTTGGTAGACTCACCCGGTCACACTGAAGGTCTAATCTAAGTGTCTTGGACTTGTTTTATTCTTGAAGGGGTTTCATTTGTTCTACTGAATGGAGAAAAACAAATCCCCAGCATTTAAACACAGCTGTGACATTTGGTCTAGAGGTGTAAAACCACCATGGGATTTATCTATTTAATAATAAGTTGAGAATTTTAACTAATACTATGTTAACTAACTAAGTCGACTGATATTTTTTCTGCAAATTTGACAATCCCATGAAGCTTTTCTACCCTTCAAATGGAAAAGTCACTTCAACTAGATGGATGGAAACGCCCCATTTGTGCCTGGCATCCCATGTGGCCCTTTAAGCTCCAGCCTCCCAGAAAGTCACTCTGATTGCACCCCTGTCAACGAAGCTGCGCGACCCTTTCATTACAGCTCAGCGAGAATGAATATTGACTTTAACATACGCCATCAGGTTTTCTCTGTCCTTTGTGGTGCCTGTCACACTGCACCCCAGCTAATGCCAGGCGGTGCCACTCACCGGGCTGTTGGTTGTTACTGGACTCGCTCTGACTCCTCACGGCGGTTGTGTTTGTGTGCCTGAATGCTATTCTCGCCCGTGCCGGATTACCATCATAAAGGAATAGCGGAATCGAGGTGCATTGACATCGCATCCTCTAGTCTATTTTCTGTAAGGTGCCCTGCACCTGGTGCCACTTTAAAGTGAAATACTGCAAAACTAACCCAATCTGACGCAGGCCACATCGGTTCTGCAACATTAGCTCCACACCATATGGCGCTTTGAGTCATATTAGTGTGTTTAATGAGGCAATCTTCCCTTCAGATAACACTGATATTGGACATCACCTCTGTATAAAGATAAAGAAACAATATTTACACTGTGTCCTTTCTACTTGTGTTATAAGACTTCCTGGTACTTAAATCCTGCCTGTGTGTGTGCGAGATGAGATGAGTCATAGGATGAGAACAGGTCGATAAATACTGTGGAATGCTGTTGCTCACATGGCTGCAGGGGTTCAGAGCAGGTCATCTCTGAGCTTCTGGTTAAAAGCTCTCCCCGGGCCGTGGCCTGCTTCGCAATAAACTGCATAGTGTCCCTTGGTGCTGTTTACGAGTTTGAAAGATGTACAGTAGCTAAAAGGCAGAGATTGGTAAGAACTCTTGCCTCAGATATTCGGTGGATGCAGTCTTGGGCAAGTTTTTGAATAGAAGTGGTCATTTTTCATGGTTTACTAGGAGTTTGCGACTTCACAGCAGATTCCAACCTGACACACTGGACTCTAAAGCCCTGTTTGGACGGAATTAAATTAACACGCCTTCCCGAGTAATTCCACCATTTGCAGGATTGTATTTCTGTCTGAATCGGTTGTATCTGTGTTTTGCCGTCTGGGCTTCCTTACTTCCTGAAGAACCATTAAATGAGGGTTCTTTCACATCTGCCATGGACCACCATCACCCATGCAACAAAATGTATTTATTTCATTGACCACTGGACGTTTGATTTGCTTTAAATTGCAATCCAATTTTTTTTATTTATTTTTTTTTTTTATACTTTATCCTTCCCATTATCTTACTAATGAATCCAGCAATTAGTAATAGAGCCATGTGTATTTGCGTGTGCGTAGAAATGTCAGAGAACTTGGTTTATTGACCTTACACTATAACTACTGATCCATTATGTGGTTGTAGTTAATTATAGTATTCTGTATTTTCTCTGACAGAAGTGTGTTTCCATGGCATGCAAAGGCAAAACAACTTGTATCATATCCAATAAGAAGTCCATCTGCACACAAACCCAGTCATTTTCTGATCAATCAAGGTACAATCAAGCATGAAAACAATTCAGTGCACTTATAAATCACTGTAACGTCAATCTGAAAAATAATAAAGCTATACTAAAGTCTTCAAGATGGTATTAAAGGAAGTCGACGTGAAAACATGGTTTTGTCTTATTTAAAAGGAATGGTTGGTGAAGGGACCGCAGTTTATAGCTGCTATAACGTAAATTACAACAAGAGCTTGTAGAGGGTGTTTTCTGGATGGTCCACAACATTAACAGTAACTCTAAACAGGTAGAAGTTCTTCACTGTGGGACTTGCTTTTATGCTGAATCCCTAGCCTTTGCTACCGAGGTTATCTTCATTCAGTGAGGTGCTCAGCAGCTGAAACTTTTCCTCTTGTTTTGTTTTGTGTGTGTGTGTGTGTGTGTGTGTGTGAGGTTTTTTTTTTTTTTAAGGCTTTTGAGAGCCGGCCGAAAGTGAGGTCGGCCATGAAAATCAGATTTTCATAACGGAGAGTGGGGGAGCATTATGGACAAGATGGAAATTAATAATATCATTGGCAGTCTGCCATAGCAACAGAGGCATTATAATGAAAAATGCCTGAACATGTATTAAGAGGTTTTATTTTTCCATTTTCGAGAATGTCCTGTTTTGTGCAAGAGGTATGATTCTGAAAAGCCTTCTGGACTGTAAGTACAAATGAAATGACTTACAACAATGGGTGTACGTATAGCTATATTACCAGGTATATAAGTGTGGACAATAATGCGGAGAAAAAAAAAAAAAAAACTGAATCTGATAACACAAAAACATTTTGAGAAATGAGGATCAGCGCAATACAGGAATAATACAGAATCAGAATCGCTTTATTTCGCCAGGCACGTTGCACATAATAGGAATTTGCCTTGGTGTGTGCGTACATGACAGTCGAGAGTAGTAAGTGCAGACTATTTACACGTAAACAAGAAAATGAAAAATATGAAATAAATATGGTGCATATGTCTGTTTAACAGCTTATAAGTAAGGACTAAAGCATCCATGGGTGTGCTCTTATAGTAAAATAATCCAGACATTAAGCCCTGAAGTGTATTATTCCTCTTATACCACAGCAATTTGCCAACTCACCAGGTAGATCGCAGACACAGTAGCTAGCTAACCCGATGAAGTAACATTACGTAATCTCAATAGTTAATTTAACTAAATCCAAGTTTTAATTGTTCCTTTAACTACTAACTGTTAGCGCTACAAAACCACGACTAAGCAATAACTCATGTTTAGGTTTTTCACATACAAAGTTCTTGAGATTCTTTGCAACAGCTAAGCTTAATAACTGTTTCTGGTGCTAATTCCTCTCATCACTGTTAATTTACAGTTTGCTGTGTTATGGAGGTTTTGTCTTGTATTGTCTCTCTTGGTAATTGGGTGTTTTGCTTTTTTTTTTATGATCCGAAATACCTCCTGAAGGACTCTTTAATTCAGTCTTCCAGAGTTGCTAATTGTCAGCAATTGGTGGCTTGGTGTGAGAACAAACGCTAGTGCAGCGATGATATAAAAATAAAACCCATGCTATAGAATGAACGTGAATTAACAACAAACCTGTCGTAATAGTTAAAAAACGTTTTCTGACTGACGTTGTTGTGCAATAGCTAGCCAGCCACAGATATTTTTTTACTGGATAATATCACTCGAACAAGATGAACATGATTATCAACCCTAATTTGCATTTTCTTTTCCCGACCCTGATCATACAGTAAGATTTCACCGATGCTTACACACTTTCATTTTGCTGCTGGAAAAAATAATAATAAAGTGGAGGTCGTATGTTCTCGGAGTTCGAGCAGCAGTGATGCGGCTCTGTAGCTCTTGCATTTACCAGCTAAGTGGGAACAGAATTGGAGCTGTCGAGGAGAGATTGTGCCATTCGGCAATGTTATGAACCAATTTCAGTTCAACATGCTGAAAAAATTGCCCTTTAATTGGCTTCATCAGGGAGCAGTTTAGCGCTGATGTGTTTGTGTGAAATGAAAACGTGCGGCCTGGCAGGTGTAGGCGGTACCTGGGGACTCCAGCACCTGAGCTATATTTTCAATTTGTTTTTAGATTTCGAGTGATCCTATTAATAGATCCTGTCCTGGACCTGGTAGCTAGCGTCTTCTCTCATGTTCCATATCGTTTACTGCATCCCGCGATGCTAGTCATGCTAACAGCGGCACAGAACAAATTCCCGCCTAGTGTTCCTTGATCCAAAGTGACACGCATTTGCACTGCATTAGTGTAGCTTTAACACATTTCCGAAGACTCACATTATTCAAACCGATTTTCCAGACAAGCGTGGAAAGCAGCTTCGGTGCGGAAGTGCACAATACATCACCTCTCATTAGCTGCATCGGTGTACGCCGACCTTGTTTACCTAGCCCCGTCTCCCTGCTGGCACTTGAGTCACATCCTGCAGGTTTCAGGCTTAGAGAGAAAGCACATGAGACATGCAAGCACTTGGACATGATAGACATCGATTGATGTTTCATGGATAAGACAATCATGCACATCACCACGTGGTATACCAAGAACAGCACCGTCAGATTACCTTTCAACAGCTGTCGGTCCTCAAAATGGAATACTTTGTATAATATTCATGCTAAGCTCCGCCCCCAGGGGCTGTATGTACTATGAACTGTGGACCGTATTCAGATTCGGTGGCTTAAATTCAAAAGTGCTAACAATATTTACATAGGGAATACCCTTAACTTGACTTTCCGTGCTCGCCACTCAGATTCTGTGCGTAATTCACACCTCCAGGTTCAGTTTGCCAGATTTCGTTCCGTGTAAAGGTGAAGATGCAGGGTTGTTCATTTGAGCCTAGCCTTTTAAAGTCTCAAAAGAAAAAAAAAAAAGACAAGGGCATAGCAAATATGAAAGCGGATTAACTCTTCTAGCGTGTCGATTGCAATGCGATGTAACGTTAAAGCAAGAGATCCTGTTTTGTTCTATGCTGTTCAAGCATTTTATAATAGTCGAATAGATTGCAGATTTATTCAGGCTGTGTGAACGGACCTAGTTGTGATAATCAAATTAATTCAAAATGTATCTGAAAATATGTCTTCCACCCACATTATTTGGCCGTCGGCCTATAAAATCGCCTTTGATACAGCGCGTCGTTTATTTATTTATTTATTTACTTAGTTTTCCTTTTCATATCTGTAAGATGGAAATAGAAGTCTTAACACCAAAAAAAAAAAAAAAAAATATCAGGGATCTTAGTATTAATTAAATCATAATGTTATGTTTATATATTTAATATTACCTTTGAATGGTTGGTGTATTTCCAGCATTTCCAAAACATGAATTTCAGGGTTCAATATTGTCAGCTAAAAAATCAGACAGTGGTAATAAAACATAGCACTATTTTGATTGGACTGTGCGCTTAAACTGTCCAAAAAGCATGCAAATCTTTAATTACTTCTGAGATCTGAATACTGATGTGTACAATTTCGTTATCCACACTACACACACACATAACCCAACTCGCACATCCACACTACACACACACACACACACACTCTCAGTATGCCCCATTGTGAACAATATTAATTGTTCTGTAATATAGTACATTTTAACTTATTTTAAATAACACTTTCCTACAATCTATAAAAGTATCAACTCCTTCATATACGGTAATTAATGAATTTCAATCAGCGAGTACAAGCGCTAAAGTAAAGTCAGGAGGTGTTAAATTTGGACAGGTTGATGCTGAAATGCTTTCATTTGAATAATTAATTGTAAAATGTACTCTACAAGCAACAGTGACTTACAATGAGGAAAAATGAGAGCGAGGACCGAGAGCTTGGCGTGTTCGAATGCTGATGATTGTCAAAGTAAAGGTGTCCCAGCTAATGTTAATGCAAAAAAAAAAAAAAAAAACAGCCAAGATAAATGATAAACGTCCATTCAGAACTAAGCACCGGATATATTAGGGTTCATTTACTATTCGGAAATGGCCTAATGGTTTCCATTACACATTTTGTCCAATCAGGATCTAATGGTTTTAATGGATTCTGAGTTAATTAATTATGTTGTTCTATCTTAATGGTATATTAAGATATGCAAATTCATCGTGCTCTCATTTGTCCTGCCAAATGGACAGTCCAGAATGTCCTTGGGACAGGACGCACTCATGGCACAAAAGAATATTACCATAAAATCTACACAACTTCCAGATCTTCAAGCAATTACTAATTTATACCTAAGTCCACTTACATTTTGCACAAAACAGTAGGATATAATGTGTTTCATATTAATGACCAACTCTTAAAATACAAAAGGAGCCCACATAATCATTTAGGTGGATATCACCCAAACCATTTTCCATTGAGCAGCCTATTAAAATCCGACTACACCATCGAAATCAAACCAAATTGTAAAATAAGAACCCAATAGAAAGCTGGTAACCTGTAGAAATCTAATAGGATCCCTAAAGATATCTGGCCATATTCCAATTGGCAAACCATAAAAAGCCAATAACACCATGAAAATCAGACCACTCTCTAAAGGTAGCCTGTAAAAATCCAATAAACACCCAGTAGTAATACGATCATATTCCAATGGGTAGCCCGTACAAATCTGACCACATTCTGACTGCTAATCCATAAAAATACAAAGTGAACCCTGTAGAACTCAAATAATATTCACTTCAATTCAATTTTATTTGTATAGCGCTTTTAACAACAGACATTATGACATAATATATAAATTCTGAATATAAACTTAAGACTCTATAAATGTATCTATATATCCCTAATGAGCAAACCTGCAATATTGCAATTGGTAACCAATAAAAATCCAGTAAGAACCCTACAGAAACTAGACTTTATTCCAGCATGCATCCCGGAAATATCCAACAGGAACGCACCACAGAAACCAAAACCAAGTAGGGGATGAAACCATGACGAAATTCCACTCCATAACAATTAAATAACCTTTTAGAAATTGGAACAGATTCCAAAGCATAACCTGCAAAATGCCAATCAAAAGAAGAAAAGTGAACCACTGAGTATAAACAATATATATCCAAGAGGAACCCCCTAAATCCCAGATCATATTATGAACATTACAGAAGATCATATTCCAATGCAGAACTCATAAAAAAAAAATCCAATAGGAACTTTCAGAGGAAAATCCAGAGATGCTGAAGTTGTAAAGTATGTTCCTGAACTAAAACCAAATACAGCAGATGATCAAGTCATTGTGTTGTTTGTATATGCCTGATGTAGGATTGGATTTTCTGCAGCTTTGCAATGCACCCAAATATTCATTTGGTCTTTCTATCCAAAACGGGAGCAAACACATTAACAGTTCTGAACATTTAAACAGTCTGTTTAAACTGGATTTAAATTATAGCTATCGGTAGGTGTTGCTCAAAAATCGAACAGCTTTAAAGATGTGGTTGTGATGATTGACAGGCAGAAATGGTTGCACATATTTGGCATCCTCACTCATAATGATGAAAGAGCCGTTGAGACGGAGCCTGCTGTGTTCTTATTGATCAGAAGGTACTCTTAGACTCGATCGATCGATCTGTGTGTAGTCTTAAAGATACTTTTCTGCAGCTCTGTTCACTACTACAGATGCTTTAACAAACCTGTAAAAATCTCACCTCCATCTTTAAACACGTTAAACGATTCAACGAGAACCCCGATCCCGTCTCGGAGGGATTTTTTCCCCCAATGTAACAGCAGGCTAGTTTTTAATCATCTTGGTGCCAGCAGACAAAAACGATT
This sequence comes from Notoglanidium macrostoma, assembly GCA_030068235.1. Lineage (NCBI taxonomy): Eukaryota > Metazoa > Chordata > Actinopteri > Siluriformes > Auchenoglanididae > Notoglanidium > Notoglanidium macrostoma. The sequence continues at coordinate 1,947,665 of JAQQZR010000018.1, read as the reverse complement.
ACATTTTTGGCTTTAATGTGGCATCTCTTTATCTTAAGAGTTTGATTCATTGACCGTATTAACAGAATTTACTCCTCGTCATCACACTTTTAGCTTTAAACGTATGGAGCAAGTGATGATAAAGACATGGAAGGATGGAGTGTAATAGGGTCATGTCATTCAGGAAGCTGTTTCACACATCTCTCTCCAAATCTTCTCGCTCTCCCTTTCATCTGCTCACCGGCTGGAAAACTCGAGGTGACAAAACTCAAGGTGATGGGAGAAACTGTAGGAAAACTGAACGCACAGCCAGGAGTATTTTCACAAAATAAAATATATCGCACCACTATTTCCTTGTTGTTTTTCTCACGTCCATATGTTCAGTGTCCAGAGTTTGCCTCATTAATTATGGAGCTATGATGCTTACCTAATATAAACACCGCATCCATAATCACCAGCAGAGAGGTGTGATGAAGCAAAGTTAGAGTCACCGCCGCTCAGCTGATCATCCAGAAGATTCTTCTTTTACCACAGCAATTTGCCGATTACAACCTTTTACTTTTTTAAAGGGCCGGCTCACCCTACAAATTCACTTCTAAACCTTCTTCGAAGAAAAAATATTGACTTTTCTCTTCATTCACGTGTCATACGTGGAGGCTCGGCAATGGAGACGGCCGAGGCCAGTTCGGGTCCATTATGACGAAATGACCACACAAGAACGGAATGAATCAACTGAAAGAATTTAAAATAGAGATACGTTGATAAACATATTTTAAATTTCACGTTACAGTTTAACATCTGCAGCCTAGGATGTTGCTGGATTGTTTTTGGAATATCCATGACAGAAAATGGCGACTCGCTACTTGAAACAGAGGATTCTGGGAAAGTTGAGCCGGCCCCTTTAAAGAACAACCTACCTGTTATATCCATTTATATTCACATTTTATATTGTGACGTGACATAGCGGCAAAAAAACAGAGTTCCCTTACTAGCCTCTCTCTCTCTAGAAAACCCCAGCTTGTTAGGTTCTAGAGAAACTGCAAAGCGTATACTGCAGACTTTCCTGTAGCGAAAACATTAATCAACACTTTCGTACCGATCAGAATTGAGAATTGAGTAGGGCTGTGGTATAAGATTATTTAACCTCCTAGCAGTATAAACAGATTAACTTTCACATTTTGCACGAGTAGAGAAAGCTCTCTGACATAATACTGCAAATCCAGTCACCTTGGCATGTCCAGAGGTGTCAGGTCACGTGCAGGAGAGAAATCTAAAACTGCATGTTGTTCTGGAGTTAAAAAGCTGAAGCTAATTTCCACCTCCATTTTTGTGCAATGATTAAAATAGACTATCAGAGGAAACACCTACTGAAGGATGCGCAACGAATCCCAAAGTCAGTGTGGCACCAGGCCATTATATCTAAACCAACAGCTGCTTTTCAGGTGTTCATTAGCATGACATTAGGCTGCCTATGGACTTAACGTAAGAGATCGAACATCTGTCATATATGGAAAACTAAAGACAAAAATTAACCGCAGTCAAGGTTGGTCCTAACATAATCAAATGACTGAGAGCTGCCATATGGCCCTTCACTCTGCCACAATGACTCTTTAAACTTTTTTCCCCCCTTTTCTTTCTTTCTTTTTTTAACACTTTCTACACAGATTATTCCCAGACTCCTTTAAGGACACGACTCGGACAAAGCTGCATATTTCCAGCCGTGTCCCGATGTTATCTTTGGCTCCTTCTAAATGCATGCTCTTCTGTTGGTTCCTCGAGAACGTGGCATTATCCCACAGTAATGATACTAATTATGTGGCCATTTGGAACAGCCGGTTCATCTGATGAAGAGAAAGGGTAATGTGTAGGGTTTTTTTTTAATCATTTTTATCCATCCAGACAAAAAGAGCAATCCCGCCAGCCTTTATGTGCAACCAGGTGCTTTTGCACCTCAAGTTTCTTCATTATCATAAAGAAATGAATGTTTTGATATGTAAATGATTCAATTAATTATATGTATCACCGGATTCTTTCATAAAAAGACACTTGAGTGTCTGAATATACTCCATTACACCACTCTTTATTCAAAACTCATTGAAAAGACCTTGAGCAGCTGATATTACGTGGCTGGTGTTAAGTGTACGCTCTGCTTTACAAAGTCAAACAGTTTGGACAATTCAAGCATAAATGCACTGGTAATATTTTGCATTTCATGCTATGAGTAAATTTGTTTCATGTATATCAATACTATATATTATTCATAATATATACTATTAGTAATATATATTAATCATGCATATTAATGCGCAATGCTTTGCATAAGTATTCACCCCCTCAAACCTGTCTACATTTTGTAGCGTTATTCTCTGGAATTGAAATGGAATTAAATCGGGTATATCATTTGCTCTAGCTAATATTCAAATGCCCCAGTGTCGCAGAAATGTTCAACACAAAAGAAGACACTTGCGGGCTGCATAAGTATTTATACACTTTGCACACCTTGATCTTGATATTTTTGCTCTGTCTTTTTGGCAAATCATGATGTAAATTCTTAATTAGATTGAGGATCTAGGCTTTGACTAGGCCTTTCTAAGATATTCAGGTCCTTGGTTCTCTACTTAACTTTGACGGTATGTTTAGTGATATTGTGCTGTTGGAAGGTGAAACTTCATCCCAATCTCTTTCAAACAGGAGCAGGTTTTCCTCTGGCCTTTCCTCCTCCAGCTTGCCTTCAACCCTGAGCAGTTTCACATTTCCTTCTGGTAAAAAGCATCCCCGCAACACGACGCTACCACCACCATGCTTCACAGTGATGATGGTTGTCTCATGGTGATGAACATTTAACCGAGACTTGAACTATTTGATTTAAACAACGTCTTAACATTTGATATTCTTATTGACCCACAAATATTAAGCAAAACAAAAGAAGGAATTTGTCTGTTGCATAAGTATTTACCCCCCAGTCGGAGTCTTCTAGGATACATCTCTATCATCTTTGCACATTGCTCATGCTCTGTCTGATCAAGTCATGACACAAATCAGATTGAGGGTCTGGTCTTTGACTGGGCCATTCTCAAACACATCAAGTTTCTTGGTTCTCTGGTGTGGCTTTAGCAGTATGTTTTGGGTTATTGTCCTTCTGGAAAGTGTTCCTCCATTTCAATCTCAGGTCTCTTGCAAGCTGGAACAGGTTTTCTTCTGGCCTGTAATTGACTCCTCCATATGGTCAACGCTGACCAGTTTCACGGTCCATGTTGTCGAAAACCATCCCCACGACATGATGCCCCCACCACTGTGCTTCAGGGCAAGGGGTGCTTTTCTCACGGTGATGAAGTTTCGGATTTCAGCCAAATGTAGCACTTTGTGCCGAAGGACACTTTGCATTTTCATCTCACTTTAGCAAGGCATTTTAAGTTTTGCGTCTTTGTTTTTTTTTTTTTTTTTTTACTGTCACAATGAATTATAAGGAACCATTGTTCCAAAAGGTAACGATAACTGATAGTGAGAGTGTTCAATGTGATCCTCACTCTGCTTTTGGGAATCTCGGTTGCTGCAAATAGGCATTAACACAAAGACGCTTATCACTTCAAGTTCTAACATTATGCATAGGAAGGTATATTTGAAGAAAGAGCGAATGTAGATGTAAATGTAGATTAGACTTTCCTATTAACCCAAGCCTCTTTTTCGACTTTTCTTTTTTCTTTTTGCCTTTTTTCAAACACACCTGGTTCATCACATCACCTAATTAAAAGATCTCTCAGGCAGCAGACCCTTCAAGTGTGTTAAAGAGCACTAAGCCCATCTCTCAATCTGCACACAAAGTGCTCTCGTCCAACTGTGCATCACTGGCATGTAATGCACACAGTAACAGAATTATGAGCAAAAGACTTTGGGAAAGCTTTGGTTTTGCAGAAAGCTTTTTTTTTTTTTTTTACTTTTCTGTTGTTTCATTGACCTAAATGAGAGCAGTGAATATGAAAAACATCCTCTTTAATTCAAACCAGAAGGTGGTTTGTTTTTGTCTTTCATTTCATGCTGTGAAGACTAAATTAAGCAGTCATGTGAGTATTTATTTGTAATCTTAATGTTCAAAAATCTTTAGACCACTGATAAAGCTTTTAAAATAAAAATTCTACACACAGCTTTGTTCAACATCACTGATTTACACGAGATACCAGCATCCTTTCCTCAAAGCTTTTTGGCCAGAAAAAGAAGAAGTGCAGAATGCGGTGACACGGCAAAGATCATCAGCTGTGCCTCTCTCTGCTCACTGGCAAATGCCCTCATATTCGTTGGAGTGGATTAGAGTCTCCGCTCCGTGGAGTTAGCAGGCTTGTGATGGAGCGATCGCCGTGCCAAATCCCTTTCAGCCATCTTCATCCTACTCGCCCACCACCAGGCCTTCATCTTACACTCGCAGCCCAACATCTAAGCTCGCTGTAGGGAACAAAGTGAAGATGCTTCGGTTTCTCTGTTTTACAGGCATAAAAAGTGAAAATTAAAGGAATATTTTACTCCTATGTGCTGCTTGTAGAATGAAAGCTAATGAGGTTATTATGGAAGTGAGCTCATGCTTGCTGGCCTGGCTAGAGTTAATTTTGAACTCATAACCATGTGAATATGTGTGAGACCTGTATGCATTTTGTTCAGCCTGCTAAGTAACTTGATTTCTGACAGGATTTTTAATTAACTCATGCATATTTTTAAACTGTGAATGCTAGCTTCCTCGCACGAGTTCATTTTTTAGCAGGACCTGTGAGAGGATTTTTAAATTATACTCAGCATTATTTCTAATCTAGACTTCTTACGCTAGCAAGCTAATAGCTTGCTTGTTAATAATACCGATACATGGCTAGCATGGTTTCTGTGAGTCAAGTATGACTGCTTTTAGCCTATTAGCATATACTATACAAACGCTAACCTGACTGAAGCTTTTCCATGTCATATTCAAAAATGTTTAGCAATGTTCAGTCTTCACTGCTAAATTATGTACTTGGTTAACATGATTGGGTTTTAATTCAGATATGTTTCTAAACTCCACCGCTATAATGCTAGCCAGCTAGCTAACATGAGCTATATTTCTGAATGGATTTTCAAATCATTCACAGATGATCCTAATTTTCACTTCTAACACTAGCTAGCTCATTAGCACAATTGGATTTATGAGGGAATTTTAAATTCTGATTCATAAATATTTACAGACTTCACTGCTAATGCTAGCATGCTAATATAGGGTAACTTGACAAAGATTCTGAGAGGATTTAAGTGATATTCATAAATGTTCAAAAATCTCCACTGCTAAATTAGCTGGCAGATTCTTATTCCATTCTGCTATAATGCTAGTTGGCTTGCTAACGTGAAGTAGGCCAGATTTCTGAAAGGATTTTTAACTCATATTCAATGTTGAGCAAACCTGACAGGATTTTTTTAAATTATTATTAGTCTGAGAGGATTTAAAAAAGGTTTGCTAATATGCACTACTAATTTAACTAGCTTGTTAACATGATCTAGCATGGCATGATTTCTGAGAATATTTTCTCAATATATATATATATATATATATAAATGTTTATAAGAAAAACTACTCAATTAGATAGCTTGCTAATTAGTATTGTTATAATGGATAGTCCACAAGAATTGTATTGTCACCTGAAGAAGTATGTTTGAAAGCTAAGTAGCCTGTGAGCATTTTATGTGAGCATATTAAATTTACAAGCCTCCATTATGAAAAGAATGTTTGTAAATAAATAAGTATATAATAACCAATTTCCCACTTCATAATTTGACGCATATTGTGTTTGTGTACGTGCAGGTGATGGTGTTAATATATTAGACACACAAAAAAACCAACAGAAAGCAAACACGCACATAAAACCTTGTTAGTCAAAGACAAAAGAAGCTTTAAGATGACACAGGCGCGCTTTAGCATTCCTGTACAGACTCCTGATTACTTTGGCTTTGATGGACTTGGAATTTAAAACCAATTTGCTTTCGGTAATGAGAATCTCCATTAAAAAGGCTGCATCCTAATTGAGAGAGAGTGAGGAAGGAAAAAGATGGGGATGGTGAAGTCAGAAGAAAAGACTGGGGGGGGATTGTGTGTGTGTGTGTGTGTGTGTGTGTGTGTGTGTGTGTGTGTGTTGGTCACACACACATTTGCACATTAATTACCCGGCAGGTGCTGGCGGTCCGTTTTAATGGGCTATGCAAAAGGTCAAGAGGGTTTAGCTGTCACTTCTTCCCTCACCAGAGCGCTTTTGGTATTTCACAGTTTCACATTCTCATTTCAATACAGGATCGTCTTATTAAGAGGTTAATGAACCCGTTGCTTAGAGAAGTTTGTAATCATGGTTGCATTTTAGGAAGGCAAAGTTGACCAATTACACTTAATTGACTGAACTCTGTGTAAACTCGACGGGTGCTAAAGTTTGTCAAAAGTCTTTTATTTATAGTAGTTAGTGTTTTTTGGGAGGCAGTTGTATTAAAATTTAGAGGCCGTTAGCTTTAGAACTTAGCATTGGTTTGGGGGCATTGGTGTTAGAATGTGGCATCAGTTTGGAGGCATTAATGTTAGTGCTTAGTGTCAGTTTGGAGGCATTAGTGTTAGAACTTAGCATCGGATTGGGGGCATTAACATTAGAACTTAGCGTAGGTTTTGGGGCATTCGCTTTAGAACTTACCTTCAGTATAGGGGCATTAGTGTTAGAATTTAGCATCAGTTTAGGAGCATTAACATTAGAACTTGAGAGGCATTAGCGTTAGAGCTTCGTTTTGGTTTGGGGGAATTCGATTTTAGCGTTGTTGAGTCTTTGATTGTACCGTGCAATTTGCAGCGGCGACTAAAACAATTGATTTTCATTCGTGTATAGAACTTTATACAAATGATTTGTGCTTGTAAGAGTAGTTTTAATAGGATTATTTATTACTTGGGAAAATTTATGACGACTTCATTTTTTTTTTCCTTCCAGCTCTGGATCTACCAATTAATTTGCATTTAAAGTAAAAGTATTAAATCTTCTGTAAAGGCAAATTTGCTGCTGCAAAAACAAAGCACCTTCACCTTCTTACATGTGGCCACGTTGTTTGTATTTGTACTTTTGCAGTGATAAATAATACCATCTCGGATTCAATTTAATTGTGACCTATATTCTAACTCATTATTGGTACTTTTAAGGTACTTTTTTCGTCACAAATACATTTTGGGACACAATAGACCCCGAACTACAAATGTAACGTGTATGTTTACTGTGTTCTCAGATAGGGAACGTCATAATATTTTACTGGAGGATTGTCTAAACCAAGTGTGAACTATCCAATGCGCTGACCTTATGAGCCGCAGAAAACAAACTACAAATACAAACACCTCAGTAACATTTCACTCGACCTACAAACACGTATCCCATTCATTAAAAAGTATTGTGCAGCATCATTGGCATATTTTAAGCAGCGACACAAACATTGGCTATATTTTTTGAGATCCACCACGATTCTGTTAAAAATAGCTCCAAATTTGAGAGATTATATACAGTAGATTGTTTTTACTACTGATCCCCTAATGCATCGTCCTTTCCTTTTAAAATACCAGAGGGTCATTTTAAATGCTTGTACTGTGTTGTCTGGAACAAAAGGCTTACAAAAAAAAATGTTCTACACAACCTAAAAGTAATTTTTTAAAGGTGAAGGGCAGAATCGCATGTTTATCTGTTGAAGTGTCCTTGCGATTTATACAATGCAGGGAAAATAAAACAACAACTCAAAACTAGAATTTGTGGCCATAAATATGCCATCAAGAGAAATGATGAAAGGCCGGACATTTTAATGCCACAGGCTATGATGTGAACTCTTTGATTCTTTATGGTTCCCCTGTAGGTGGAGATACTCATTGACTCGAGTGGATTGCTATTGGTTGATCATGAGGGCGTGTCTACAGCTGTAGGAGTTTAAGTTTTGAATGAACATTTTGTAAAGCACACTGAAAAAGCCACTACGCCGAAACGCGTCTCTGAGGAGACATTCTGATTAACAAATAAACATATTATGCAAAGTGCTTTCTTGTTTTTTAAGTTGTCCAGTGTGTAATACCATGCCATTGCATCATGTTCAGATTCATTATTGTGTTTTATGTTTCATAATCAGTAACGTGGCTGCATTGATTGGGATAATATGGTTGATAACGATTTGTTCGTGAAAATGCATCCATATGATTGTATGACATCAGTTAGATACATCATACACAGACAGTATATAGCTTGTGTGCATGTGTGTGTGTTTGTGTGTGTGTGTGTGTGTATTAAACTCAACACGGTTTTTTCTTCACTAACCCATTTGTTAAACTACAGTGTTTGCCCCCCTGCGGGAAGCCTAATGGCCTTTTTTCTAACGCCGACACTGATATTCATCATCTTCGTGTTTATATGCCATTTTCAAGCAACATATTACTTATTATTCTCCATTTTCCGCCTAGTTAGTTAGAGCTAATTTCCAGTGTGTATGTACAGTTTGTCCTACTCTGGCTGCCAAATGAAGTCAACTAGAGTCGATTTTATGAGAACGTCTTTCATTAAAAAAAAAATCTACATAAAAATAAAAACAAAAACCAAACTGAAAGTTTAAGAAAAAAAAAAGAAAACACGTTTGGAAACAACAGACGGTGAAGGAAAGTGTTTCATAATGAGGTCAAAATTAATTCAGGCAAAAAACAAAACAATAGAAAAAGTTAACAAAAGAACTGAAGGAAGAAAACTACAGTAATATAATAAGAGACATTGTGCAAAAGCACATACTGGAGGAGTGTACAGATTGTGACAAATTAAAGGAAAACCATTAACCGATAGCTGTTTAAATAATAGGGATGCTAGCTGGCTAGTTTGGATGAACCTGACAGGATTTCTGCGAGGATAATCATCAGTGTTAGGCTACTAATGCTAAGCAATCTAATATATTCATGTATGTATATTTTCCATATGTAATTCATATTATGTCACATTTATAAGTGTTTTCACTACCTTGAATGCTAACTAGTTGGCTAACATAAGGATTTCTGACCAGATAGCTAGCACAAAATTTAACCTGACAGGATTTCCAAGGAGATTTTACATGTAAGAAACAAAAGTTTATAATATTACTGCAATTGCTACCTAGCCATCTAATCTGACAGGATTTCAGTCAATTTACATCATAAATGTTTGTAGTTTCATTTCCTAGATAGCTAGCATGAGCTAATCTGACAGAGATTTTTTAATTCCTATTCATTAATGCCATTATTAAAGCTAGCTTTCTTGCTAGCATGTTAACAGGATGTCTAAAAGAGTTTTTTTTTAAGTAATGTCAGATTTTACTAATGGCAGTGCTAGTTACCTAAGAAAGACAAGATTTATTCACTAGCTCGGTAAAATAAGCTAACCTAACAATATTTCTGAGAGGATTTTTCATAAACTTAACTGTTAGATTAGATAGTTGTAGCCAAAATGTGTTAAACTAAAGGATATCTGAGAGGATTCTTCAATCCTGTTCATTAATGTTACTGTTGAGGCAAGCATGCTGTCTAACATGAGCGAACTTGGCAAGATATCTGGGAAAATTTCATGGGAAAAAAAAAACAGAATAATAAAACCCTAAATTCAATTCTGTGTTTAACAAGAGGCCAGTGAACAGTGAGATATTGAAGGAGGAAGATATTGTCCCTGTTGCCAGTCAGGACTCTGGGAACTGCATGAGAGTCAGAGATGATTGACAGACTCCCACAGACAGACAGCTACAACAGTCAATACAGCTGTCAGAGCCAGAGAGGTGAAGGCCAGCATCCATCTCTCCCGATCCCAATTTTGCAGCACTGACCAAGTCTAAAAATTCACACAAAGCAAACTGAATTTATAAAATATTTCCAGTGTTTTCATGGTCTTAATTTTTATGTCTGCTATTGCCAGGCACACCCATGGCTTCCCTAAAGCTAAATTAAAGCTCCCTACCAGCATCACATGCAAAAAAAATAATAAAAATCACACGACATCAAGATTTATCTCTGCATCTTGTTTGTGTTGAGTTGTAGCGAGATATCCCCATCCGGACAGCACGGGTGTAATCACTAAGGAGGCCAAACTCGTGTTTGCAAGCATGCAGCACTTAATATGACATATTACAGCAATTATATGACGCATTTTCCGCCATTAATAATGCAAGTGCCATCCTGCAGCTCGGAGACACCCATCCATCAGGAAAAAAGCAAACTCCCCACACCGCCAGAGGCGACTGCAGTGCCTGTGTTGCTGTCCGGCGATATTTCTAAAGCATAACACATCTCTCTCTTCGTCCTCAATCGCCTTCAGCCATTTTTCACAGCATCAGCGATTCTGTGCACCTTTATCTTCCCAAGCCTGCCATTTAGCAAGCAAAAAGTGTTTCAGGAAATTGCAGGGGGTAGGAAAGAAAAGACAACGGCAGAAAGGCAGAATAGTTACACAGCAAGTTGAAAGGCCTTTCTGAAAGGCAGATGAGGGCTCTCTCAGAGGGACAAAGTAACTGACTCGGTCTGTTTGCCCGTCGCAACCGATTTCCGTCTTCCTTCTTTCCACAGAGTGTGAAAAAGCAACAGAGCAACACCTGTAATTAGAGATGAGTGTGTTCTATCTCTTTCAGATCCACAGAAGATGAACACTTCTGACCACAGCACTGCTGGATAAAGGGAGTGAGGGAACTTTGGTTTCAATGCTTCAAAGGTTTCAGTTTCAGTTCCCCTCAAGTAACAGGCTCTGCATGAATCTTTCTACTTTTAGACAGCAGAGGCAGTAGCGTGCACTATAATATACAAGATGCAATATATATGACGTTGTTGCCGCTCTGGTACCACAGAGGATAGATACTCTAACCGGATTTGCTGTTTTCTGTACAGGTACTGCGTTGTTTCAAAGGGTTGACGTCTTATATGAAAATCGGTGATGGTTACTTGCTTCAAGAGTGGTAATCTGAAGCAGTAAATGGGCAAGGGTCTAACATTCTACCACCCCACCCTGGAACCTTCCATGGAATGGTTCTTCCATGGCCACACCCTGATAACTGGGTTCTTGAAGATATACATTTTAAAAGACCTATGCTGATGTTATTTAATGTTTAGTGGTGTTTCAAAATGTGTCAGTTTTTCCTTGGCTGCAACCCAAGGCTAAACATCAATGCATGATATAAATGAAAAATGTATATGTTGAAGTCTTTAAACCCTGTAAACCAGTGAGTAAAATTGCATGGATATACTTTTTCGAGGCCAAAAGAAAATCCCTTGACCTTTTGGGAAACAGGGCCTTTTAAACAAAGTTTAATAAACACACAATCAGTACTGTGGATCAGTCAAGTCCAGAGTATCGAGACATAGAATCCGAGTTGGGTCACAAGTTGTAGAGTCCCCAGCCTTCATGTGAGTCATGTCCCAAGTCCCAGGTCCCAAGCCATCAAGTTCGGGTCACTTCCAGAATCCCCAGCCATAAAGTCACAGTCATGTCCAAAGTTCCAAGTCATAGACCCCGAGTCATGACCAAGGTTCCAAACTGTAGAATCTGAGCCCAAGTCAAATCCAGAGTCCCCAGCCATCAAGTCTGAGCCACATCCAGAGTCCCCAGCCATGGAGTCCAACTCATGTGAGTGTCTGAAGCCAGTCAGTGGTACTTCAGTGGTTAGGATGTTGGACCAGTGATTGGAAGGTCGTGAGTTCAAATCAGAGCACTGCTTCTGCTGGGCCCTTGAGTAAGGTAAGTTGCCAAATGATATAAATGTAAATTTAATTTACTTTATTCCTTGAAAACCATTGTCGTCCAAACATCCAAATTGCCTCCAGAGCTCCAAGCTATTGAGTCCCAAGCCATAGTATTCAAGTTGTGTCCAGAGTCCCAAACCGGATGAGTCACATCCAGAGTCCCCAGCCATTGAGATCTCCAGGTGATGTTTCTAGCACTTTTGCCATATTTTAATTGATTATGGAAATGCCCATGATTTGGCATGGATGAAGATTTGGATCTGATTGTGTCTTAGAGAAACATAAACCCAATTCATGTTTTTTGTCAACTTGAAGTGGTATAAAGGACTCTTGAGTTTAGGTGTTATTAGTATTTTAAGTGATAAGTCAGTACAACTTGTTGGTATTAGCCCTTTTAAATTTGGAAAATCAAATCCACCTTGAAAACAGGAAAGAAAAACTGTAACTATAAAATCACTGCTGTAAATATGTAGGTGTGATGAGAAGATATCACACTTTTCAAACATGAAGGCTCCCTGGTGAAAGTGCTCAGCGTACTGCTATCAGAAATCTGTTGCTGTTTATCTGCTAAACAGCTTATTTAACAGGGTCAATATTGAGTTAGTGTGGGAAAAGACTAACATTTTTAACAGCTTAGTTAAATTGGAATTTGATGAAAATCCAAACAACTAATTTAGCCAAATTATTGTTGTTGCAAAGTTGGAAAGGTGTAATTGCATGTAACATTTTATGTGTACGTTCTCGCCATCCTTCTCGTGTTCTGGATGCATGTAAACACACACTAGCCCAAGGGTGGTGTGATGAAACCAGCTTTACAGTACAGACAGAATGGGAGATTTACTGCAGATGAGAAGCTGGCTGCACTGGGAATGCACCGCATCAGCCTTCGGAAAACAGAATAAGTGCTTTAGCTGAGCCACTGAAGCTGTGCCATGTGCCCGCGGCCGCTCTTGTGCTGTACCACTCTGCTTTATAATTTTGGCATTTGAGGTGGGATATGAGTAGGTGGGCAAACAAAAAGAGGAGCTGCATATTAAACGGTTATCTGGATGCCACATTTGGCCGGGGCCACCATAATCCCCCGAGCGCTAAAACGTTCTCGCATTGTAATGAAACTCTAAGAAGGACATAATCAGCTGTGTTCCTCCATTTGTGCCTGCTAAGTACTGCTAACAAGCCAAAAACCCGGGCTGGATGAATTGCATGAACCCGGTTTTACTTTCTACTTCACAAATCTGCTCCAATCTGTTATCTGTCCATGCAAAGTTTTAGAATAAGGAATAGGAAGAACTCTGGGAATCAGTCTTTACTATACTTAAGTATAATTGTAGGGGATTTTAGTACATTTGATAATTGATGCTTACTGTTACTTAAATACTTTTCCATGTTTTATTCCTTATGGGCCGGATTCTCCCATTCACGTGTAATTCAGATTGTGCATGCTTCCAATTACGCACATTTCAGTTACACATATTCTCCCATATGGGCTCTGACCACGCGCGTAACTTTGAACTTAAGGCGGCTTCATGAATGAAGGTGTGATTTATTTAAAATAGAAGTAGACTGAGTCACACCCTCAGGTATTTTGGCTGTCAGGAAAACGTGGAACGTGGACTTTCACGTTTCCAAGCGAATGCCGTTACAATCCATTCAAAGCAGAATCCGGACTCTGATTTTGGAAATAAATGCTAAAGCTGGAGCTCAACTAGAGTACTAATCACCTCAAAGGAAGGCAGTCGGTTCTATGCAGGCCTGTAACATAAACCAATAAAATAAAATGGATATATATGAAACGGCACGTGTGTTGGGCCTATGTACATACTGACATGTTTGCCATGTGGAGATTCATTAATGAAAATGTGATTTGATGAGGACCAGTAAGTACGAAGCCCCGCTCATGACACGAAAAGAAAAAAATTATATTAAAACATGCCCACAATATACAGGTAGCTTATATTTTCTTTTCGTATCCTGAGTGGGGCTCCGTCAGTAAGATGTGCAGGTGAGGCAGGAAAGCTGTTTGTCAAGTATTCTGGATGTGCTGCGTGTCAGTGAGCACCAATACATCCAGAAGAAGCTGAAATGCTCTTCTTTGTGCTTTTCGGCTCGTCTCCCACATCAGGAGCACAAGCGAATGCAGAGCAGGTGTTTTGGATTAGGAATGTCAAGGAATACCAGAAGGTTGACCTGATCTCAGCTATAGTACTAATCGTATAGTACTAATCTAATACTAATCTTAATTAATATTTGTTTTATTATAATGGAACTAATTATTTACCAGGCTTTTGTACAGTGAAGTGTGATTTAAATGTGTTTTATTTTTAAACAATGTATTTGTCAGGAAAACCAGGCCAGGCAGGATGCATGTGCAGTATACTCCGTTTGTTAAAACAATCCGGGCAACGTATCGTAATCCATTTCATCGTCTGACGGACTGTCTATGTCTGCCATGTCTTCTGAGTGTGTGATTGCTCATGGGAAATGTAGCCAGAATTGTAGTGTTTGTGTACAGTAGCTATAGGTGCAGGTGCATGTGCAGGAATGACAGTCATATACGGTTACAAGAAATGCTGTCGTAGTTTAAACGAATTACAGACAAATTTAAGATTTTTTAACTTTATTTATACAGGTATAATAATGTTAAATACAGGCCTGCTGCTGACTTAAAATGCAATACATCGTTTCGACACACAGTGGCGCTTGATTTACTGCAGCCCTCGGCAGAACGCAGCTGAAAAAGCGCGTAAGTCAAGGGCAGGATCCGCGTAGGCAGTATTTACATAGGAAACTCCCCAGTTGCGGCCTTGCTCCACCCAAAGCACGTAAGTGCCTTCAGGGCGCGTAGGTCACAGACTTAAGTCAAGGGGAGAATATGTGCAGACTGAAAAGTGACTGAAGCACACCTGAGAATCGAGCCCCATGTTTTTAGTTATGTATGTTTTTAGTAATGCTGGTTTCTGGGAAGTAAAAGTAAGAATGCTAACCCCGCCCCTAAACCTTTCCTACCAATGCTGTAAGGTTTGTTACAAATGTGCAACCGTGAGACAGTGTAAAAATGTTTTGTTTACTTTCTAATTTGAAATGTTTAAATATAGAAAAGGATGGTCCGTTTTCAACTTAGGTTGAAGTAAATTCTGACACGTTTACTTGAATAAGATTTACCCAATCCTTTTTTTTCCGTATTTTTTCCATCCCTGCTATGTAACAGAAATCACCAAAACATGCAGTATATTTCAAACCCTCCCACAGAGGAAATATAAATATCTGATTCAAAGGACTTTTAGCCTTTTAGGTCCTGCCATGTTCATCTTAATGCGATATTCTCGAAGTAGTAGGAAAAGTCTGGATATCTCGGAGCTGGCAGTAAATGATCTGATTTGATGTTGGACTCTGTGAAACATAATAAATTGTAGGGTTAAACTGCTCATGTCTTGTGCTCTTTTCAGCCAATTATTTTGAAATTCATGACTGGACTTACTCCAGTACCAATCTTGCTGTCTTCTGCTGTGCTGACTGGCGAACTGTGAAGGTTAAATACACAAAAACACAGATAACACTTAAGTTTGTTGAGAGACACTCGACCTACAGCATTAGGAACTATGACGAGCACCGAGGCAGGTTTTAGATCTCAGTTAAATCACTCTGAAATGGGGCTCTGACCTCATATCATGCCTGGTGCTTTTTACTGGGTGCCCTTTCTCATCACACAACCGGATCACATAATGCCACCAAATTTATTCAACAATGAAGCATGTAATGCAGTTTATGGCTGGTTTATTAAACGTGGCTTTTGAAAAGGTTAAGGATGGTAATGGCCTGTTTCCCAGAGAGTCGCGTGGCTCAGCCGTGCTGTTTACTGCCATGTATAAACCTTACACATCCTCAGGTCTTGACACACCGTTAGTGCATCTGTGACAGGAAACGTGGATTTAGCTAGACAACAGACATGCCGGTAGTGTCACAGAAAGGTCAGTTTAGTCTTTTATTTGTATTCAAAAACATTTATTTTGCAATTCATGGTGTAGCTGCAGCTACAGACAGGAATGACAAAAGATGAAATCAATCCTCGAGCTTTGCTTTCTAATAGATAATGTAATGTGGTGGGTGGAAACCAGAGAGCACCAAGGAAACCCATATGGACATGAGGAGAACATGTGAAACTTCAAACAGACAATGCTGTTGCATTTTACAGCTGCTGGCTCACAGCCAACCGACTCCTGGATAGCACGATAAAGCCGTAAAATACCTTAAACATTTATTAAACCTTCCATACCAACATTGATCATTCTCCTCGCGAAGTATTGCCAGTCAGAAGCTATCATTATTTTCTTGCTTGTATACCTACTGTTTATGTAATTATGAGTTTACTTTTTGTCCATAGGCTGTAAAAAAGCAACAGGAGGGAATGTAAGGGCATCTCTTCATGCTGTAGCGCCAGTTGACCTGAGGTCAGGTGCTAAATCACTGTTATTGAGTCAGTAAAAGTGGATCACTCCAGGGCAGGAGGCTGCATCATCGACTCTTCAGCTACCCTCTCCATTTTCTTCCTTCTCTTGGACTGCCGTCGACTCGTGGGTGTACAGTTCCGTACTTTTGTTCAGCAGCCTGTTAGCTTTCAGGACTCATGTTGCAAGCACAACTAAAGCCTAGGGGTACTTCTTGCAAAATCTATATTTATTTATATAGAACAGAAGTTGCTCGAGTGCAGTTTTGGGGATTTTTATGTGAATTTAATCTTGAGGTTTTAGCATTTTGAACTAGCAAGCATTTCCTGCTATTTCTTTTTCTAACGACGTGTTAGATTACCACTGAATGTGTAATTTTAAACCAAGAAATCTATCTGTCTTTTCATTATTGGGCAGTGAAGGCTCAGTGGTTAAGGCTTTGTGTTTCTGACTGAACGGGGTCTGAAAGGTCAAATCCCAGTACAGTCGAGCTGCTACTGTTGAGCCCTCAAGCGATGGCCTCAACTCTCGAAGTACTCAGTTGTTCATTGCTTTACATAAAGTACACATTTGTAAAATGTTTATAATCCCTTAAACTTCTCAGAGCTGTTGGTGAGTCTAGACCAGAGATATTGAACTGACATTACATAACATTTATGTATGTTAAATTCCTGTCATGCAAAAGTCTGGAAAAGCAATTCAGTGATTAGTTCAAGGTTATTAATAAAACTATCTGAAGTAGTTAGATTTTATTTCATGGAGGCACTTCACATTTGACTAGCCCTATAGAACAGATGAAACACATTAGTGTGAAACTTGAAGATGGGGGGATAAGCAAATACTTTAAATATCAAACCATCTTTAAACATTCTTTGTTTATTGGTGGCTTTTTTTTTAAAGAAGTCACGTAGTCGGGTGTTCAAACAAGCAAACAAGCGAGTGTAGGAAAGATCTGAAATCTCACCCTGTAGCTAATCCTTAACCCAATTAACTTTAGCTAAATAATCGACCTATAGCAAATGTGTATGATTGGATAAATCGCAGCAGATGATCTGCTACAGAAGCCACACGGGTTCGTATTCAGTAAAATGGAACCATGAAATACAACCAGTTTTTTTTTTCATCCTGTTTTTATCAAGTACAGCATTGAAATAATTTGCTGGCTATACGTCTGTCTGGTTTTTATTTTTATTATTTTTTATTTTTTTATTTATTCGAAGTTGTCTAGCGGAGCAGCAGGTTCAGTATGTTGATAAAAGCTCGTTTTTTTTCTTCTCTCAACTTCACTGGAAGAGGAAAAAAAAATCATGACTTCTACAAAATAACCATTTTCATAGGATCATGCATTTAAATGAAACTGGGTCATAAATGTCTTGGTGACACACAGCACTCCTGTCACCTGCTGCACTTCACACATGAACCCGGGATGTGATCCTGCTTTTGGAAGGAACTATTTGTACTTGACATATTAAGTATCTTACACAGATGCTGAACAATCTTTCAAGAAGAAACGATGCACAGAATAGCGCAGCACAAAAACTGTTCTATAACTCCAAGGCAAGCACAACACGCAGTCGACTCGCATTTAAAACACACTTCATCGAGTGTAAATGAAGATGCTAGTCAGAGAGGACACCAAATTGCCGAGCAGCTCGTAAGCAAAATCTTAGTCAAAGCCTTTCTGCCGAGGACACAAACACCTTTGCCCTCATAAAAATTCGGAGGATCTGCGTAAATGCAGCAATATGCAAATCAAAACGCCCTTTTGTCCTCCAAGCTCACCTCCCTTTCCACACTACACTGGTTACATCATAGGTCAGGTCATGTCCTGATTCATTAGGATTAATTTGAAAATAGTCTTTTTACAGTAACAACAACAAAAAACAGTTGTTCACACTGGTGTATATATATATATATCACGTTGAAATGTATTTCATCTACACAATAATGCAAAGATGACAGAAAAACCCCACCTCTATCGAGCATGCTCAGAGAACGGCACCTGAGCCGTGAAGATGATGCTATTTACAGATTTCACGCCACATATGTGATGTGCGCCAGCAAAGATGGATAAGTTTAGTGACAAAAATGTCATTAATCACGTAAAGGTCAGCCGTACAGCATTGAATACAAAGTACTTCATCTTGCACACAATTCAGTGCTTATATTGCGCACAGCTCTGTTCTGTTGTAAAATAGTTAAATTACCCCATCCTTTTTTGGCAATCACAGCATGGCAGAGGATGCTATCAGAGTTTTGGAATGTGTCTCGTTTCCCCCATCCGATATAGTATTAAATAGTGAGACTGCGCAGTCTAGCTCAGTACGATCCTGAGACAAAACGGCATTGGAAAGTGCCTGGGTCGCCGGATGAAGATAGCTCCACAAAGCAAGTCCAAGTTCAAGGCCATGTTAATGTTTTCTCAGACATTAAGGGAGTAATTTGTGAGAAAGGGCCAGAAGAACGAGGCCACAGCTGTGGGAAAATGGTTTCCTTCTTCGTCAGGACAACACTCCAGCACACACAACGCACTCAGTGAAGCAGGTTTTGGCCCAGAAACGCATCACGGTACTTGACCACTCTCCCTATTCACTTGTCCTAGCACCATATTCTCTTCCCTAAAATCAACTTCTGCACTCCAGGGAACTCGTTTCCAGTCGGTACCGGAATTGAGGAAGAATACGACGCAGCTTCTGAGACTGACTGAAGAAGACCTACTGCACTGCTGTGATCAGTGGAAGACCAGGATGCAGCGGTGTGGAGATGCAGAAGGGGGATATATTAAAGAAGAAAGGAATTATGTAAGTTTTCTACATTAATATTGAATTACAGCATCAGTCTCATTATTTAATAGCCGCTAGTCGTGTATTCAAATCCAGCTGCCCCTGACAGCGGCTTCAAGAAGGTGCATAATGGGGGCCAAAAATGGTGTAATTGTTGATAGAGAGGAGTTTTCTATGTCTAAAGCAATGTGTTGTGGTATAAGCGGAGTTAAATCCTATAGAACAGTGGACACCAACCTTCTTCCTGGGAACACATCCGGATAGTGCGATTACAAATAGCTATAACTGTGTGTTTTATGGTCAAAAATTGTGTAGGCGGGCGGCACAGTGGTGCGGTGGTTAGCACAGTCGCCTCACAGCAAGAAGGTGTGAATGCGAGCGTGTGTGGCTGTTTGTCTGTGTTGGCCCTGTGGTGGACTGGCGACCTGCCCAGGGTGTACCCCGCCTCTCGCCCCAAGATGCTGGGGTTGGCTCCAGCTTCCCCGCGACCCAGACGGATAAAGCGCTATAGATAATGGATGGATGGAAAATTGTGTAGGCAGGAAATTCATTATAGTTTTAAAATAAAGTAGATTTTGTTTACCACTGAATGTAAACCTGTTCGTAGCACTTGAAGTCCTCAAGTCATCACAGCAAAGCTGTTTGCATCAACAGCAGTCCAGAGCCATGTTCACAGTTCATTTGGGGCCTGCCTCAGCAGGACCGAGGGGTTTCTTGGGAACCTTCAACCAGAAGTAGGGCATCAGGATGGAGCAGGGAGGTCCAGAGAGCAGAAGATGAAACCTGCAGGAAGGTAGCTCTCCAGGAACAGCGCCGCTCTACGGCATGCATGATCAACTGGTGGTATTAGTACAACCGCACTGATGATTACATCCTTAGAACAGCACACCGTTGTGTTTTATTCCTTGCATGATACGGTATATCTTATGTGTCTGTGTTGTATGTGCTGTTGCCATAATTTGTCAAGTCAAATCCTGCATTTTTTTAGTTTTGCCATTAAAATCCGCTGCTCCATCACTGTTAAAAAGCCTGAACTCATTTCCATAATGCTAACTGGCCTTAGTTCATTATTGCCAACGTTAACATCTGTGGATGAAGTATTCCTCTAAGCAAAGAGAAAGAGGGGTTGGGGGGTGTCGGGGGGTGCCGCGCTGATCACATTTGGAGAATGATTTATGATGGAAAGAGCGCTGAGGTGATGGAGGCGAGAGTGCCGCTCCATTTTGGCCAGACACTTGCTCTTAATCATTCCCTACTGTCAGAAAACGACATGCATTATTAAACATTAGAGTCCTGTAATGCTGCTTTCCTGGCTCCTGTGTTCCTGGCGCCCCGTGTGAGGGGTTTTTGTTCTTCGCAGTCTGGGACTACAACGCCCATTCGGACCCCTCGCGGCTCGCTTTTGATTTAGTTACCGGTTCAAAGCTTCAAATGTTGGTGTCGGAATTCACTATTTGAAATGGAAACGTTTCTCCTAGCGTCAAGCTCTGCACAGATATTTCATTATTTGAGTAGTATTTATATGCCGTGTTGTGTGCAGTGAGCTGAGATGAAAGCAGTATTACTGGAGATCTTGCTCTGGAATTGTTGAAACATCATGTGCAAGTGTAGCTCTTTTAGGAGGTTAGACAGCTCGCACGTAAATAAATAGAAACCCTTGCCCGTATAAACCTTGTTTTTTTCATGAGCACAATCATTAACGTCTTACATAAATGTACAATGCAGCTTATTTTTGCGGTCGATGTTTGTTTCTTGTAAGAGCCTCTCACTTTATTCTAATTCCTGAGACAAAACAGAGTGTAATTTCATAAACTAGTGTAAATCCTGATTGTTTTGTTTTGGTCCGCACCGAAGTCCGATTCAAAAGCGCTAAACGCCATGAATGTGAAATCACCAACCGCAGTAGATGCATCAACTTTTTTATTCTGACCTCCAATAAAGTTCAAATTTCTTTGTAGTCAGGAGGGAACGAGAACGGGATCTTGCGCAAACTAATCTTAGCGTGTTCCTACACAGTGAGCTTTGATCCGGAGGTCACAAAACACTCGTGAATTTTAAAGAACAGCACTCTGGAGTGGAATTGCAAACCAGCACCATCACCATCTGTCCGTCTTATTTTTGAATCCTCCGCAACCGGTGCAGTCCGAACGAGTAAAAGGCGCCTACGCAGGGGATTGTGAAGGGAGAACTCTCATTGTAGCTGTTTACAGGGTCAAACTTTTTAATTGGTCATGACTGAAGGGACCAATTGATGATGAACACTTTGTCTCGTGGGTTTATTTGGAGTTCTTTGTCAGGCAAGTGCAAGCAGGGATCATATAAGGAAGTAGGAAACATTTGATTAAACTTTTATTAATAATAAATGATGTGCAGATTTTTTGCTTATTTGTAGGAATAAATGCTTGCTAAATAGCAGAAGACAATTTTAAAGCTCCACTACGTAGGATTCGACCAACATTCCAAGCGTGTATTAGAGCGTACGCTGACCATCAGGTACCCATAACGTACTTTTGCTAAATAATAAGTACGGATCCTCCATTTTTCAAACTTTCTTTCTTCTTCTCTTTTCATCCTTCTGCTGCTTCGTTCCGGATTCACGCTGCCACTTGTGAAACGCTGAAGGCGCTCTCTAGAGGTTTGTCCATTCTGGGCTACTGTAGCGTCGCAACATGGCGGCTCGGTAGAGGTGGACCCGCTCCCTGTGTAGATATAAAGGGCTCGTTCTAAACTTACGAAAACACAACGAGTCGTAGTTACAGCTAGTTATACACTAATGAACACATACTTACGATTATTATACTCAATAAACCCATAAATCCTACACAGTGGACCTTTAAGCTTGAAATGTCAATAAATAAAGTTGCTAATCGTGTATTTGTTGTAAAATATTATATTACGTTACAATATTACCTTCATGTTTTTTTTAGACAAATCCCACACGGTCAAGATATTTTCAAAGAGTCAAATCCATTTTCACTAAAGCAGAAATCCTCATGAAAATAAAAGGAATGGATATCCAGATTCAATTTCACTTTTCAATTGTGTTGTAAAACGACCACCGAAATGATAATGTGATCAAACTCCTATCTCACAGCGGTTAAATTGGCATCTCTTAACCACCATCACCTGATATTGCTTCAGTTATTACACGTCTCTACGCACTACGTGTTATCTTCCCTGCTGCTTTCACTCAGACGAATGTTTTCAGATTTCTATTACTGAGGACTGGTTGAAGCTTGGGTGAGCAATATAATTTGACAACACTGATGTCTAAGTGCTTTGTGACAGCGGAGGAAAAGGACGACGGTGGAGACGAGGCTGAGCAGCAAAGATGCAATTAGCAAAAAATGCCAGTGTCGATCAAAGACAGGAGATGAACTCGAGACACACGTAGCTGTCTAGCATCGGAGCCTGAAAATCACCAGCACCATCAACATCACAGACTTTTCTGACCTTCTGATATCATTCCGCTGGGTGACATATTAAAGCGGTTTCAATTTAGCGCAATTTAAATGCATTAATCAAGTGTAGCACAATTTATTGTACTTTTTTCATCAGGGTAATGCGGGGTGGCCGGATGTGAGATCTCGTTACTATTAATAAATGATAACATGCTTCACAAATCCTCATCTAATTAAGACCTTGGTCAAAGAACTGATCTAATCATGAATGCCTAATTAATTTCCTGTTATAGCGGCAACGTTTAATACGTGGTGCGTGACCGTATACCATACACACAGACTCTCAAAAATGATGTATAGCACAGAATAGAGCCTTATTAAATCGAATAAGTCTATTATTAGATTTTAGAATACAAAAGCGGAGGAACGCAAGATGTTAAAGGGAAAGGATGGCATTAATAAGCTTCGGGATTTGTTCCTGTAATGAGACTCAGACCAGGCAGGGGTTCTACTTCCCAATAAATGATTGCTGTGATCTGGAAAAAAAAAGGAAGAAAAGAAAAAAAAAAAGAAAGATGGCCTCCTTCTAGGAAATGTGTAATGAAGCAGTCAGACAAGTCAGAATTCCCAGTTGGAAACTTCCAATCTTTGTGTAATCGTACATAATCTTCCCGAGCAGTAATCTTAACTTCATGAAGTATGTCTTGTCCGTAAGCGGGTTTCCGTTGCAGTTTTGCACAAAATAGAAGCGATTTAAAAAAAAAAAAAAAAAAAAGGCTGAGAAAACACAATTGTGAACGGTCGGCGTTCAATTTTGCAAAATATTGCTTTGTCCGAAAAACTTATAAAGGTTTCTTTGCAAGATTTGAGAGTTGTTTTCTTTTTCCCGTTTGTTTTTCCGTTTTGTTTTTGCTTTTCCCAGTTGCTTTCATAAATTTTTTAATTTACGCTTATCCATTGCTCATTTTAGTTCGAAATGTCAAATTGCACATTAAGCAGGTTAATGGAAACCTGGCTATTTTGCATAAATATTAGATAGAAGTCTTGCTTTCCCACTTGGTAGCCTGCTAATTAACATTCCTAAATTCCTAAAGAGGATGAAAAGTGATGCATTAGTCAATGATTTGTAAAAATCTAGTTACGTGACGTTTAGTCCAGATAAACAGCCAGGAAGACTGAGTGATAACAACAATTACCTTTAACTTTTTAAGAATTAATAATGGCTATAATTAAGACAACCAAGTTAAGTGTATAACATGAAATGATCTGATTCAACAATCATGAATTGATTATTACTCATTACAACTGATTACAAATCACTTATTAATGAAATATGACAAACTAATGGGGTTTTAACTGCATTTTAAACTGATGTATAAAAAGGGATGGCAGTTTGCCCACAACTCTGACACGCTTGATCGACACCATCATCATTCCCGAATTAACAGTAGACCCACCGCAGATTCTGAATAAAACATAATATCGACTAAATCGAACCGTATCACGTTGTCGCAGATCCAGTGGAATCAAGTCATTGCCTTTATCCATCAAAACCAAATATCAAGTGGAAGCCTGATGTTTCCATCATGTTAACACTTTTGACTAGAGATGTAGACTCGGAACAGACGAGATACATCAGTTTTGAAGTTCGGAGTAAAACACATACATCACTGCCGTGTCATCTTTAAACCACGTTGCCAAGTAGTGTCAGTTCACTAATCAAACCAGACAGGATAAATAACGTGAAAATGTGTTTTATATGCGCCTCATTCTAATACAAACCGATCCTCATTATGGGTGCTTGCTGTAGGGGGTGTGGCCGTGTAAATGATGCTTGATCTTGTGTTCATAACACTAGGAATTTGAATAACTGATCCTGAACCCACTGAAAGCGTCACTTCTCCGACACGTCCTTTTACGTGTAATAAATAGTTTGGTTGTCAGAATTTGTAGCCAGGAACATCTTTAGCTGTAAAATAAATTCTACAGACCCACAGTATAGGATTATTTCACAAACATACAATACAGTTCTCAAATAATATTTAGCCATGACATAACACATTAGATCTGAGATGACTTTGTGGCTTGTAAATAAATAAATTGATTGATAAGTATATAAATAAATAAATAAATAAATAATAGTAATAATAATAACAATGATGCTTCCTGGTGACCCCACTTTGAGAACCACTGGTCTATAGTTTGCTGTTCTTTGTTCTAAAATCTCCAAACTCCTTTTCCCACGGGATATAATTAAATCTATTCCAACATGCCACTTCGAATGGGACTAAATTCCTACAGATACTCCTGTAACGATTACAAAACCCCGCGCCCACGTGTAAAACCAATCCGCTCGGAATAATCCTTCAGATGCGCGTTTTTAACCGCAAGGTCGAAAGAGATGCATCTTGAACTTCGAAATTGTTTGAAACATGAAAAACAAAACGAACCGCGCGTGACGTGTTTTGAGAAAGTCATCAAAGTTTTGTAATTCAGTGCTTGATCTGAAGGAAATTTGGGAAATAAAAAAGTTCTGTGCAGTGAGCAGCAGGCCTGAGCGTGGGGGGAAATGACACGCTCAGGAGAGTGTGTAATTAAAGGCTCTGCCTACTCAGCACCACACACACACACACACACGCACACACACATACACACAGGATGGCGATCAGCATCCTGCTTCATGATTATGCCACAGACAAGCACACATCCTGAGGGCCGCCCCGGCCACTGAACCTCCGGAGACGCGCGCACACACACATGCTCCCCGTTTGACTTCTCAGGTAACCCTGACAACGGACCGAGGAGCTGCTGTTGAGTGTGACCTCTGCGCGAGCGGAAAAAACCAGAGCTGCGACCTCAGCCAGGAGGAAAAAGGACAGAGAAAAGAGCAGCGACGACATGCTCCTGCCTCGCAGCCCTCCTCATTAGCCGAAGCTTCACATCCAGCTGGAGCTACCTTCAAGAACAGAGCCAGGCTGAGCCGCTGCAGGCGCGACTCGGTGCACCTGACCACGTCCTGCATTCAATTACGTCTCGGTGTGTCTCTGAATTTATGCAGCGAGCGGAAATGTGACATGCGGGCAGACGACGAGGCCGCATCATCCGACTACTAATTGAAGTCGCATAGTAATTAACGATGACACTGTGCTGAAATTCGAATTGTATTGCTATTAATCAAGTGTATTATTTTCTCCCAGTCCATGGACGTCGTTCTGCTACAGAATGAGGACGCTACAGCATTTCATTAAAGGTTATCGCCTCATTCAGGATGCAGGCTGACTCAGAATAGATAAAGGCCATGTCAGGTGAATACAAAAGTTTGCGTTCCCTTTGGTTTACGAGTGAAAAGTAAAAATGTCTCTATTTTACGGTCGGCAAAACAATGTGCGTTTAATGGTGATTTTCCATTAAAACTCTGCAACAATATACGGCCTAAATATATTTCAGCACTTAAGTCGAAGTCTAATGCGCCGTTATCTTTATTAACAAGCTTAAACATTTGCCTTTGCGCTGAAAGCATGCACTTATGCAGTGGGAAATCAGAAAAACAGCCAATGGACTCAGTATAAGAGAAAATGTTGACCTTTCACAGAGCTGGAGAAGGACGAGATTAAATCACTAAAGTTTAGATTTAATTCGCTTGTCTGAATACATTGTCGTTTCTATGGCAACAACTCATTCACATGGACTATGGCAGATATATAATCTTAGCCTAATAATAAATGATGCTATTTAACAAGTAATTCTGTTATTCTTTAGTAAGTAAAACGCTGTAACCGTTGGCAAACTGTTGTGGTATGAGAGGAATAAAACAATTTTATTTGAAAAAGAACACGTAATATCGCCTCCCCATCGTTTTCCTATAACAGCATGACATGGCGTGTTTTAGAGTTTCACTGTAAATGCCACTGTATAAAATTGTTAAGTGTAGCAAAAATATGGTTTGATATCCAGTAGTTTGATTTCCAGCAGCATGTTATTTTATATGCAGTCCTGAAAATCATTAGCAAATGTATCTACAACTATAAAGCAGATAAAGCTTTGAACTTGGAATGTGCAAATAGTACATCTTGAAATTTAGCACCATGTTAACACTACTCTTAAAAGCCTAGACTACTTAAAGCGTCCTTTCACCCGACTCATCGAATTAGTATGTCGGGATGTGACTTGATGCAAAAATATGTAGTGTTTTCCGTCTCATGTCTAATAAGACAGAATGAACAAAGCATTAACAGGCAAAAAAACAATCCATTCATTTTATCGAGGTTTTAAACACCTCGGCCGGGGAAACGGCCATCGAGACGATGAGAGAAAACATTTGGAAAATGAAATGTTCCTGATTATAAACCACATAAACTGTGCAAATAAAATTAGTCGGATGGTCTTTTTCACCGATATACAGAACCACAGCATGACGTCGTCAGCACAGTCACGTAGCCTCGGGCACACAGCTTGGGCTTGTGCACTGTAGCTAATGCTCTAAAGCGCAAAGCTGGCAAGATTCTTGTTTGAAAGTCACAGTGGCATCAAGAACAGTGATCCTTGTCCTCTATGCAGAAATCCTACAGGCTATAAACGCTGTAGCCGGCCAAGCCGCGCTCTGTTTATTTGGAAGATAAAACATACTTCATCAATGACGAAACACTTTTCATGGTAGCCTTGTACAAATCTGCAAATGCCAGTTATGAAACATAACAATGGCTCAAATTCATGGATTTTCACAGCCCACATAATAGCAGAGAGAGATTCCGGGAAAGGGATTTTTTTTTTCTTCTGCTACGAGACCAAGGACATGGCTGAGGGGGGGAAAAGCTTCTCTTTTAGAGAGACTGAGAGTTGTGTTTATCACAGCAGGTGTAAGAAGTGATAGAGGGCAGATATAGCTTCACACCCTGACCTGTAAGAAACTGGAGAGGTCTGTAGATGAGCTTTCACAATAAGGTGATGTTCGTTTTCTGCATCAAAGCACTATGTGGCAGAAATAAAAGGTATATTTATTCAGGAGACAGGAAAGTCCCCAGCGATGCATTACAGAAATTTGCATAGAGTATGTTGCTCCAGGTTATAAGACCTTAGAGAAAAAAAACAATACGTGTATAAAGATTTGTTGCAGACATTGCATTAAGGTAGAAAGCATCATTATTTTCCATAACACTGGTTCTCTCTAAAGTCTTGCTGCTCTTCATACATTTAAGGCTTAAAGGAGAAACTCTGATTTCATCACAATGGCACCTCTAACGGAGACTACGCGCGTCAACGCCCTCCTACAAATCCACCCTTCTGTTAGGCTATTTATCAAGATTCACTGCATTTTGTATTCATTATGTTCAGGTCAATCAAACAAGCATTACATCCTCAGTCTTGACCAAGTGTGAAATGTCGTTCGTGTTTCCTGTATTGTCGTGAGTGCTGAGTATGGAACATCCATAAACGATATAAAATCAAGGTTTAAAGATGAAATGTTGAAGTACGATAACGATTAGGAAAAAACAAACATGTCATTTAAAAGAATCACTTTATCTTTTGTATTAAATGTCCACTGTGTAGAGGGGTCTATTAGCAGAAATGGAGTATAATATTCATAGGTCATTAGTGAATAATTACCTGTAACTATGAGATGCCAATTTATCCGCTGTGAGATAGGAGTTTGATCACGTTATCATTTCAGTGCTCGTTTTACAACACAATTGAAAAGTGAAATTGAATCTGGATATCCATTCGTTTTATGTTGGTGACGATTTCTGATTTAGCTAAAATGGATTTGAGTCTTGAATATATCTTGTGCGGTTTGACTAAAACAGCATGAATATAACGTTGTAACGTTATAGAATATTTTAAAACAAATACATGATTAATGATTAATGTTTCCGTAAGTTTAGAGCGAGCCCTTTATACCTACACAGGGAGCGGGTCCGCCTATACAGAGCCGCCATGTTGCGCCGCTACAGTAGCCCAGAACGGACAAACCTCTAGGGAGCGCCTTCAATGTTTCACATTTTTACAAGCTGCAGTGTGAATCCAGAAGGAAGCACCGGAAGGACGAAAAAGAAGAAGAAAGAAATGAGGAATCAGTGTTTGCTGGTGCTGGATAACAAGTCTGAGAACCCAAATTTTGAAAAATTGAGGATCGTACTTATTATTTAGCAAAACCAAGGGAGTGCGAGTGTAAGTACTTGGAAGTACGCTACAGGCACCTGACAGCCACCGTACGCTCTAATACACGCTAGGAAAGGGAGGTGTGTCAGGATCGTACATAGTGGATCTTTAAGTAGGTTATGTCTGGGTTTACATCTTATGTTTTTTTTTCCGCCTGGTGTTGATCTTGTGGACAGAAATTCCAATGAAACAATTCTTTGGTTGTTGAACTCAGTGGTCTTACGAAGCATAACGTTTTTGCGACCAAAGATGGCTGACAGCAAATTTCCAGCAATGCTGAGTGCTGATCCACAAACCACAAATAACAGGAACATATACTGTATGACGTAAATGTTTGTGTTTATGTGAGCATGTGACTGACGATGTAAGCTGAACGTAGTAATTTTTTTCCTTAATCGCAAAGCTATCATTAGAGGATCTTCATCGTATAATCTGACTCGGAGAACACGTTTTCACACAGTCTGTAATAGAACTTGGGATCATTTCATACAGAATGACAAGTAAAAATCTTAAAGTCTACAAGCATTTCAAAATGGCTAAATTCTGAAAAACCAGCTCCACAAAACTCCACAAAAACATGAGCTTCTCTGGCGTATACTGGTAAACAAAATCACAGCTTAAATGTAATGGATTCTGATAGCTCTGCTACAAAGAGTGGGTTGACAACCTTATAGGACCAAATGCTCACCCCTGAGGGACGTCGGACAGACAGAATTCGTAATTACACACTGCAAACAGCATGGCTCTGTCTAGCAAATAGTTCCTAGATGTGCTGATTATACCATGAAGTGGGAGCTAAGCACAGTGAAGGATTATCTATAGAACCAGCAGGCAAAAATAAATGGAAGGATTAAATTAACATTTATTCCAGCTGGGCACAAAACAGCACTGTTCATTTTGTTGTACATATACGTATGTATGTATTTTATCCATCTTTCAAAAGCAACACTGTGGGAAGAATAAATATAGTTACACACGCCATATTACCCTTCACGTCACCTTGACAAAAAGCCATCAGAAAAATACGGGTGACATTATCACACCTTGGGAACATGTTTATCGAATTCAGTTCGGAGTGTTTTTCCCTGACGGTGTTATTGACATTTCTTTATCAGGCACGGATCGCAGGCTAACAGAGGACAGTAGAATGACGTTCTTTATTACCACCGCATTAAAACTCAATCTTCGGCTTGTCTCGGCCAGACTTGTTATTTCTTCCCGGGATCACTTTTCTGGATTTATGGGATCAGTGACACAGAAAATGGGCGCTGTTAAGTTTTTCGCATGCCGCAATTCAATCAGGGCCTGAAATCCCCCCCTTGGCTCGGTCAGCCTTCCCTCCCCCTACGCAGCAGGTAGTCCACTAGGATTTAATTTCTCCCCAGACTGCAGAGGGAGGGTCTTGGGGAAAAAAAAAATCATTGCTCTCTATAATCCCTGCCTCCCATCAGCCACGACGCTAATGTGTGTATGACAAAACCAGGGAATGAGAACGACAGGCGCAGTAGCTTTAGTGGAATTAAAGAAATTGGATTAGAGAAAGTTAAGAAAGAGGGTGATCTGTTCCACCCTAAAAAAAAATTTAATTCCAGGTTTAAGTGCCCTTGCTTGCCAAGGTCTTTCATCCCATTCTAACTTCATTCGCTGAGCTGCCTCCACTTTTGTCCCTCATGACAAAGTGAGGAGCAAGTCGTACCCATTCCAGGCTCCGTCTACTCATCTGACAGGGTATTGCTCACACATTTAGTTCCTGGCAGCCCTGAAAGATTTATGATTCCGTCGACATCTTGCCTGACTTAAAACTGCTTGTGTTCACTTTTAATGATCAGGAGTCTTATTTCCCAGAGCTGAGAATCCCTGCCATTTGTTTAAGCTGAACATTATTTTTAATCAGCAGATGCCGGATTAATTTGAACAGCAAAGTTGTTTGGCACCACTTGGATCCTAGTTTAAAAAAACCTCGTAGCACTTATCCGAGCACTTTTGTGTCTGTACATAAAAATGTGTAGGCGACTCAGGTGTTTACTCAGAAAAATCAGAGCGCATGCCATGTAATGGGTTCTGAAAAGTATGGCCTAATCACAACGCCAAGTTCCCGCTGAGCTACGAAGAGTGGGTTGACAACCTCACAGGACCAAATGCTCGCCCCTGAGGGACGCCAGTAAGAATTTATAAATAGACAGTCTACACAGCATGGCTCTGTCTAGCAAGTACTTCTGAGACGCTCTGATTGTATTACAGCGCAGTAAAAGAATATCTACAGAACTGACGTGGGGGAGAATAAGAGCAATAAAAACAGCATTAAATAATAGTGTTTCCGCTAGCATGAGGGATAGCACCGTGACTGCATTAGCGTGACAAGGGCACTGTGTACTTGACGTGTGTGTGTGCCGGTTTGCAATTAAGGTGGCTGAGCAGAACCTCAGCAAAAAGTTAGAGGAAATTATGCCCTAAAGAGGTTATGAATCATTCATACACACTGCCACCGTGCTGAACCGCGTTGACCCATCATGCTGCTGTCATATTTGGCATTAAAAAAAGGAGGCCACAGGCAGAGTCCCTAGCAATGATATGCTAGCTGATATGAAGTGATAAGAACTAATAATAATACTTTTCCAAAATGATATTTTGGAAATTAATGGATATGAGATTTAATCTTAAGGCGACTAAATCCGTGTCGCTCAGGCTTGAGGTCAGATGGATGGATTTCTTGTCCTCTCGCAGTTTTACATCAGACCGTGTCTTCTTCGTCTGATCTTTATCAGACAACCAGTGATCACTCCCCGTACCTCAGCTTTCCAGCGGCGTGTCGCTGTCGAGCCGACAATGGAGTCGAGAGATACGGCGAAATAAAGGAGAGAGAGCATTGTTGAGTGAGAATGAAGTGATTGATAGCTTTCTAAAGGACTGCCTGGAACCAATGCATGCCGCAGAACAGATTTCCGAAATCACACCACGCTCTTTCGGCTATGACAGAAAGCACCCAGTGGTGATGTATTATTTTGCTGCAGGGGTTTTATGCGGAAACATATTCCGTGAATGTTCTTGTAATACACTACCCACTGTCAACCGACTGCCTAATAGTGTCAGGGCTCTTTCCTGTAAAATTAACCCATCAGGCTGGCATCGCTGTTGCATTTAGTGTATCGCTGACTCTCACGTCTCAGTTTGTTTTTATGGGAGTCTTCTGATATCTGGTGAGCAGTTTGTTAATAGGAACTTCCATTGCTTCTATAATCAAACCATTTTTTAAATGTGGAGACAAAACAGATATCTCGTCACGCAACCTGGTGGATTTCCTGCTCTGAGTTTTGTGTATAGATCAGTTTTTACCTGTCATCCCTGTTTTGACTGTGATATATTGGACCTGAAGTCTCTGGAAATTTAAAAACTGCATATGTATCTTTTTGGCTCTTGTAGGGGACACGCAATAAGTCGGAGTGTCATCTGTCTGGGATGACAAAGTCTGTTTGCAGCTTAAAAGCTTCAGAGCATGGTGGCACAGCAGGTTGTGTTGGGGTTTGTATAGCTGTTTAAATGTTTTCAGTCCGAACAATCCTACCTTTTCACGAAGAAAAAATCCTGACCGATTCGACCCACTCCTAAAGGAATTCTGACTGATCCTACCCACTCTAGAGCATTGCTGCCTGCTCCTGAAGGCTTTCTGATCAATCCCTCACTCTCCCGAAGGAATCCTGGCCAATTCTGTCCACTCCTGCCTGCTTCAGAACAAATTCCAACCAATCTTGCCCACTCCCTAATGAATTCTGACTAATCCTGCCTGCTTCTGCAGACACTTGTAACAAATCCCCCTGTGCTCACAGACCCACTGGCCAAATTCTGCCCACTCAGGTAGGAATTTTGACCAATCTTGCCATTCCTTTGACACTCTTGTCCAATTACACCCACTTCCAAAGAAAATCTGATCAATCCTGTTCACTCCTGAAGGAATCCCAACCAAGACCTTGTGCTCCTGAAGAAATTCCCACAAATCCCACCTGCCTCCAAATGAATTCTGACTAATCCTGCCTACTTCCAGACCATTCGGACAATTCCCACCCAGTCCCCAATGAATTCTTATCAGTGATACCTGCTCCCAAAGAAATTCCGACTAATTCTGCTAACTCCAGAAGGAATTCCAACCAATATTGTCCACTCCCAAAGAGATTCCAACCAATCCTGCTTGTTCCCAAATGAATCTGACTAACCCCACTTGCTTTCAAAGACACTCTTAACCAGTCCTGACTGCTCCTGAAAACATTCTGAGCAGAGCATTATTGATCGATCCCATGGGATTCTAGTCCCAATGGACAACACTATCTCACAGCTGCAGAATCTGTGTGGAATTATGTATGTTCCTCCTGTCTCCATGTGAGTTTCCTGTGGTTTGAGTATAGTCCAGTTTTCCTGGGATACGTTCTGGATAAATTCTAATCCTGAACAGGAAAAAAGCAGTTACTGAAGAGCAATGAATAAAGGTTTAAAGTAGGGATCAAGAAATAAAAAAAAGCCATTTAGTCTCTATTTTGTACTTTGCTTGAAGAGACTAGAAATTTAGACAAACATGAGCGTTTTGTAACCCTGTGATGCTAATTAACAGCCAAACACTTATGATCTTGCTTTTTACACATTGCCAGTCTGGTGCTTGATGCAAATCACCTCCTTCAACCCAATTATTATAAAGAATTACCCATGAAGTAGACACACCAGACTCCAAATGCTCTTCAGTCTACTTATCAGGTCATTGCATAGTAATACGGCTGATGAAACTCAAGCCCAGCGTCTTCGTAATGCAGGCTCAATGAAGTGACCTTTAATGGGTCTTGTTCAGAAGCAGAGCAGCTGTGCGTGCTTTCATCGCAAGCCGGTTCCTGTCTGATGGCCAACACTGAAATAATTTCTACATCGTCTTTGAGCTCAGGCTGCCGATTAGACAGTTTGCTTAACAGAACCAATTCAGTGGCCATTAAAAAGATGTGACCTAAATAGGCAAAGCAAAACTCACACAGAAGTCTTGATTATTTTATTTGTTTATGACTCTCAGCCAGTTTGTAAAAAATGCTTCATCTTTCTGCATGTTTAGATCTTGACCTCAACTATTTGGTGGGAAACTGGAGACACGAGACACTCTTCCAGCCTTTTTTTTCCAGAGATGGTGAATATTTAGTGAATATTTAGTGCCAACACTGGTTCATTTTTAATTAATGATCTGATCTAAGCTCCATAAATCACTCTTGCGCCCTGGTAAACTGAACATACTCTTTATTAAACGTGGTTTAATGCTCACTGTGGGTTAATGTGTGGGATTGTATTCATGCGTAGGATGGGTTTCAGCACAGCATATGGCCTTTTAATCACCTCTTAATCTGAATAGTAGTGTACAGCTTTAGACCTGCTGCAGCTGTCAAATATAGAGCTTTTAAGGTTTTATTCTATAAATAAGAGTGAAAAAAGGTCTGTTTACTGTCTCTTGTTTGTTATTTTATACAAAATATGCTTTCTATATTGAAAATAGTGTTTTTTTTTAAGTTTGTTTAAAAAACTTTGGGAGTTATGGACAACATGTATTATGTCAATGTACACCAATTAGTGATTGGCTGCAGTCATCCTTCCAGCCATCCATCCATCCATTATCTATACTGCTTATCTGTTAAGGATCATGAGGAAGCTAGAGCCAATCCCAGCTGACCTCAGGTGGGGTACACCCTGGACAGGCCGCCAATATATTGCAGCACTAACACAGAGACAAACAGACATTCACACTCACATTCACATCTGTGGTCAATTTAGAGCAGCCAGCTGACCTCATCTGCATGTACTTGGGCTGTGGGAGGAAACTGGAGCTCCCGGAGGAAACCCACACAGGCACGGGAGGAACATGAAAGGCCCCGGCTGGCCGGCAGGTTTGAACCAAGAACCTCTTGCTGTGAGGCAACAGTGCTAACCGGTGCAGATTTAAGAGAGACGTCTGTGCTTGGTTTTGTGTTATTTGCTCCCACTGCCCAGATTGGCTTGATGCTTCCCTTAGACCACTATGTGTTTATGATGCTTCAGTGTTAGCTAAAATCACTACAAGCTAGCCAACTAGCCATGTATTTATTGCAATATACATTATATCACCAAAAGTTTGTGGACACCTGACTATCACATCCATATCCCGTTCCAGATTTAGGATTTTGGAGGTCTTCAGTCAGTGTTCCAATCCATCCCAATGGTGTTCAATGGGGTCGAGGTCAGGGTTCTGTGCAGGACACTCCAGTTCCAGTGAAGGGAAACTATAACGCTACAGCATATAAAGACATTCTATACAATTGTGTGCTTCCAGCATTGTGGCAACAGTTTGAGGAAGAGCCACATATGGCTGTGATGGTCAGGTGTCCACATACTTCTGCCTATATTGTGAATCTCTGTCTGGAAATCTGTACATATACATATTATACATATTATAAATTATGATACGTAGATTTGTGGATATTCTTCCAATAGATGCTTTGTTTTTTTCCCCCCTCACACTACTGAAACTCCCTTATCCATATACAGTGTACCGCTTATAATATAGAAGCTCTAAAAATAGCATGCTATTAAACTTGAGAAAGAGGGCATTTTGTTCCACAATCTTTCATCACCTGCATGAAAGTGATTTTCGAAGCTATAGGGGGTAAAAAAAAAAAAAAAAAAAACAGTTTGCATTTAATTTCCGAACATTTTCAAAGCATGTATAACCATCACTCTGCAGGGTTTTAAAGTTTCTAAAGTGTAGGTGAGCTCATTCTCCTTGAATGTTCAGACTTCACTGCTGCCATAGCAACAAGAAACAATACCACTGGTGATGCCATTCAGTGGTAATGGTTAGCGGTTGCTTAAAATTGATCATTTAAGGCCTATAATTTTGGTGATGATGTTAATCCATGGGTGTTTGCTGCTATCAAGATCAGTTTCACCTAACATTACTGGGTTTTTTTTCCAATTCATTTCCCTCACATCTAACCTGATTGATTTTCTCTTAAATTTGTTCTTTATTTTATTTTTTTTTACTTGTCAGAATTCTTTAGTTATTATACTATGTACTGCAAAAGTTATACTTTTTATTGTCTGTAAGGTCTATAACTAACTTAACGAACTTTGCTTTTTCTATTTTCGTCACAGGTTATTATCTGATTCAACTGGAAAGGTACTTTCAGCTTCACACGATCCTATCAGAGAAAGCCTGGGATTTATATGAAGTAAAAAATTGCCCCGCACCTATTGAATAGCACAATCAAGGAGGCTCACACTTCCCTAATTGTAATGACCAAAATCAGGCAGTAAAATATAACCTGAACCTTCTGAATAATATAATCAACTTGATTCACACTCATCTACATCATACTGTCATGAGCACAGAGATGGATATTTGCAGAAAGTAGACAATTTCTGCAAAATGGAAAGAAAAAATGGGACCAAAAATGGAGCCCTGAGGGACACCAAGTGCAGAAATCTGCATTTCCAATTTACGGAACACCTGAGATGGTAAGTTTCACATTTGAAACAGAGTTTTAACTTATTTAGATCAGTGGTTTTTTTAACCATTGTTGTGTAGCAGTACTGTCAGGGGGAAAACATATGGCACTATTAGCTAGATTTTAATAGGAATGCGAATAGTCATTTTTTTTTCATATACTTCATTTTATTGTTACATTTTTTTTTCTATATTAATGTTAAATTTATTTTTCCATATTTATTACATATGTATTTTTTCACACTGACCTAAAATTTTACAAACATGGAATGAAAACTATGGAATGTAAAAAATAATCATTTCACAAAAGAACGTCTGGAAACCAATTCTTTTTTTATTCTGGTAGAGGAGATATTTTTGTATAAAATAAACAAGTGACAAAGGTTTAATATTTTAAATGATGTAGATCAGGGCTTGATCATTATTATTATTATTATTACAACTATTATTATTATTATTATTTAATTAATTAATAGTTATTTTTGCATATTTTCTATTATTTTTTTACATTAGCGCAGATATTTTTGCAAAAATAAATGCATGATTAATGTAGGTTACTAGTTATGTTTTGTTCAACAATAATCGACTAGCCATAGTTGAAAATAATAGATTTTCAAAGATTTAATAGATTTCTTGTGAGCTTTGCTTATAAAGAGCTCATTATTTTCCTAATTAACATAAGGTCTTTATGAAGTCACAATGCAGCTTGTTAAGGCATCTTTCTCTTTTGTACCAACGTGGATGATTGTATCTCGACTGTAATGGCATTTCTTACAGCAGGAGCAGCTCTGACCTGACGTGGGCTGCCAGAGCGACTGCAACGGGAACGTCTGACTTAGACAAATCATCTAACAAGTAAGTTAGAAAGACGGCGAAAAAGTATGTGCTAGAACAAGGGCTGATAAGAAATAAAGGAGACAGACGTCGAGGGAAGTGTTAGTCATCCAAAGTGAAAGGTATGCATAATTTACATAAATTTGGGATTTATAATTTATAAAGCCTCAAATTTCTGAAATAAAAATTCCTGCTCCATTGCTCACGAAAATGATCTTGAGCTCAGTGTGCGGCACGGCGCATCTACAGGATCAACAGCTTTACCATGAAGCTTAACCAAAGTGCCGAAGCTGTTTTGTACGCCGCAGTGGAAGATGTAAGACGTAAGATGGATGTGTTTAATGTATCTGCTCGTAACAAAAAGAAAATCACGTCTCCTCAGGTAGAGCTGGCAATTATTTCTCCGCCATGATCCCATGCAGTGACGGCTGAGGGTGATATGAGACACGAGACTAAAATCTAATATCTATCAACAGCTCGAGAATGAAACTATTAGAGTTGAGCAATGCGTAATATCACGAGGTGTCGTGGTATCATGGGTTTAATAAGAACGATGTGAGGAGAACTATTACACACACACACACACACACACACACACACACACCCACTTAAAGTCAGATAGACAGCTGCATTCCTGATTTCTAATTGTTTTTCTTTTCATGTCTGGCTTCATGCTGTGTTTCCACAAACACACTCATCTGTGCTTTTGTGTGATTTGCGCTTTGTTTGGACAGTGTGTCTGTTTAGTCTGTCTACGTGTAGTTTCTCCTCTCATTCAAAGGCAAAAGGCTAAACATAATAGACTTAAGAATCGACATGCACGTTCACTACACCGGCACCTTTCACATGCCACATGCGCCTTCTCAATCACAATGCAAATGGAGATCAAAGCCAGGGGGCGTGTCTGTCTGTAGCGTCTGTCACTGATTGGCTGCATGACTCCAGAGTCTGGGCTAGAAAGAAATCAGCCTCGCTTCTCATTTTTTATACTATTCTGTGTGTTTTTCTTACAACCGTTGGTGATTCTTGCCATGTTCTTTGTCATACAGAGAGTGCTTCTTACATACATTTTCATTTTCAGGATCTCAAGGCCCTTTTTCTGACCAAGTTGTTTTTTGTTTTTTTTCCCATCAGTCCAAATTTATACAGTATTATTATTGTAATCAGCAGATGAACTGATTAGATTTTGGACTTGATCCAAAAAGGATCAAGGTCAGAGCAAGGTCAGATATCTGAAATAGTTTTTCTTCTTGTTTGATGTATATTTTGAGGGCATTTTTGGCACAGCAATTAGTAACAAGAAGGGCTAGACTAGCCACTCCTTCCATTTTGGCTCATATTAGGTATGAAATTAAATAATTACGCAAATGACGAGGTAGCGGCGTGGTCGATGAGCTCCCCAAGAACCTGTTCTAAAAATACTATATGTGAGATTTTGCTCGCAGTTTAGTCGTCTAACTGCAAAACTTTTGCAATGACCTCCATTAACACGGGCAAGATCGAAACTATTACCATCGTTAAAATTCCTCCACATGCTAAGCTAGCAGAGGCTAAACTTCCAGCTAGCTATCGACTTCCCGGTGAGAAAAATCTCAGACGACGTTATATGACGTCTGGAATAGATAACTGTCTCGAAATGAAATAATCACAAGGCACAGCACAAGCACTTTATTTAGGCCACTCCCACTTCTGGTTTAAATACAGAATACAGATGCAGATACAGATAGCGTTGTGATCTTAGCAAACATGATTAGTACAGATTTGCTAAGTGAATGTCTTCGATATGCAGATGGTCATTAGCCTCTGTCTTTCTCTAGAGTTTACTCATTATTAACGTCTCCATGTGTTCACACAATCCTCTGTCACAAGGGACGGATCATCCCTGAATAATTACAAAGGATTCGACAAACAAATGAGGGAATAATACAAACCTGACAAGCTACTTTAAGCCGAACGGCCGCGCTGTTGTGCGTACCTGTCCGTGGACAGTTTGATAATTGCAGTGGGAGGACAGATGATAAAAAGCACACTGAGGTTACGCCGTCCCTCTGGGCTTTAGGTAATTTGTGGCATTAATTAATGTTTTCTAGCGTTAATGTTAACTGTCAGAGAATTAATGGGAGACAGCTCTCTCGCTAATGAACGTCCGGAAGAATGATGTCGCCCCTGGAAACACCTGCGAGGTTTTTGTTTTCTGCTGTGTTGCTTCATGGCAAAAATTGCTCACCCGTTTTTAAAAGGAACAGTATCTGTACTATTTGGATGAAATATGGCTTTAATTAGCTTTCAGATTTCACGAATACATTTCCAAGGAAAAGAATTATTGCGTCAGATTTATAACAGGTCATAAACATTTTGAAGATCGTTAAGCAAACGTGCATCAGCGAAACCGTTCCACCATCTCCGAGAACATTTCCAGGGATCTAAATCATATCCAGATCAGCAAGTAATGAAGCCTCGTGGCCACGCCCACATCTGTCAGATGGCTTAAATATCACTGAAGCTTCAGCACCTGGCTTTAATTGCTCTTATGCAGTCAGGTGGAGTTAAAGGCAGCCCTGGGTCGAAGCTCTAAGTGGGTCAGTGAGTGTTTTCTTCCTCGCCGAGCTGTAAATCACGCTACAGGCTCCACATCCGTGAGAGCCACGGGAGCCCAGGCCCGTGATTTATTCGGATAATTCCAATTGATGTAATAATAATAATAACACCGACGTATTATTGGAGGAAGACATTAAAGTGGGTCAGCTCTATAGGAACGATTCAAGCTCTGAAAACAAGCGAGCCTTTAGAGGCTTCGGACAGACGGAGCCTCATCCATCAAAACCATCCAAAAATATAACCGCTGTAATACAACACCTCCCCCTGAATTGTTTTTTTTTTTTTTTTTTTTTTAATAAATGAAGGAGAAAGTGAAGGCTTGGACTTTTAGATGAGGGAATATTCATGATCACTTTCATGCAACTGATATTATATATATATATATATATATATATATGCAACCTCTCCCTCTACCAAGAACAAGTTTTGGGGTGTTTAGGAAGGAAAGGAAGGAAAAGTTCAATTAAATATGTAAAAATAAAATGAAAGAAGATTATTTTTTTAATTAAAATTAAAAAGTAAAAGTATGAATCATTATTATACATGCCTGCGTGAACAATAAAAATAGAAAGAAAGAAAGAAAGAAAGAAAGAAAGAAAGAAAGAAAGAAAGAACAATAATAAAGGAAGTCAGTCTTTTAGTCAAAATCTAAAAGAGAAAAAAGGGAAAATGATGCACATGTGGATAATAATAATCTAAAAGATACAAAGAGAGAAGAACAACAGAGGGAGTCAGAAAGTAAAGAAACATTAGAGAGATAACAAAATATTTATTAGAAATAAAAGCACATGGGAAAAAAAAAATAGGAGAGGAAATGAGAAATATTATGCACATGGACATAAAAATAATAAATATTTCTTAAACAAGGAAAGAAAATTCATTTTTAAAAGTCTAAAAAAAAATATATACAAAGAGAAATGAACAATTTCTGAAGGAAAGAAAAGGACGAGAGAATAAAATAGAAATGTATTAAATAAGATAAAAATAGAATAAATAGAAAAAAGAAATACTGAATAGAAA
Organism: Notoglanidium macrostoma; assembly: GCA_030068235.1. NCBI lineage: Eukaryota > Metazoa > Chordata > Actinopteri > Siluriformes > Auchenoglanididae > Notoglanidium > Notoglanidium macrostoma. The sequence continues at coordinate 1,907,211 of JAQQZR010000018.1, read as the reverse complement.
AATATGCAAGTTTGAGATGAGCATCTCAATATCTAAATAGACTGAACAGTCAATATTGTGTGTGTGTGTGTGTGTGTGTGTGTGTGTGTGTGTGTGTGTGTGTGTGTGTGTGTGTGTGTGTGTGTG
>JAQQZR010000018.1:1887419-1903987 GCA_030068235.1 Notoglanidium macrostoma | reverse complement strand
TTCATATTGTGTGTGTGTGTGTGTGTGTGTGTGTGTGTGTGTGTGTGTGTGTGTGTGTGTGTGTGTGTGTGTGTGTGCTTCCTGACTGAAGCGTAATATTTCTTAGTTGGAAAAAAAGCTAAAGAATGGGATCATAAACAGAGCCAGAGACAGAATTCAATTTTCCGCCAAAAACATTGAGACGTTTTGGATTCCAGCCTAGCCTTTTTTTTTTTTTTTTGTCCTTTACTGTACAGAACATCAACGTGGTTTTATATGCACATGAGATCACGCTGTGCCATCAATTATGGACGAGCTGTATTAGATTAACGCTCCCTTGATATGCGTTTTTTTTGCTATTATGAAGGTCAGAGTGGATGTGATGCTCTATTTGACAACTAGTGCAAGACATGCTTCCATCCGTGTGTGTGTGTGTGTGTGTGTGTGTGTGTGTGTGTGGATTCGCACAGTGGAAGTAGGATAGCTCACAGGAGAGCGGTGTGTAAGAGATGACAAGCCCAGGAGGATTACAGGGTGCAACAAACAGCTGACCTGAAGCCGCTAAATAAATGGAGGGAGAATAAATGGAGCTCAAATCTCTGTGATTTCCGTCGCAATATCGCCTCGAATCGGTTCTCCGTTCAGTCTCCAAGGTCCTTCGTTCACATCAAGGTCACATATCAGAGAGTATATGACTTTCCAGCATAGTTTTGTCTTTCACGTAGGTGTTAGGGATGGCTAATAAATCTCTTGGCCATAAGGGAACAATGCTGAACCGCTTCACAGATTTGACACGGAGCGTTCGCACATAAGCGTATGATCAGTCACCTCCAGCCATGGCAAATCTCGAGAAAATGCAATTTCATAAGACAGTGATGAGGTGCACAATATAATACAATAAGGCGCAGATGCCATTTTTCATTTCGTTCCCCCGTCGCTTTTTTTTTCCGCAAAAAGTCATTTGCGAAAGATGTGAATAAGGAAGGGAACGTTCGTCTCTTTGCAGCTGTTTCCAACCCAAAAAGTTAAGCCGCAGTGGTGCGGGCGATAGATGGTTGACCCGTTACTCCGTCATCATAAACTGAATGAGGTCTCACCGACTGCGGCGTTATGTCAAAAAGACAAGCGGAAAATTCGATAAGGCGGGCCGGGCTCACCATATCACTGTGATTATTTTTTTTATTGTGGTAGCACTTTCAGGTTTTCATTTGATCATTGAATTCGAGCTGTGAACCTGAACCGTTGTTTTATTTCTGTATCGCACGTGACGCCCGTCCCGGAGTCGATGTTTGAGTATCTGCCTTCTACAATATGCCTTCTATTCCTCGATATGGAATTCCGTCTGTCACTGACTGTGATCAAGGCACACCTTTTGTGGCAAAGGTAAAACGACAGCTCTATAAGTACCTGAGTATCGATTGGACGCTCCATATCCATATAGGTGGATGAAAGGATGAATAGAACATTAAAACAACGTTTGATTAAAGCCATGATGGAATGTGGAAAGCCTTGTGTAGATCTGTAACCGGCTGTGCTCTGTGAGATCAGAATGACACCTAGCGCCACGACTAAATTGGCACCATTTGAGATTATTATGGGACGACCCTTTCTATCACCTTGGAAAAAAGGTAACCCTGGTTTTTCCTTTCACAGGAGATCCGGATATTGCAGTTGCTGATTACACCCAGGCCTTGATTGAAAAATTGAACAGTATACATGGTGCTGTGTCTTGTTCTTACAATGAAATAAGAAATAAAACATGTTGGAACATAATTGTTTTCCAATAACAAGCCTTTTATTCCTTTTACACCACAGCAATCTGTTAACGATTACAACATAACAAATGATGTTATCCGGTAATTGTTACTTTTATGTTGTGGAACGACTGAAAACCAAATGATTTCCTTTTCTCACTTATGTTACAGCAGCTACAAACAGTCCTTCATTCACCAGCCTGTCTATTTCTTTCTCTTAAAGATAATACGACTGAAGCTTGTCATGTTACTGAGAAACCACCAAAACTACAAAGGCAGCATTTCCTTTTATCCATTTATAGCTATTTATAGTTATCCTTTAATTGTGAAGAAGTCAGTCATGCTATTTAAGTTACATTATAGCAGATATAATCAGTCGTTCCCTCACAAACAAACAAAAAAAAAAAACTATTCAGATTTTCATGTTGCATCCTCCATCATGAAGACTTTCCCATGGTGGAAAGTTGCAGCTTTACCTCAGTGTTACAAAGCACTGAAACTAGAGACTCCTTCCATAAACATTCATAAAAGATTTCCTTCCAGACAAACTTCACCATATCAACGAATTTTTATTATCTGCTTCCAAGTGCCTGAGATTTGATGCTGTATTAGATAACCAATCTGCAGCTTCTGACCAAGACAGCGGCACCAGCATGTAGTACGGAGAATTTTATTATTATTATTTTTATTATTACATTTGAAATTGAAATGATTTCTTTTGAGGAATGATTGAATAAACAACTCGATCGACTTCACCACCACCATCACCAAACTAAACACTTCGAACAATAACGTCTTTCATACAGAGAGCAACATTCGCTGGGAGATTATTCCATTACATTGATTGAAATTTTTAATTTTAAAAACAATATTAGACCCATGTTCCTTGTGCTGTACCTCGGGTATAACAATAATTGCCTTTTACACCCTACGTGGTGCACTACATTTCATATTGCGCCACTGAAACAAGCGTGGTGGAAAAACAGAGCCAAATTACACACCGTAAAAGTCCAACTCTCTCTTTACATATTTACTCAAGGACTATTTAAAAAGGAATCCCTGTTAAAAATCACTCTCAGACATAAAATCCATTCAAGAACGACTGCATCTCGACAGGTTTTACTCTAAACTGTGGATTGAGACGGATCTGGTTTAAAGCGGAGCGGAGATAGAGATTTCAGTCCTTCTCACCCGTCGCTGGTTTTTCCGAGCCGACGGTACACATCTTTTTTCAGTCTAACAGCTAACGGCAGCATTTTTGCTGGTCATAAGAGTTTGTTTTCACTCTGCAGTTCTACTCTAATGATAGCACACACACACACACACACACACACACACACACACCTTTCCAGTGCGAGAAAGTATGCAGTTCTATGTTTCAGTGTGTCTTTATAACTCAATACATTACATAAGTTTAACACTGGATAGAATTTATGCAACTAAATCTTGTATTCTAACTCAGCATAATTCCATAAATACTGCTTCTTAGAAAATGTTTACAGCAATAATCAGATTAGGAAGACAGTAACACTACAGTATCATTGACGTTACATATAAAACTAGCCGCTAAAATCGTTTGCCTGAAGCAGCTCATCTGGCTAGTGTCTTTAGTTCTCATTTTTCATTTCTTTTATCAGTTTGTGACGCTATAAGCTTTGATAAACACGCATACTTCGATTATTTTTAACTGCTACATGTTTAAACCTGAGGTAAGGCTAGGCTAGGTAAGGTTAGCTTTGCTAGGTAGTTAACATCAGAGAGATGAGAACTTGTTTTAAGGGGCACTTGCAAGATTAGTCGAGAACAGTTAAAATAACTATTTGCACCATCTTCTGAACAAATAAGCACAAATTTTATTTTAGTTTTTGCAAATATAGAATGGAATACGTATGTACATCAGAATTCGAATTCTAATTTCATTTCGTTGCGCTTACATTAGCTAGCATTTCTAGCTATGTCGTGAGCGCCCTCTAGGTGAATTGCAGATCATTTCGGAACGGTGGCATTAATAGGAAGTGAACAGGCTCTCTGTAGACCGGCTCTGGTAGCGTATGCTGGCTATCATGTTATTATTATAAATAGATAACTTGGTTAGCTTGTACATTTAATCCGTTTTTTTTTTATTCTGATTATTTTTTTATGCGAAAATATTATCTGAGTCTTTCAAATGCGTTTGAGACGTAGCCGTGGCAACAACAAAAAACAGTATAATTGTAAAATTTCAGTGGTAACGTTATCGATATCAATTTTGCACCGTATTTAAAAATACAGTGAATGTGTCAACAAACATTACAGTCCTAATGCAGTTACAGTAACTTCTGCTGCCAGTAGGTTTCTGTAATATTTGTAAATTTTTGTCCTTTGCAGTTCCATGTAACTGGAAAAATGTGTCGGGGGGAATGAGATGTGGATAAAGAGAGCTCACTCATTTGTTGGATTTGTAGAAATTCACCTAATGGTTGCCAGCGATGAAGCCATTAGCTGGATGGAACTGATGATTTTGCACACTTTTCTGGTTTCAAGCTTCAGAATCTGTATTCACTTCTGTGTAAATGCATTTCTGTGCACATGTTTCTGACAGTATAAACTTTTAGTAGATGTTGTCTGATGGACATGATGAGAAATATGTAGATAGTGAATTAGCAAGAGGTAAATTGGGAAAGAGCCGAGTCAAAACAGAAAAACAAACAAACTTTGTGTATGTGTGGTGTGTGTAGGAGTTACAAGACTATTAAAGCATTCTGAGATCGACTCTCACCCAAAAAAAAATTCAAGACATAGTGGAGAAAAGAAATAAATGATGTGTACAAGCTGACTGAATAAACTAGCGTATCCTACATGCTGTCAAAGCAGACACCGATAGAAACAGAATATGTCATGCAGATCAGATTATACACCCCTAATTACTTTTGTGGATTATATAATTGTAATTGGTTCTCCATTATTGATGACTGGAGTCATACATTTTCTGGATTTTGTATGGAATGTGACACATATTGTCAGGTGTTTGTCAAGTGTGGACACGTATCGCTTTAAATTGCAGCTCCATGGCTACTAAAACCTATCGATTTGATTTCGTATGTGGACCCACGCTGCTGTCAGGCGAAATGTAATTAACGTGGTTTTGTTGCTGCTGACTGCAGCCCATCCCTCTCGCAGTACAACTTTCACATTTATTTAATGAGCGTCCTCCTACATGACAGCTCGCCGTTGTGAGTTATGACCATGAGCTGCAGTCTTGTGGTTAAACTTTCACCGTGATATAATGACCACGCTCGCAAAAACATGACAGCTCTTGGCTCGTAATTAAAAGTCTGTGACTGGAGGAACGAACAAGGCTGCAAACAATGCCGTGTACGAGAGAAAATGAGGCTGATGGAGCAGAGAGCCTGATCAGTGTAACTGCGAAGGAGGGCTCAGTGTGATACAATGTGTAATGCTGGTGTGATGATTATAATCAGGCACTTTTAGAGATTATGAATTAGGAGTGTACATTTTTCTTCCTGGGCTGATGTTGATATGTAATAAGAAATCAGTGTAATCACTGAACTTGTGTAAGAAAATGACATTCACAGTAGCCAGCAATTCTGTATGATACGATTTAGAGGTGTTTCAGTGCAGTATGATTCCATGTTGTACAATTGGTCCAATTTTAATATGTAAAAATGGGTTTGTCCCCCTCCTTCACTAGGATGGACAACCACAAAGGCCACACCTCCTTCACTAGGACCAACAGGTACAGAGGCCACACCTCCTTCACTAGGACCAACAGGTACAGAGGCCACGCCTCCTTCATTGGGATCCACAGGTACAGAGACCACACCCTCTTCCCTGGGACTGACAGGTGCAGAGGCCACGCCTACTTCACGCATTCTACACCCTTCCATACACATTTTAAAATGTTGGAGGGACATTTTTATAAGATCATATTAAGACCTCGTCTAAAACTCCTGTTTCCTCTTAACTAACTCACTTTCTCTGCTCTGTGAAAAAGTTTTGGCACCTCCCCCTTACTCACCCTCAGTGTCCTTACAGCAGGTTTTCTATCAATAAAAAAAGAAGTCACCCAGAACTTCAGCCCACGTTCTCAAAGTTCTCCAAATATTTATACAGTTGCACAATCACTCCACATACCACTACTGACGACATTATACACACTATATACAGGGTTTATTAGGTTTACAGAGGTGCCAATACTGCTAACAAGACAATCCTAGCAGGCAGAGGAGAAAAATAGACTTTTACAGTGAAAAGAAAATCTCAGGAGCAGCCAGACCTTCTTTAGGTGGCATGTAGACTAACTGATCACGTGATACCAGCACACGAGGTTTATTCTGGTGGTTACTCTGTGATTTTGGACAGAATGTAGGGATAAAAAATTTTCAAGCAACAGTTATAAAAAAGGCAAAGTTTGATGAGATCTCATTGGTGCCTTTGGGTTTAATGATCTAGACTCTAACAAAGCAGAGATGCATTTTGAAGCATAAGGACTTCACACACTTCAAATCAACACTTTTCCTGATTGAAAATGTGTCTTATGAGCCATATGGATCTTCACGATGATATGACATGCGTCATTGACATCTGTCGCACATACCAAACGCACATGATGTAAATGTTAGCACCAATTCCAAGTGTTTTAAATGGACTGGATTTGTATCCAAGGAAATAATCCTGTAAAAGAGGCTGAAATGGTTTACGGCTGTCCTTTTGCTTGTCAAATGTCCTGATCCCATATATATGCCATTTTTCCATCTCTTCTCCAATCTGCGCTTCTCTTTGTACCTTAATAATCGAATCCTACTTTTGGGAGGCGGCCATCATGTCGGTAATTACGCTGCAGTCTGGGTGTAATTAATTTTACTGGTCCAGTTAATCGATTGATGATGAAAAGGGAGATTAAGCAGATCGTGTGTCCCCCCTTCCCCACTTCCCCACTCTACCTCATCTCCGTCCTCGTCCCCATCCCATGGGCAGGTTCTTTTTTTTTTTTGCAGAAAAATGAGGAATCTGTAATGTTTCAGTGGCCAGAAGCCAGACTCTGTTAAAATGATGAGTTTGTTTGGAGTGTTTGATTTTGGATTAGGATGCTGCCTCAAAGTTCTCATTATAGTAATTTAGACAATGTGATCTCAAGAAGGAGTAAGGGAGGTGAAGGAATTTGCAGTGTCATGCAAATAAATTCTTGCAAATCTACCAAGCAGGTTTCATTTCTGGGATTTCAGTTTAAGGGACATTTAATATGGTGTTACGTTTTATTTAAGCTTTTTTTCACGTCAAGCATTTCAGCATGTCCTGCTAATACTTCCTACTGAACAAATTTTCACCTGGTATGTAGCTTAAATTTAACATATTTCATGGTGATGTTTTGTACCTCAGTGCTGTAACTAATCACCTTGTTGTTTTTAAATGTATCTAGAGAACCTAAAGACAATTATAGCCAGGTTTGAATATCTCTTACCACATCACATCTCAACATTCGCAAATCACTTGCTGGCTCTTTGTCAAGGCCACAAACATGAAAAGCAAAGGAAATGATTCCTGTTTGTTTCTCTCAAGTTTGGATTTAAACATGCTGTCGTAGGAAAATAGGTAGGCATGATGAAGCGGAGTTACTGTTACCACCCCATGTGTTTCATTCTTCTTATATCACAACAAGTAGACAATAATTACATTTATTTTTATGAATTTATTTATTTGTCCATCCTGATATTAATAAGACAAAACGAATGCATAAACACCAGAAAGCATGAACTCTTCTATCCTGAAGACTTGGCCGTGGGGGAAAATTTCTTTCCGTTACAAAGCACTGACTCAACAACACTGTGTTATAATCAATATTATTCTGCCTTCAAAAGGAACTCATGAGCTCATGATTAGGACATGGGAAGTCATGTACACAAAATCCTTTCTTTCAAGTGGTAAGTCTTTGTGAGAACACCACTGCTAGGCAACAGCAACACGGACACCTGTCAGCATCTAGAAGCCATCGAGGCTAACTTTAACAATTTATCAAGCTAACGAGCGGGTACCTTAATGTAGAAAATGCAAAGGCGAAATGATAAGAACAGTCTGTTGGGAAACACGTCACAACTTGTAAATTCTGAGCTTTTAGAAAATTCCTACTTCCAAAGTAATAAATACCACAGTTTATATGGACTCTTCTTGCGAACACGACATCATTTGACGGCACCATTATATAACAATTACGTCCAGTTCACTCATTTGATTGGACGAGCAGCGTTCCAAGAGCGCTCGTGTTTAGTGTATAACTACACTTTCACTGTGTGTATCACTCTGCTTGTTGTACTTCTTGTCACGTCAGCACCAGAGGGCGCTCTTGGGATTTATGTGTATTCACTGACTACCTGAGCTACACTTCCTATCAGCCTCTGCACCTCCCTGCAGCTCTGCAGCTCCCTGAGTATTGATTGGTTTCACCTGTTTTGAGTTAAGTTGTGATTACTCATGCTACTTATCATCCCTTGTATCTTTAGCTTCTTGGTGAAGCATTAACCTACTCACAGTTAATGCCACGCCTTTGTTTCTTTGCCCTTGCCATAGCCATAGCCTTTGTAAATCTTGTCTGCCATATGTTTTTGATCTTGCCTTTGCTTCACATGTTTTTGGAGTTTGTTTGCCTGTTTAAATGAAAGTTTCTCTGCACTTACCTTCGCCGCCTGCCTGATTTACTGACACTTGTACTTAGGAAGAAAAAATAAGCAAATTAACATACCTAAAACACACCATAATTAACCAGCTAAGAAGTTCTCCATACATTCTTACTTTTACAAGCAGCTACCACTATGTAGCGTCGTCAGATGGTTTATGGGCCACAAAACCCAGCTTCTGTCTGCCTGGTGGTCCAGCGAATACATTTACTCCGTCCACCCTGTGAAGATCTCAATGCCTAGATGTTACTGAAAACTGAATTATAAATACTCTCTGGTTTCTTTCATATCATCATCTGAAAGCTTTTACTTACTGCCAAGTCCTTACTAATTGCCTCTAATATGATAAAATGGCAGTGAAACTTATCTCTGCCTCGGTGACGCGGCACACTGAGCGGCGAGCAAGATAGCAAAATGGATGGAGCCGCAGTCTTTTATTGGCTTTTTATTAGGCAAGTAGAGGACAAGAAGGATCAGGCGGGCTGCAGTGTGTGCGCGTGTGTGTGTGCGTGTTCGTGTGAATAAATCTACCCCGGTTCTAAAGATGAGAGGCAGCGTACTGAGTGCCTCCTGGCAGTTTTGTATTACCTGCTAAAATGAGCTGACATTTGCATTTGAAAACCTCCCCTCCTGCAAGGATACAATTAATTCTCAGACGCCTAATGCTATTTGCTTGCCAAATCTGCGATGTGTCATGCTCGAATTTCGGCCACTCTGTCGAAACACCTTTGGCAGGGGGAAAATATTTTTCTGCAAAAATATGTCAGGTTTCCTATTAAGTCTGTTTAGGTGAGAGCTGGAACGCGATATTGTCAGGCTGGTAGGACGTGTCAAAGTCGCGGTGGCTTCACGGAGAGGAGGCGGCGCAGGGCTCGATTTAGCCGCAGCAAAAATGTGATGAAATAGGAGTGACATGTCAGAAAGCTTGAGCGCTGTTGTAAACATCTGCTATGAAACAATGCAATGTCTTAACCAGCTTGTTTCCAAGATCACGGAAATAAAGTAAACAATACACGCAGAGTGGTTCAGGGAGACGTACGAGTCTAATAAACTGCAAACTCAGTCTAAAGTAAAGTTTCGTACATTAACAAAAGCCTGGGAAGCGAAATTTAACACGCTACGTTGACGCTACGGGAAGGAAGTTAAGCGTTTCTAACTTATTAATAGCTGTTACTCATTAAACTCAATCTTCTGTGTGTAGTTGGACGAGGATGGTTTCTGATCAGTGAGCTTTACTGTTATAGTTATGATCATTAAAAGTAGAGATGTACAACACATGGGCTGTTAATTGTTACAGCAGTAGTATGGCTCTTATAAAGCTGTGATATGCAAACGAGCTCTTTAATAAAGGATTTTAATTGGTAAAATATGTATATGTACTGAATGTAGATAAAATCACAGCTCATTCATGCTATTATCCAATCAGCCAATCATGTGACAGCAAAAAAAAGTGTGCTTCCCCCCCCCCCCCCCCATTTTTTCCCCAAATGTCCAATTTCATTAAATCTAGTACCTTTAAATGTTTTTCAGGTTTAGGGAATTTTTTTGACGCAACTAGAACAGTTCAGGGAACATTTCTTAACACTTTAAAATATTAAGAATGGAATAAATGGTTCCAGCTACTAAAAGTAAAGAGATATTTGATTTGTTGCTCTCTGGGAACCTTTAAGTGTTCCATATAGAACCTTACCAATAGAATATTTCCCTATAAAAAATTATCCAACTTGAATCAAACTAGAGGGTTAATCCTAGAACTGTAAAGGATCTGATTTGTTCCCCTTAAAGGTTCCATATGCTGTACATTAGAACCCTATAACACTGTTGTGCTACCAAAATGATCCAGTTCGAATCACTTATATATATATCTCCAAAGGACCCTTAACATTTCTTTTTTCCTAAGCGCACATACTATTGAAAAAAAGGTGAATCCTTAAGAAACCTCTCAAAGGTTCGGCCTCAGCGGAACACAAGATTTCAATATCATAAAGTGTTCTTTATAAGAAGCTAAGAACTCTAATCTAGCCAGAAAACCCGCGAGGAATACACTTTTTTACGAGTATACATTATTAGGGGGGAAAAGTTTAACATAGAACTCTGAAGAGTTCTTTGTCTGTGGAACCCTTGAAGGTTCTATGTAGAACCCTACAACAGAGGGTTTCTTCCTTATAGGAAGCTTGAAACCTAAATCTGTCCAAAGATCTCGTTCAAAACGTATTATTTCTAAGCACTATTAGGGCATCCTTAACCGTCTAAAGTGTTCTTTCACTGGTTCCTAAGGAAGAACCCGTAAAGGTTCTATATTGAATCCCAAATAAAGTGATTCACTCTGAAAAAATGATCCAGCTAGATCCACTTAACAAACCCTTATGACAAAGACCTTTTTCCTATAATAGCAAAAGCTAAAAATCCTTTAAAAAATTAATTCCAGTTTATCTTTTGTTGCAGAACCTCGTAAAGCAGGAATGCTGAAAGACCGCGAGAACCCGCCTGAACCTCCAACTCAGTATTCTCTTCTGTACAGACATCTGTTGTTGAAATATCGCTGATGCCTCATGTTCATACAGAGTCGTTAGAAAAAAAAAAAAAACAAAAAAGACAGAACCGGTGTCAGGGTGCTAAATAAAGTCGGCAGGAAGGGAACATGAAATTATGCACTGGTTCTGATTTCGCAGCTGGCTGTGTGTCAAAAATGTGTCAAGTCGATATTGATGCCTGCAACGGGAACCATAAATAGCTCTGAATATGAATTGCCTCCTGGCAGGATGAGGCTGCAAAAATCAAATCTACAGCAATCTGTGTGTTGGGTTATGGACGGTAATACTGCGTGTGTGTGTGTGTGTGTGTGTGTGTGTGTGTGTGTGTGTGTGTGTGTGTGTGTGTGTGTGTGTGTGTGTGTGTGCATCATGTTGTCTGCTTCCATTAGACAGTATTCTATTATAAGCATGGCAGGACTGGAGCATCAATAAATCTCACCGTCATCATCATGATGAAACAGCAGCATCATACCGTAGGTTAATGTTATGGGTTAGTGTACTTTCGTGTGTGTGTGTGTGTGTGTGTGTGTGTGTGTGTGTGTGTGTGTTTCCCTGTCTGCTTTTTTTATCTTCTGCAGAATGGAGGAACACGTGGTTCGAGAGCTAACAAGGCAGCACACCCAGTAAACAACAGTGTCACGCTTGAATAATTGGACTAATCCATCAAAAATATGTAAATGGCTTCCACTAGGTTTTGCCCTGCTGAAAAAGATCACACACATTCTCATACGTGATCATACGTTTCCCCCCTCCACGTGTGCTTATGTGAATAACGCGTGATCCTTTAAAAAACAAGTGCTTTTTTTACATTTTGAACAAAAGCAGAACACATTAACAAAAAAAGAACAAAAAGCAAAAAACTCCACAACAAAAAAAAAATGCAACAAAAAAGATATCGACATTAATGCAAAATGGAGCTCGGAATCTAGAACCCTAATCTAATTTAAGGAACTTGCTTTCTAAAAGTGTACATTACTGCAACAAGAAGGATAAACACAGAACTTCGATTTGTTCCTGTAGATGGAACTCATGACGGTTCTGTGTAGAACCCTGAAACAGAATGTTTCCCTATCAAAAAGGTTCCAGTTAGAGTTACTTTTGAAAGCTAGAACCTTAATCTCTCCAAACAGCCCTGAAGAAATTTTCTTCCCTGTGTATTTACTTTTTTTTTTTTTTTTTTTTTTTAAAGTTACACCTAAACCTACATTTCAAATTGCTCTTTGATTTGTACCTGTGGTCAAACCCTTGTTCTATATAGAACCCAACATAAGAAGGTTTCTAGAACATTTTAGAAAGTTAGAACCATCATGTATCTAAAGAGCCTTTGTGTATAGACTATTTAGGTTGAACCTAAAGAGTTTAAAGCATTCTTTGATGTTTTCATCTTGGTGAACGTTTAAAAGTTCTATGTTGAAGGGTACAACAGAATGGTTCCCTATCAAAGCATCCAGGTAGAACCACATGTGAAAGCTAGAACTCTTATCCATCCAAATATCCCTTGTGCATACGCTATTTAAAAAAAAACAACTTTAAACCCAAACTTTGAAAGGTTTCTTTGATTTGTTCATCTGGGTGAACCCTTAAAGGTGTTATATAGAACCCTATGACAGAATGTTTCTCCATCAAAAAAGAACCAGCTAGAACCATTTTATAAAGCTAAAATCATTATGTGTGCAAAGAACCCCTGTTATACACTATTAGGGAAAAATGTTAACTAAGCAAAACTTTGATGGTTCTATGTAGAACCCTACAACAGAGTGTTTGCATAACAAAAAGGTTCCAAAAGGAGCAAACATCTAGAACCACAACCCATATTCATCCAAAGAACCCTTGATAAATAAATAAATAAAAAAAAACAACAACTGAGTAACACTTTCTAAATGTGTAAAACAGTTCACCTTAGAACTCTAAAGAGATCTTTGAATTGAATGGTTCAGTGTAGAACCCTACAACAGACTGGTTCCCTATCAAAAAGGGGCCAGCTAGAACAACTTTAAAAAGCCAGAACTCTTATCTATCATAAGAACCACTGAGTGTGCACTTCAAACAGAGCTAAAATGTTTAAAAAGACCCAAGTGTTTTTTTGATTTGTACCGTTGGGGCCTTAAAGGTTCTATGTAGACCCCTAAAACAGTGTATGTCCTAAAAATGATCTATTTGTATGCACAAATTCATAACCTTTTTCTCCATTTTTGACAAAAGACATGTACTCGAGAGAGATACCTTTGTGTGGTTCTACTCTCACGCTCATGTGTCTTAAAGACGTACAGACGCTGAGCGGAATCTAAAATATGCGCCCTGTCATCTTGCTTTGGTCTTCCTCGCTTTGAGAACCCGAGCTGTTATTGCTGCTGACGCTAATTCGGTTATCTCAGCTGGAGGCCATAACTTGGTGGTGGTAAAATATATGCACGGGTTCTCTCCCATATGGCACTGCGTTCACATCCCAGGGCCGTTTTATACAATCCAGATTGACCGTTTTCACTTTTAGTCGCGGCTCGAGGCGCTGCAGCTCTTTTCCCCATCCTCTGATCGATGCTGAAGTGATGTGCTCACTGTGCTTTGCGCTTTTTTCAGTCGAGCCACTGCTTCTCTTCTGCTCTTCTCTTTAAGATCAGATGATTTTTTTTCCCCTTCACGCTAGACTGCTGACTAGCTAACTTTCCAACATGTAAATACTTTATGCACTTCAAGGGGACGCGTCCTTATAATATAGAGCAGATGAAAGCTAATTGGAGAGATTAGCATGACCTCATTTGCATAATACTAACTCACCCTTCTGAAATTTCATTAATTATTAGCAGCGTTAGCATTGCTACTAAGCTAACGTCCTTAAAGGGTGGACTGGGTGCAGGGATACAGAGCCTGCAGTTCTCATGAGCTTTGGTGGAATATGAAAAGGAAGGCTAACTTCTACATTTATTTTTATCCATTTCTGTTTACATAGTGTGGGACGGCCCACCTATATTGCTATTGTGTATAAAACCGAATCAGCAGGACTTACCGGAAAAGTACTGTTTTTTTTCTGAGAGTGTTGAACATGCAATGTTCTGAGATGGATCTTTTGGTGTACAATTGGCTCAAGGACAATATATTATTAATAATATCGGTCCAGTTTGGTTGAGCCTGTGCCCACCGTTGCCTCAAATTCCTGTTCTTGGCTGATAGCAATGGAACCCAGTGTGGTCTTCTGCTGTTGTTGCTCATCCACCAACAGAGTTATCTGTTCTGAGATGTTTTTCTGCTCACCATGGTTGCACAGAGTGATTACCCAGTATGCCTGTTCTGTCTGACCTTTCTCATCGACTTATGTAAGTCGCTCTGGATAAGGGCGTCTGCCAAATAATGTAAATGTAAATGTAAACAAGGAGCTTCTGCCTACAGAACTGCCACTCACAGGATGTTTGAGAACTATATAATGCCTCATGTTTAAGCTTAAATCCTCCGCAGTTCAACCTCTCGGATGCACACGCACCATTAGATGGACAGTTCCTAATAAAGTTTGCAGCCATTGGTAGGCGGAGAGTAACAACATCCCTTGATGTTCTGCTCCCACAGGTGCTCTGTTCTTTTGGTTAGAGGTCACTTAAGGACAAGCAGATATTGGAGGCTGATCTGTCCAGCAGCCAGTAAGCTCATTTACAGTCGAGACACAGTGGTGTAGTGTACTAACTCCAGAACATGTGACAACACTGGCACAGGACATGCCAGCCTGTAGCATGCCAATGGCCTCTGCTTTGTTTTTAGTCTCACACCAGGCATTATGGGACGCACAAAAAAAACAAGAAAGTGTAGCTTTTGGCTTGCAGTGACCTTAATATTGACTGAGGGGCTTTTTAGAGGTGACTTTATTAGATATTGTGGAAAACACAAGCTGGCAGCTACCATCATGAGAATAATCCTTGCCACCCCGATAGCAAGCTCAAATTACGTGCAGGCTTTATGAGTAGTTATTGTGGTATTTGAGACGTTTTAACCCATTTACTTTGGAAAACGGATCAGAATTTTCTTCAGAAGAAGCCGAGATTGGTCAGAGCAAGCAGGATTGGTTAGAATTCCTTTGGGAGTTGGTGGGATTGGGAGTGCTGGGAGCAGATGGGATTGTCAGAATTTCTTTTGTAGTAGACAGTATTGCTCATAAATCCTTTCAGAGCAACCTGCATTGGTCAGAATTCCATTTGCAGCAAGCAGGTTGGTCAGAATTCCTTTTGGAGCAAGCAGGTTGGTCAGAATTTCTGTGGGATTGGCCAGGATTTATTTAGGAGCAGGTGGGATTTGTCAGAATTCATTTTGAATCAGACAAAATCAGTCAGTATTTCTTTTGGACCAGATGGAATTGGACAGAATTCCTTTGGGAGTGGGAAGGATTGCTTTTGGAGAAGTCCTTTTGGAGGAAGAATTACTACTGGACTGGGTGGAATTGGTCAGAAATACTTTTCAGAGCAGGTGGGATTGGTGAGAAATACATTTGGAGTGGACAGGACTGGTCAGAAATGGGATTTTAAAAAATACTCCTGCACAGATGTCTGGTACAAAATAGCCATAATGCACATTTTTATGGATTGTAAGGAATAGAGAGGATGGCATCATTTTGGATACATGATCGGAAAGAATTTTTCCAGGATTGGCTAAAATCATGCTAGCAGTCAAGTCATCCAAGGTACAGGCTGACAGAGCTTCATAACTAGCCGCTAGTTTATAACTTTTTTTCCGATTGGTCTAAAAATGTGCAGTATATTTTTATTTTGAACTGAAACATGGCACGGGATATCTGTAACAGCAGGCTAAAATGAAAGCTCTGAGGCCTTTGAGATCAAATGTTTGTGCACCCCTGCTGAAGATAAACAGGACATTTTCAACAGAAGCTAGCAAACAAACATTTTTGTGCATTTAAATGCACTGTATATTAAAAGGTGTTTTGTCCTTGGTACTCTGGATTCTTGGGTTTTTGGATTGACATCTAAATAACAAATCTGCTTTAACACACACACACACACATTCAATTCATAACATTGTAAAGTGCAAATAAAGCTGTTAAGATGTGACTAGTGTAGAAATGCAGCCTAAATGGTGTATAATCATCCTGCTATTAAAGTTACAGTTTTTACCATTTTTGGAGCTTTTTTTTTTAACAAATTAGAGCAGCGGCGCAGCACGGAGCTGGACTTTTATAACAATAAATCAGCGTTTCAGTGACACGCCGGGCCAGTTACTTTGCCTTAATTACTGCGAGTGATTTATTGTGGGATCTGAACGCTATTTATAACGAAACTAAAAAGTGACTTTCTGTTTACCTTTAAAATCAGCGTGCAGTCTTTTTCTGCAATGCTTAATTACACGTTACAGTAAAAACGGTAATCACAAACATGAAGTTGTCCGTTTTACTTAATGAGCTGCCGGTACATTGTATGAATAATTCATGAAGCCACTTCCTGTTTCTTTTTCCCCTCTGAGGGACCCGTAGATAATTTAATTACTTTTTCGAAGACTCCAGACCCAAATAATGCAATTAGATTCCATATAAAGCACTTGGAATGCTAAAACTGTCATGTAGTGTGTGTGTGTGTGTGTGTGTGTGTGTGTGTGTGTGTGTGTGAGTGAGAGAGAGAGAGAGAGAGAGAGAGAGAGAG
>JAQQZR010000018.1:1851711-1886842 GCA_030068235.1 Notoglanidium macrostoma | reverse complement strand
TGTGTGTGTGTGTGAGAGAGAGAGAGAGAGAGAGAGAGAGAGAGAGAGAGAGAGAGAGAGAGAGAGAGAGAGAGACTAGGTGTCCTGTGATGGGAAACTCTGTTTAATTACATAATTACTGAGCTCAGAGAAATACACAGCGTAGAATCAGCTGACTTCAACAGTGGGTACAATAACGAGGTTCTTTGGGATAAAATACAATAGAAGTGAAGAAAATCATATTAAATAGGACTAACTGTAATATTTATTGATGTGTCAGTAGTCCCGGTGGGATTGTTAGCAATACCACTGTGCTACCAAGTGACAACTGCAAACAAAATAACACAGTAATTTTACACAAAAGGTTAAAAAAAACAATATTGGGAATTAATTAAAGATGCACAGTCATGTCCATACAATCACGTTTCCTCCTGGTTCTGGGGTTTCCTCCCAAAAACATGTCAGTAGGTGAATTTTCTACTGTAACTTACCCGTAGATGTGATGAGTGTCTGAATGCGTGTTAGTCTGAGATGCTCTTGTGTCCCGTCCAGGGTGTATTCCCACTTTATGCCCAGTATTCCCAGGAAGGACTCCACATCCATCACATCCCAGACCAGGATAAAGAATTTACTGAAAATGGATTAATCAACTTTCTAGAAGCAAACTTTTTATGGAACCATAAAACTGTCTTCAGGAACATTCTCAGGAACCAACAAACGGTTTTCAGGAACTGATTTAGCATTTTCCGAGGCTTTGTCAGGAACTAAGTTAATGTTAATGTTAACTAACCATACTCTGGAACTTTCCTTAGAATCTCCATAACTCGGTACTTGATCAACTGCAAACTCGTAACACTAACTAACTTGTCGTTTTCAAATGCTTTTTAGCTAACAAATGATTAGCGTGTCTAATAGAGGCCTCCAAAATGGAATTCACCAAGAATGCTTTTGTTTTTACTCAGAAGAACTCGGAAACGTTTTTCCCCCAGGAATCAACCATGAACTTTCTCATAACGCGGGAATCTTTCCTGAGGAAATGCTGCTAATAGTTTCGTGGCCTTTATCTCGATAGTTTGTTTTCCCCCTTGTTAGGGTGTCCGTGCTACCACACCACACACCATTGTCCATGATGGATGTGTAGAATCGCAGAAGATGAACTCCAGAGATTCTAAATTGTCTGAGGAAATACAGCCTCTGATGTGCTTTCGTGATTCGGTGGTCTGTGTTAATATACCATTGTAGTGAGCCACATTCCATTAGCCATGAGGACGTCCTGGTTAATGTAATGTGTTTTACAGAAACAGGAGCAGACACACACGTCCAAACACTGGTCCATAGACCACCGCAGAAGCAAAAGAGGTCCCAGGTCCTAGCGTGGTACGCTAGTGACACCATGCTAATGGATTTCGCAGCAGATGGTCAGGAATGAAGTGGATACGCATTACGGCCTGTTATAATGTTCAACGACGTGCTCCGATATTATTAATATGATCACAGCGGCATCAGAAAACACTGACAGACAGTAATGCAGGCTTTCGGCATGAGCCGTGACAGCTGTTTTTGGTGCAGGATAATTGCTTATAACGGCTGTGCTGAAATAAAATCAGGTGACAGGACAAATGTAAGCGAATGCAGTCAGTGAACTGTATTCAACGTGACAAGCCTTTGTGTAAAGAAAAGATCCTGAATATAGACACAGCACAGCAGGGGTGTAACCGTCTGTCAAGTTTAAAGCTTAAGACTCTTGAGGTTTGATTTTCAGATCCTTATAATGTATCGTAGGTGGCAGTGGATGATGTTACGGGCTGAGCGGGTGAAATAAAGTTGAAAGCATGCAAGAAAACATCAATAATCCATAAAAAAAATGGTACTGCTGGATCCTTTAAATAGCATCATTTACTGTTTTATTTCAAATGAACACAGCATCAGTACATTAAAGGTTAATAATAACAAAAGTAATACATAATTTATTAACAATAATTATTCATAACTTTAGTTCTGATATGGAAACAGCCAGTTGCATTAAATAATCTAAGAAAAATAATAGACAGGATTGATTTAACATTTATTAAATTAAGCCTTTCCATAAGCATACGTTTATTTAACATTATCTGGCTTATTGTTTCTCTGTTAACAGTTATTCTCAGGCCAGATGCTCCATGTAAGTAGATTACAAAATGTACCATAACAAAGAAATTTCAGTTTATTTAAGGTTTATTGATAGCGTCTCCAGTGTCAGTGCTTTGTAAGTTTTCCTCCACGGTAAAATCTTCAAGGGAGAGAATTAAAGAGAGGCCGGTGAAGAAATGTCTGTTTACAGCTGCTATAACACGAGAACAGAAATTGATTCTGCAGTTGTTAGTCATTAGCATTAAATGTAACTATAAATGGATAAAAAAAGTATCATGTTATTTAATCCATAAATAATGGAGTCATTAATAAAAATTTCTGCGGTGTAAAAGGAATAAAACACTCCGGGATGCGTTGTCTGTTGACAATAAACCTTACTCATGATTATTTTCCTCTAACAAAACTTGTTTTGTGTTTTATTCTTTTATATGATTTGCAATATAAAACTACTTCCCTGGTTCATGTTGTTCCTCTTTTCTGGTTTCTGGCCATCTGCTTTAGCTATGAGCATGGATAGCTGATGAGGATGTGGACTTTAACCTGACTGCTTGTGCTCGGATATGGATTTGGACCGCAGTTTTCAGATTAAAAAACTCAACTGCCTCCGGCTCACATTCGTTACATGACACTGGTCTTATGGCAGGCTTAGCGAACAAACGCGGGTGCTTCAGCAGCCTGCCAAGTTCACTTAAAAACTGCCCTGGATTCAGTACAGAAAAAAACACTAAAAGTGCCGGCAGAAGCTTGAAGAGAAAGTGAAGAACTGCAGAGGAGTGGAGTAACGACGGAGAGGAAAAACAAGAGACAGAGAGAGAGAGAGAGAGAGAGAGAGAGAGAGAAATGAGTGAGCTAGCCTCTGGCCGTGTTGTAGCTCTTGCTGCCATCTCATGCTTCATTAGTTTCCAGCCATTATGAACAATATTTGTCATCCACTTCTGTCCCCCGAGCTGTTAGTTTACAAGCCACCTGATAGGAATAAGTACAAGGCTTCACATGGAATTACACGTGTCTTCCCTTCCTCCATGTTCACCAATTTTCTGATTCTCATTCTCATGTTATAACGCTTTGTTGGTTTTAGCGTTTTTATCGACGTGTCCCGTGGCCATGTTGCCACTTCAGTGCAATGAACATTACAGGGAAAGTGTGAAGTTTCAAGAACGAATCGCAGAGTAATTTCTTAAATTAAAAACCTAACTATCCGTAATAAGTGCTTTTGCTTAGAGCAACATGATGCCTCTCGATGCTGGCGTCCCTGTGTCAACATGGGCGGGGCTTAGGCAGGAAATTAAACGCGACAGGGCATTAAACATTAAACCACCCGGGCCCTGAATAATGATTTCTATAACAGTTTGTCTGAAGTATTTTATTCCTCTTATACAAGAGCAATTAGTCAACGATTAAACTTACTTATTACTTGAAGAATGATACTTTGTACTTTTTATCCGTTTATCGTTACATTTCACGGCGTGGAAGACTTTAGTTTTTCTGACATCTTTCTATAATCCGTTTATTCATACCCCGCCCTATTTTACAATTGATAGCAAGTAACCGCTTACTTTCTTTGTAGCTGGTGCTGAATTCACCACCGAAGCTACAGCTAACAGTTAGAAGCTAATTATATAAATAATTTGACACAAGATTCATGTGGCATTAACTGTTCATTAGAGTTTATCCTGAACAGCGAATGATGAAACACAACCTCTCAGGCTGCCACACAAGGCCTATCAGGCGATGGCCACCAATGCCTTTTGCATCATTGATTCAATAATCAGATAAACGCCCTCCTGGAAGCTGTTCCGACTTTATTTTCATCCTTCGAATGTGTAAAACTGAGAAGGAAATAAAAACAATTGATCAGCCTGGGCGGGATAACAGATGGCAACCAACTGTTCTCTGTATTCGCAGCATAAGTCGGAACATAGCGGGGCACGCAACAGATGATCAATAAGACAGAAAAGCCATTATTACTTCAGCTCACCAGATTATCTACTTTCGCAGTGTATATCTTGTCTCCCCTGCAAATTGATTGAGAAATCCAATTAAACCTGTCCCTTGGAGTTGTTTACGAGTTATGAAGATGTATCTGTTAGAATGTGGACTCCCCCCCCTCCTGGATTTATATGCTTTTCTTCTAGTACACCGACTCGCACCAGGAGCTGACAGCAGGGTCGTCCTACCGAAAATAATGTCCAGACTGAATCATTTTGCTAAAGATGATTATGTTAGGAAGTGTAATAATAGCCTAACCTTGACAGGTAGGAGTGTTACTATATGTCTATGAGGAGTCTGGAAGGAGAAGGAAATTAAATTTATTATTAGAAAGCATCTACAATGCCTCACAGAAGTATTCACCCCCCTGAATCCACCCAAGCTGAAGTGAAGCATGGTGTTGGTAGCACGTTTCTCTGAATAATCCCTTCCTTTCCCAGTCACGGGATATCTGTGCTTTGTGGTCAGTGACTTCTTGTGGCAGAATCATAATTTAATCGTATCCTTTCCATTTTTAAGTGACTTGATTTAGTGGTGCTCTGTACGATGTTCAAAGTTTGGGGAATTTTTAACAGCCGAACCCTGATCTATATTTTTACAGAACTTTGTCCTGGACTTTGGTTTGATAGCTCCTTGGTTTTCACGATGCTCTGTGTTTAGATATGTTCTTTACTGAACTACATAATGAGATCACATGACACTTTAAGTGCTAACAGGTCGTCGACTCTAATTATGTGGCGGAAACCAGGAATAATTAAGAAGTTTCAGAGCGGGGGGTGGGGGGGGGGGGGGTAGGGGGGCAATACTTATGCAATCATAACTTTTCCTTGTTTTTGTAATTAATTTTGCAAACTGTACTGATGTTTTGCCCTACTTCAGTACTATGTGCTATTTTAATCCCAGTTAAGCCCATTTTAGTTCCAGGTTGCAATACTACAAAATGAGGAAAAGTTTAAGGGGAGTGAAAACTTATGCAAGTCACTGTATAATGAAATTTCCCTTGGTTTGGTGCCATTTGTTGTAATATCATTCTCCGGCTATGCTTCTCACACTTTTAAATTCTCGTCACAACCTCAAAAGCTTTCACTTTTCCAAATTATACCTGAGATTTGTCAGGTCTCGTAGGGGGGAAAAAAATCAGCATTTACAGGCTGGAGAGAGATAAGAAACAATCAGAATTCCCAAACACGCTTTACAGATATAGAGTTTTAATATGCAGCAATGTTCTTTTTAATCCTCACACACACTCCTGCATGGTCAGTGCTCTCGCAGTTGCGCACTTTGAAACCTGATCAGCTCCAAATTCTCATCTCGCTTTCCAAGTCATGACAGATTTTCGCTCTGCGCTGTTTCAGATGCTGAATGAATCGTTCGGCATTAGAGAGGTTCTGTTACTTTGGAAGGAGATTAGCTTTTCCAATATACTCTTCTAAGATATATTTTGGAAATAAATATTAATAATAAAAAAGAAAGAAAATGAACCCAAGATATGTTTTTACTCATTTTAGCTCCAGTGTGTGAAGAGTGAAGTGTGTGGATTTGGACGTACGACGGGGTGAAACTCAGATTGAAAAACAGCATTAACATCAACATTTACCACTTTACATTCAGCTGAGAAGCGCAATCTTCTAAAGGGCACTGGATACTAATCCAAATCGCACACCTACAGTAGCTGTTTACTGCATTTACAATGTGATGTTTTCTTTTCCTTTCTGCCAGACAGTGAGACTCGAGAGGCAGCTTGAAACAGGACGAGATGTGACGGGAAATTACAGGATGATAAATTACAGGTTTAACTGAATGATTCCAATCCATTTCTGATCCTCTAATGCTATGCTTAAACCTTTTATACCACAGCGCTGCTCAGTTCTCGATCCTGATTGGTTCGTTACTGTTTCTATGGTAACGGCTAATTCGCAAGGACTTCTTTGGCAAGCGGGAAAGATAGATAATCATTGGCAAATTGCCGTGATGTAGTGTAAGAGGAATAAAACACTTGTTATAGGACAATAATCAACTCTCCCTGCCATCTCCATCTTGTGAAATGGTTTACTTAAGACACAACCCATATAGATTCCAAATGAATTGGAACAAAAATAGCCTAAATATAAATGTAGTAAAATAAACTACAAAACACTATGATCCAGTGAATAATATTTTAAAACTTATCTTGAGATTAAGGCTAATGTTAGCATTCTGGTGGCTAATCGCTAATGCTAACGCTAGGTATGCTTCAGATAGCAAAAAATCATAAAGGCTCAGTTAGTTTTCTAAAGTCTCTTTAGATTTAAACTATTGTATTTGGTTTTAAAGCAAATTATTTATAGAATTTATAGAAGTCTTTCATGTTAGCTACTTTTCGCTGGTTGTTAGCGTCCACCCCACTATTTAGCATCCATGTTGCTAGCTAGAGAAAAGTGTGCTAAATAATAAAGCATAGTAGCGATCAGTGTAAAATCTTGACTTGCGTTTAGTAGTGCGCTGTGTTTATGTGGGTGTGGATTTGTTGCGTGACGTTACATGAGTCTTGTCACTTTTCTCATTCAAGGGATTTTTGAAAACAAGAAAATGTTTCGACGGAAAGGCCGAGATCCAGAGCCGTGATTCAGAATACGCTGTTACATTTCGTAATTACTTTAGCATGTAGCTTGTATCTACACAGATCCATTTTGCTTGAAGTAAAAATTGAAGCTATGTTTTTGAAGCGACTTGTATCTTAGCTAAAACTTTTAGCGCTGTTTTCCCAACCCTATTGACTGCAACCAAAGATCTTGATCTAAATCTCTGTGGCATGTCAAGCTGCTGTAAGTCGATGCATCACAGCCACGCGTGGCACAACCTCCATTTTCCCAGACCTCCGTGACTACCTCACCGGTTGGACGAGGAAAGGATTTCATTCTGCCGGGTGAGGTGAGTCATTGCGGGGGAACGATAGGAGACTTTGATCACAGAGAGAGTGGTTTAAAGCCATTAAACTAGGCCATTACTGCCCTGCTTTTGCAGAGTTTATGAAAAGTCTTGGCTGGATGGCCTGCGTCGTTCTGCAGGGGAGAGCCTGGTGTTATTGAAAAGCTTTCTAAGCTTTCAAAAGTGCTAACCTTCATAATAACTGCCCCATGTGGCGATAGGAATGGTGCCATTCGGAGGCCTCCGTGTTCCATAGAACTTGCAAAAGCTTTCTGTGACTTATTACTTTTGTTACTGTGA
The DNA here is from genome assembly GCA_030068235.1 of Notoglanidium macrostoma. Lineage (NCBI taxonomy): Eukaryota > Metazoa > Chordata > Actinopteri > Siluriformes > Auchenoglanididae > Notoglanidium > Notoglanidium macrostoma. The sequence goes on along the minus strand of JAQQZR010000018.1, from coordinate 1,879,537 downwards.
CCACGTCGTACCATAGCTGCACTGCATTCTGGGACTTTGAGTCCAGCGTTTGTGCCGACGTCTCCACTGCTTGGATTGATTCCTCATTAATATGACAAAGAAGCGTTTTTGCTTTCAGGCGGCGAACTGGTATCACTCATGTTTGTGATCTGAATTATTTTTTCCTCTGATTCAACAGCATTGTAAGTCAGCGAGCAATAAACAACGTCCTCCGGTGCCATCAGGGTGAGAATTGCTCACAGGAATAATGAAAACACGGGCTCAGAATCACTAAACACAACACAAATATTTCAGTTTAATTGTTTTCAGGATAAATGTTTGCTTTAACATGTAAAGATTTAGTATTATGGCTCCACAGTGTCCAATAAAATGCAGAAAAAAAACTAGTTTGCGGTTTACTCTCCTGTCTATTCTCGTCTAATGTTTATTGCTTGTCACATTACAGGCTCCTGCCACATGGTCTGCGTCCTACAAACGTCCCACACAAACCAGGGAAACGAGGAACGTTTTGGACATTTGGACAGATGCCTGAATCCGGGGAGGCATTTTCAGAAAATCACCAGGGGAAAGGCAACATTATGGCAATGTGAAAGTGCTCCATAATACCCAGCAGTAAGTTTGATGTGCGGTGGGACAGCAGAGCGGATTGTGATCGCTCATCGTACTCATCACCTCCCGTGATTGATGGCTAACGGTGCGCAGAGCCAGTTACAAAGATTCCACTTTCTTTCTCCTTCCTCTATCTTTTTGCGATGGTGCTATTCTCTGGTGTTCTCTGTTTGCCTTCACTGATTTACCACCGCTGCTTCTTCCTCCCTCATATCCAGCCAGCTCCAGCACAAACACTTATGATCCTGTCGAAATTACCCTGCGGTCGCCGTACAAATAGTGCCACCTGTTACATCTTTGTCAAACGTCATTCTTTCCCCTCGAAACAGAGAGGTAATTTGCTTTCTCCATGCCCGATTTCTCCCTGCTTGTGTTTAAAGGCCATAATTTCACTCGCCTTTTTTTTAACAAGTTTCAATTATTCACTCGTTCTCTCGAGGCACGGACGTAAGAAGACACTTTCAAAGAAAAAAGTTTCTCTCACAGATGTAGATGAGAGGGAGATCAAAAGCACCGAATGGCACCGAACATACAAATGTATTCATTACGATGCAAAAAAAAAAAAGAAGCAATACAGGGGGAGTGCGGCTCTGGAATTAAATTCCTCTTGATTTTAAGCTGGGGAGTAATAAAGCCTGATTGTACAAGAGCAATCCTGCTTTGAGATGTTTTGTGGCTATTGGTGCAGAGCCCCAGGCTGCACCTCAGCACTCAGCAAGCTTAAAGTCCACAGCAGCTGATTCACATCCGTATCCTGCTTGAATACCCGTGTCCATTTTCAATCAAATAATGCTACCTGCGTTGTTGAGTGGAGCGAAAGAAAGACGTTTAGCGATCACGAGTTCGAGTCCTGACCATGCCAGAGCCTTTAGTACCCGGGAGGAAAACCTCAACGTTCTCTTTGGGCGTAAGGGACGGCATAACACGTCCTCTCCCGTCAATCGCAGCGACACTAGCTCACTAGCTCATGTATGCAGAAGAGGGTGGATAGCGCTTTCCTCTGAGCGTGTTTACGCTGCAGCAGTTCGAAAAGATGTGGCTCTCTGAAAGGAAGAGCTTGTTACATGTCTTTACACTCCCCAGCTAACTGCAGGCTGGTGGATGGGAATTGACAAAATTGGGAAGAATTTGGAAAAAAATTGCTTAGGCTGCACCAAATTGGCACCACATGACCTCATGCTTGCGCCTGAAGCGCGGTGAGGAAAAAGTACAGAAGCAAAGTAAGAGAGCTGGGTGGAATTTAAAATGCTCCGAACACCCGCTTGTAGTGAGAAGCAACGAAGTCTTCCTAAATAAATGTATAACATTAAGTCCTGAATATTAAATTCCTGATTACTAAACAAACAATGACTAAATGTATGAAATAATTGAATTAGATGTGTGAGTCATGGCTGTACTCAATCAAAGGTGTTAAATTAAGCATACGGCGCATTTTTCATTACCCATTTTTACCCACAAGTGGCTATGAGTCATGCTTGGCAGAAAACCTCAACTCGACAACAACTAATTATTTATTAAGACTTTAATATCGCTGGCTTTCTTTAAACTTTAAGAGGACTCACTGAGCTCTTGGCACCCTATTATGATTAAAGTTTCATACTACATAGCGGTTATTATCACTGTTTTGGACTATAGTGTGTGCTCAAACGCAGACGAGTCATTAGCAAACATACCCTAGAAAAATGAGCTAATGTAAGAAATATAATAAGTATACTTATTGTTCCAAGAAAACTGGTCAAAGAATTGTGATCTCTATCAGCTAAAATATCCTTCTTTGTTTCTTCGGAGTTTTCTATGGGTTTGAGTTTGGAGGTTGTTGGTTGGTGATTAGGAGCACAGAATTTAGGAATTATTTCACTTTGCTGTTAAAATGGGTGTGTATTGTCACTTGCCTCCCTCACAGAGAGAGAGAAAGGTTACTCATGGGACACTGCAGGAGTGCCAATACTTTAAGCTCAACAAAAGAACACAGAGGTGTCATTTCAAAGTTTAAGTTTGTCAGACAACACCGTTAAAACAGAACCAAAAACGAGTGGCTTCCGTATTTAAACTCCAAATGCTGATCTATTGTCCGTGTAGTGCACTAGGCAGGGTTCGAGCCAGCTGGTTATTATCGAGTACTGTACTGATTGGTGCTGTTTGCAATAAGGTTAGCTGGCTAATAGACATGACATTAAAATTGGCACCTATTTATTCATATTAATGATATTAATTATCTTCTAATTATGTAATAATCTTATTATCCAGGATGAATCCATGACTATTGTGTTTGACCAATCAATAACCTTCACTATGTCTACCCACATGTCCATGTTTGGTACCTGATGTACATAGGTTAGTAAACAGATGCAGTCTCTAGCGTTAAAAGTTAGCATAATGCTAGCGGCCTGGCTAGCAAAGCCGGTCCCGTTATTGACATATCCTCTTGACACCATGCGTGAAGTCTCGCCGAGGTCGATAGCGTCCGTGACAGGGGTCTTACTCGCTCCTTGTTTCTATGTCGGCATTTCTGAGAGCCCTTAAAAAAAGAGGCTTCTCTCGGAGCAGGTAATCGTTACTAGATTGCAGAAGCCTGGTGTGAGTCTCAAGGGTCACGCCACTGCTATGGAGAAGGTGAAGGAGGAAACCTTTGTCTGGTAGTTGATAGAAGCTCTGAAATGAGGTGAGGGAAGAAGGGACCCTGATGAAAAATTAAAGAAGTGCGAGCTGGTCAAGGAAACCGGAGATCATTTAAGGGGCAATCGTCTTCTTAATTACGGCGCACTGCGGTTTCACCATTCCATTTGGGGAAAATTCGAGCATGAGGTTGCATTCAATTTGTCTTCACTGTACTTGTGGAGTGGGCTACCGCACCCAAGAGACACTGCTCGAGGTTTTAATTAATGCTTAGGAGCACGGATACAACAGAAAAAGAATGCAAAACTGCCAGATATGTAATTCATCGTATGCAGTTCAAGTGCTAAATTAACCAGCGGAGTGTTTTTTATGCTAAGCTAAGCTCAAGTGTTGGTATTAAGCTCCTGTCTCATCATGACTTCTCTGAGCATTGATCTTCCAAAATGGAGTACGAATCCCCATTTATCCATGAGCTCACACAGCTTCCCATCAGCCTTTAGCTAAACGATACACACATAAGTGTCCCTCTAGGGCCCCTATTATGCTTTAAATAATTAATATTTACAGGATTATTAATAATTAACAAAACCACACTCTGTATATCTGGATCTTGTAGTGTTTCTCTGTGCATTTGGATACATTTTGCACTCAAAACCACACATATTGCAGAAACTATTGCTGACGTTCCACTTCAAATCAAACAACCACTTGCATGGATTGTGCAATAACTTCACCAGCGAGCTAGCGCTATAATTATGCCAACTCTGTTCATGAAATCAAAATTTGCATTATATAAATATATATACAAATATATATACAAATATATTCAGTAAGTCCCGCCCCCGGAGGCAGGTCTTGCTGAACAGTAGTAGCTTGTTAGCAGCAAGCGGTGTCATCCCTCACACACTATTCCCTTTTCCGGCCATCATTTGGTCGATGATTAAATGGTTGGTGTTTTGAAAAGGGAGGAATTTGTACGAGTTTTGACAGGTGATATTTTTCGGAGGTGTTTTACTAACTTCCATGCTTGAACATGTCACTTTCCCAGACAATTCACCAAGCATTTCACCCTGCGTTCAAAAGAAAGCAATTCGCCGTTGCGGCTTTATTAGTAAGAGTAAGTAAAAGGCTCTCGTTAGTATCTTCGCAGTTCTCCATATTTAGCTAGCTAATTAAGCTACTGAGCAGTTTGTTAGGTTTGGAATCTTTAGCCATATTAGCTGTTGTGTAAGTCAGTCAAGCAGTTGAACATGATGTCACTCTGACTTCCTGTTTCAGACGGAATTGCGTCAATATACAGAATTAAATCACAGCTATTGTGGGAAATGTAAACGATAAACAAGCAAAATAAGTAAAAAAACAAAATAAGTGTGAATTTACCTACTCATAACTGATCATCAATAATCGATAACGCTGAAATTGAGAAAAAGTTGTGTTATACTTTCCGCACAACCTGGAAAAAAAAACCTCCATCTCCTGGTACAGCTGGTTCTTCAGAGCCACCACTGAAAAAACCACCATCATTAAACATCGTTAAAACTTCATCATCTATTGATATATCTATCTATTTATTATGTATTAAGATGATGTCATTAAAACATCATCATCTTCTCTTGCCATCAAATTTCCATCAAGGGTTTTGAGAAGGTCTTCAGCTGTGACCTCCCACTGATCACTTCTTCAGATCTCTGAGACACTGAGGATCCTGACTGTTCCAGATCATTCCGTCTAGCAATCAGACTACGGAGATATTTTCATTTAGAGCACTTTTTACACTACAGATGATCTCAAAGCAGCTTTACGGGCATTTCTGGATGCTAATTATAGTGATAGTCAGAGAAAGAAGCATGCGCAGATTTAAATTCCTAGTGTTTTATTCCTCTTATTACACAACAAGCCCCCAATTCCATTTGCTCTTCAATTTGGTCACCCGCTAATTCCCACCCATCAGCCAGCTCTCCCATCATACAACAGCTACCAACTGGAGAGGACGAAGACTAAGACATGCTTCCTCCAAGCTCACAGGTTGGCGTAACACACGCAGAGGAAAGTGCTATCCGCCCTCCTCTGCATACCTGAGCTCAAACTGACCCACGATTGGCTAGTGTCTCCGTGATTGACAGGGAGAAAGACAGAGAATATGCTCCTCCTATCCATCCAGTGTTGCTCTCGACCATGCATAGCTGTGGCATCGTCAGGACGACATGCCATCCTTTTTATCCATTATTTTGTAACATTTCGTGTTATGGAATGGAATGTAAAACTCCTCTGATGGAAAATTACAGCGATACCTCTGACTGCTAGAAACCGCTGACACCAGAGACTCCTTCCAAAAATGCTAAATAAGCATTAATGTGGGGCGTCCGCCATGTAAGTCAATGGAATTTAAGTGGAAATTGTTTCTATAAAAACAATAACATTTAAGATATTTTGCTGTCGTAGAAGTCTTTTTCTTCCAACCAATCAGAATTGAGAACTCAACACCCCTTAAGCTGTTAACCATCTTGTTTTCTCTTGTGTGCTGTATGTTTGAGTACTATAACACGTACCAAGCAGAACTCTAAGCGCTACCAAATGAAGAGTAATTCTGAGTTATGTATGCTATAACACTTTGCTTGGTGTAAGGCTGTAGAACTGTTTTAGCCAAAGTGGAACTCCTTCTTCATCTTTGTTTTTCTTTCCCCCGACTCCGCAAGCCCATCAAACCGTAATCTAATAAGCAGTGGTTAGGCTTGATTCATATGGGACCTTCTAAATGTCAGTGTGCTAACAAAACCCCTCGTCTTCTCCGTCCTCGCGGACCGGAGTGGGGCGGGACGGAATCCGGCGTTGCTAAAGCAGCCTCGTTGCTGGAATTGATTAGCATTTAGATTGTATCGTCTCTGATTCGCGAGAGAGGAAGAGAGCAGCGATGGCTCGAAAGCAAGCCGGTTTAGCAGCAAGCTGTGGAAAATTGTACCTAAATGGATCCAGCTGCTTGAAACCACCTTGTTTTTCTTCACATCAATTGTCCTTCGACTATTCCGTAGACGGTAGACTGAACTGATGCTGTTGCGAGTGGACTGATGAGAGATGAAAGGTCTCTGTGTCTCATTATGAGCTCCTTGATAAGACGTTTACATGCCCAGTCAGAGCAGCTTGGTTCTTAAATTCAGTCGCTAATTGTTATTAATTTCGCCGTCGTATTAAGGTGATAAAATAGGGTCAGGCGCGGATGCTAATTAGGATTATCTGGGGATTTTTTATTTTTTTATTTTTTTTAAAAAGCTCCGGTGTCATCTTCGTGTTTTGGAAGTCGGACATTTAAATAACGTTGAATATTAATGCTAGGTTCTGTTACTGTCTGCGCTTCAAAACTGCAGCGTGCAACAACTTCAAAAAAGGAAAAAAAAAAACCTCCCCAATGTATTTGATTCGAAATATAACGGAAAAGTTTTATACGCAGAGAGAGGTTAGACGGATAGAAAGAAATCCCCAAATGGCACATAGTGGTGCTTCTGCAAGCTTTTTGGTTTCTTTATTTTTGCTTTATCATTCATATGAGGCTGCAGAGGAACCCTCCTACGTGCTTCCTGCTCAATCCTGAGCAGTCTTGTCGATCATTTTTCCCGCCTTGCATCGTGTTAGGATTGTTGTCTAGCTTCAGGGTTCAGATGTTTTTTTGTCCTTGTCTATGCGTTGTATTTAAACGAATATGAATTTGTCTTTCCTCAGTCTTTCATGCTGGCAGACTATTAGCACTTATTGGTTATTAATCTATATCCTGAACTATCTGTACCCTGGTCATGGCTCTCCGTCTGGTTTCCATCATATAAAAGTGACAGTAGGAGGAGTTTTCGGCGACGTTATGGGGTGATGGACATGATAAATATTATAATGATAATGTGAAATTTACCACAGCATAACCACAATAAATAAATGAAATAACCTCAGCATATGTACTCAATTCTGAATATATAGTAATCGATTCTGATTGGTCAGAAGGTGTTGAATGTTATTTTCCTTCAGCTTACAAATGCAGAGACTTGAGATGCGACATTTTTAAGCCTGTGTAATTCTTGAAGCTTTTGGTGAGATGTTTATTCAACTTATGATGTGTATTTTATTCATAGAAGGAGTCTCCAATGTCAAAGTTGTAACATTAATATTTCTGACGTCTGAAAGTGTTCAGGTCAGAGAGTAACAAGCATCTTACCAATGTAGCTATAAACGGATAAAAAAAAATACGACAATGTCATTCTTTAATAAATAAAAATTGCTACTTGGCGAACTAATTTTTCTTTGTTTAGAGGTTTCTTTCTTTGCAAGACTCCCAAATTGTAACCTGATTGGTCTGGAGGTTAGAAAAAAAGCTTTCTGTAAGGAGATGCTTATTTAACACGGAAAGAGCCTTCCATGCCAGTGCTTAGTCAGACGTAAAGCTCCAGCTGTAACTTATAAACGTGCTTGATGTCACTTGTCACTCTTAAAAGCCGCTGAGTTTCACTCACCATAGGATTAGATGTACAACGTCGGCCAAATGTGAAAACGTCAGATGTGAAAGCAGCCTTTAAAAACAACCCCGTCATCATAATCATCATGCAGTTTGAAGCCTAATGTCAGTGTTTTCACAAATAATGCTCATTCCAAGAGCGGGTTTTTAAAGCGTAGGGGTTTTTAAAATCCCCGTACACCACGCTCCTCCCTCCTCCGTCAGACCTCTGTGGACTCCTTTACTGTATTAAGCACAGCTCTCTCACGCTTCTATCAGCGTGCACTTTCCGAGGGCTTGACATTAAGAAGAATAAATGGCACCGGTCTCACGACGCAACATAATTCATCAAAGTCTGTGCTACAAGTAAACTAATCACGGCGCCGACGTTTGGCACTCGGAGTGAATGTTCAAACACGAGCCTGGTTCCTCGCCTGCATTACAGGAACCTCCAGGGACGCAGGAGGTCTGGAACTAAACCAGGTTTAGATTCCCATCTGGACTGTCACCATTAGAGAGAATTGGTGTAATGTAATTCAGAATGACTCATGCATATACAGAGCACAATTTACGCACTGCAGGCATGCAGGACGTTTTAAAGGAGATCTCCATCCTGAGACGTGGAATTTGTTTAGATTGGAATATTTCTGATGTGTTTCGTGCTAATTGGGTGCTTGGTGATGGATTAATGTTGTTCCCATGAGAATTTAAGGCTCGTCAGACTTTTGTTAGATTTTTTTCCCCAAGCAATTATGGCGCAATCCAGCATAGAAAGTAGTGGAGACGTTGATCCGAACGCTGGCCTCAGAGTCCCAGAATGCAATGCAGCAATGTTAGCGATCTACATGAGCATGATGACATTAGCATGAAGTTTTGAAAGCTGAGTAACGTTTACAGGACTAAAGCCCCGCTGCATCGCTCTCTTTAGACAGAGATTAAGCGAGGGCTAAATCCCACTGCACCGCTATCAGCAGGAAGCCGCACAGCATTGTGGGTAATATGGAACATTGTTAAACAAGCTTAGAGACTAGAGCAAAGTGTCGAAATGACTTTAAGCAAAAGAAAACAAAAGAAATCTTGGACGCCGTTGAAGGACGAGTGTTAATTATGATGGTCGTAATAAAGGTTGATTTATTTTCCTTTATTAAATTCATTTTAGCACGATCTTAAAACAACTTTCAGTAGACTTTTGTAATGCTCTGGCGTTAACACCTGAGGTGTAAAGTGATCTGAGGTGTATGCTTCAGAGTCGCACCTACTGTGTACCAGAAGGTGTTAATGTAACACAGGTGATCTTGCTGCGAACATTTGTACCCAAGAGCTTGATTAATGCATAAAGAGGGCAGAAAAGACAAATGTGTTAGAGCAGAGAGCACGGTGTTTACACCAAAAAATTTAAAATAAAGCAGTCGGATAGAAAAATAATGTAATGCTGACAGGACGCAAACTCCTAGCTCATACTGAGGCATTCGTTATAATCGAAATCTACTGAACGCACTGAAAAACACGACATGACAAAATAATTAGGACGTTATTTTCATTATTATTAAAAAATTCATGGATTGAATAAATGACACAATATTACCATTGAATATGAAAGGTCTTTTCTAAAAAGAAAAATCCATGCTTGCTGTAACTGCTGAAAAAACATTGATAGCAGTTCAAACGCGATGTTAGAGCGCCCTCTGGTGGACACGAGCCTGTTTTAGCTTTTAGAGGTATAATTGAATTAAAAATACATAAAGACAAAAAAGGAACATCATCATGACAAAAATCCAAACACTAATGTTACTCTTAAGAACATGTTTAGAAAATGGATGGATGGATAGTTTATATTTGGTTAAACAGAACTGGGTTTTGTGTGTGTGTGTGTGTGTGTGTGTGTGTGCGTGCCATGCATTTATAACCTTATGGGGACCAAATGTCCTCACAAGGATGTGAGACTTTTTGCCTTGTGGGGACATTTGGATGGGATGGTCCCATAAGGAAAGTGTTCATTTATTTATTTATTTATTTTTATTTTTTGCTTTTAAACAAAACTAAGAAGAAGTAAAAAGAGCCAAAAAGTTTCCAATTCATTACTGAGTTTAAGGTCAAGGTTAGATGTAGGTGCAGGTGTAGTATTTATTAGCTGCATTAATCACTATGTCAATGGAAGGTTCTCACAAGGACAGTAAAACCAACACGAGTGTGTGTGTGTGTGTGTGTGTGTGTGTGTGTGTGTGTGTGTGTGTGTGTGCTCTTTGTTTTTTGTATCATTTTGGGGTTTTTTTTCGAACACTTCTATTGTTAATGCAGTTGTAAATGCGGCTCTGTGGCCTTTCAGTAGTGACCTCCCTTTTTTTAACCATTATATTCAGGTAAAAACAAATCATCTCATGGAAACTGTTCATCCATTTACGGTTGTTCGTGCCGCTGTTTCCTGCAGAACTTAAGCTAATTTATTGCAGGTGCTGCTATATCACATGAAAAATGGATTCTAAAACTGGTGTCCTATATATGAAAGCATTTCCGTAATAAACTCCAGCTATACAAAATCCAAATCTCACAGACGTACAGAGCTCCTCTCAGGTCTATCGGTTCCTCAGAAAAAGAGCTATAGGTCATTCATTTTTAAAAAATATATTTCAGTCATTGTGTCATTTCTGCTGGACCACGAACCTGTCATGGACCAGGGACATAAATCATTACAGTATCATTATGAATATATTGATTATTGTTTAATAAACCACAGCGCTGTCGCTGATTGATCAGAGACTGTTGATTCATTTTTTATAGCAGCAGCTCTGACACAAGTTCCAGTACGCTCTGGTTTCTATAGTAACGGCTCATCCACAGGTACTTGTACGGAAGACGCTGCACATGTGGTGAAGTTTATGCAACATTTATGGAAGGAGCTGAATTCAAACCACTCAGATGTAGTCAAGAGTTACAAATTTTACGACTACTGCTAATGTTAACTCAGGAACGAAAAAATTTTTATGTTATTATGGTCAAAAAACACGTTAATTTCATGTCAAAAGAGAAAAATAAGAGTAGCTGAAACGTTCAGTACAAAAAATATATTTAAAAAATATATATCCAGTCAGCTGCTTGTTATTACGAATAATAATAATAATAATAATAATAAAGGGTGATGTGATGGCATGGTATCTAAAAAGGAAAAATATTGTGGTGTCATTTAATCACAGTATAAATATAATATCGTTTAATTAATAATTAAATATTAATTTAATAAATAAAATTTAATATGAAATTTTTTTGAGTAATCAAAGACAGCACAAACATTTTACACTTTTTCTTCATTTTTATTAAAGCTTATTATGTAACTGTGTATAATACTATTTGGCTGTTCATTACCACCATGGAACTTTTTATTCCTGAATTTATTCTTTATTTTAGATTCGAGTCAAGTCGAACAGGATAACAGCGATAACAACTCGCTAATAACTCAATAGTAAACATTACAGCTTTGATAAGGCTAGGTTGTGATTTTTATACTCACAATTAAAAAAAAAAACCCAGTAAAATCTCAGCTCTGGCTGTGAGACCCAGTGGTGTAAGCGGGCTGAGACGTGGTGTTGGTAAAGGTCAGAGGAGTGGAGAGGATGACGTGCGTCCGGTCTGTGTGTGTGTGTGTGTAGCGTTCACCATGGCAATGCTGCAATAATCTCAGCTCCATGTTCGACACGGAGAGGAGAAAATTCTCTCACTTCACGTACACTCGTGATGTATTTCTCTCAAAACAGAATGAAACTCTAAGCACACTAAAGTGCTTTTGTTCTATTAGAGAACAATTGAATACTTTAATAATCATTTCAAAACTTCTGCTGATAAGTGACAAAGCGGATAATGCTCTCTCTACAGCTCGAACGATAACCCGCAAAATTGCACTTTAAATGATGTATAGGCGTATAGAGAAGTGGTTTTGTGCCCTGCGGACTCTCCAGGAACTCTCCTTCGTACGTTTATTTCCAGGCCGCTGTTCCAGTAAACATCCAGTGAAAACAGACACGCCAGAAATCACTACATGGCCATTTTTTTCCCTCTCTCCAGAGTTGTTACTGCGGTTTGATTATAAAACATCTCAGTCAGGCTGGTCCACAGAAATGTTTTCCACGGATTTACTTACACGGAAAGACTCACAGAGCCTCACGCGAAGGCCGAGTCTCCTCGCATTCTCCATGATCTGAGAACGCAGTGACGGTTTGGCTCCGATTTTAAAATAACACGGCCATACAGCTGGAACACGTCTACTCCGGATGGTGTATTATTATAACACGAAGCTACTTTTTTTTTATATCTTATCTTTCAATAATATTGTTTTTATCTTATTCTTTTATTTGATTGTTTTTTTTTTTTTTTCCTGTAACGCCATTTGTAATTGCACTCGTTTCTTTTTCTTCCTTTTTTTCTTGTATATATTTAGATTATTAAAGGGCTCGGATCACGCTTCCCAGAATCCGATGTGTCGTTTTTGTTTTGAGAGCGCGTGATTGGTTCCTGTGCAGCAAAACCTCCACAAATTCACCGTTAGTGATCCCTTTGAAAACCATCTTGTACTTGTTCTTCATTCACTTGCCATACAGGGAAGCTTGGAACAAAATCGAATCCATTACATACGGAATAATCATACAAAAACAGAATGGATTGGTTGAAAGAATTTACAACATTAATCCCTTGACAAAATCTTCTGTTTCAGGTTAAATGTAAGATCCTTGGCCTAGGATGTCAATGGAGTTTTGGGGATTCTTTTGGATTATTATTATTATTATTATTATTATTATTATTATTAAATAAATGTATTATAACAGCATATTTGTTGGGAATTGCTTTACATTAACATTTCCATGAATGTTACGAACAGCTGTTTCTATGGTAAAGCTGTCATTTTTAAGTGCTCCACCACAGGAATGTCTTCAGGACTTCAGGCCTTTTGGTTTCTCTTCAAGATCTGAAAAAAGTGAGGCTGGTAAGGCAACGCCTGTTTATAGCTTCTGTAACGTGAGCGGGTTTGTTTTGTGGATGTTCCACAACATCAGAAAATGCCATTATTTAATGAATAATAAGGGTAATCAGTAAATTACTGTAGTATAAGAAGAATAAAACACTTCAGGGTGTGCTATTATAGGAAAATAATCACATTCTTGGAGGTATCAGTAACACAGCTCCATCACACCAGCCCATAGTTGATTGCTGTCTTATAACAAATTGACATGGAATGTTTTATTCCTTTCACACCGATGGTACTGATGGTAAATTAGTGATTCTTTTACCAAGGAACCAAAGAACGTGGTTAATTAACATTAACATAATTAACATAATTAACATTAGCTAAACTTACCGAGTGAGATTATTACTCAGATTATCGCTCATGTTTGATGATGACCGCCGATACAAAGTAGTTGAATGCTAATAACCAGCTGTCACAATACAACCTGTCATGATAAATCCAACGTGTACGTAGCAGCAGATAGGCTGTGATGACAGTGACGGGTGTGAAGTCTTGTTCTCGCCGTCACCAGGAATTTAGATCAACTCCTTGAGGCTGTCTGATGCCAAACAATCATGTTCTGGCTTAGAAATATATCATTACAGAGAAATGTGCTGTAGTCGGGAAGGAAGCAGAGATTGTTGTTTTGAAATATAGTGGGGAAAAAGTACAGACGTTTTAACATCTAGCAATATGAAGCACTTGTGTCATCATTGTTTGGATATGTTATAAACTCAGCTTTTTCCAGCTCTCCTAAAATATCCTTCTGCGTGTTAACACTTTGTTCGGTAAAAGCAATCTAATCTTAAAACAATTTCATGTGAATTCCTATCCTAAGGAAACGTAATAAGATAGTTCTCATAAACGGAGTGATACAGCAGCTCTGCTTGTTTTTTTTTTTCATATACCGTGTTTCTTGGTTCGTCCTCAGTTGGCCTGTAAATAACTTGTTCTTGATGGCGCCAGAACTTCAGGGTCATTGTTTCCGTTGCTACATCCAATATGAATTAGTCAACAAAAATAATTGCTCAGTCTTAATTCCACAAAACACTAACACTACATTTTAAACATACATTTTATAGAAACCATTCTGCATTTATACAAATAGCAATTCCATTTATTTCATACAAACACATATCTTTTGTACTCGAGTATGTCCATGACAGTCCCACACACATGTTCTATAAGTCTAATGTCATCCGGAGACATGTTTTCTTTCCACACATTAATTTTTGCAGGTGATATATCCCCTTCATAGATGAGATGATAGAGATTTGTAGATGTAGCAAACGCGAGCTGATTTATGGCTGCCGGAGCGACAGGCACGCCAATAAACCTATGTATCTTCTCTGCAGCGTCCTCAGGAAAGTTTACAATATCCTCAAATTTCACCTGAAGGAAGGTGTGCGAGGGCAAGTCCGCGCTCGCTCGGAGGCTGGCTTTAGTATGAGCAAGCCAGAGATGAGCTAGCAAGAGCAGCGGGTTAGCATCTGGCTGAGCTAGGATCTCTCGCAACGGTTGAAATGCTGGGTCAAACTGCGTGCAGGTCTGTCCTGCCCTATCGGTACCTGGGTTCAGAATGTTGTGCAAGTGTTTTCTGATGTTTTTGCTGGTGTAAAGGCTTGGCTTGCTGTTGTAGAGCATCAGATAGATCCATGCCCGTGGGTCGCGTACTACTTGGACTGTTCGCAACGAGTGTCCAATGACTTCTTGAACAAACGGGAGTTTTAAGGACCAGCTCCCGCTCCTAAGGTTCAGCACGGGGCAGGCGTTTGGGAAGTTCGACAAGTGCTGCCTCAACTCCTTGATATACTCCACCTCCCTCGATGTAGACCTCCTATCTCCGGTCTCGCTGGTCTCCATTAGGAGCTTCCGCCTCTTCCTCGTTCCCTGAGCGCTGCCCTTATTCCCCGTCTCGATGCTGCTCTTGTAGAGCTGAATGTTCTGCAGGTGCAGTCTGATGCTATGCACCATTGAATGGAACCATCCTTGAATGGCTCGAAACTTTCCGCTCTGGGCATCCGCTCTGGACCACTCACAAGCGTCCGTGAAAGAGTCAAGAACAAAATCGGTCTCGGGAACACGCAGGTACATGGAGGGAATACTGAGATACACAAAGTCAGAACTGTTGTCGAAAAGGGGTTGAAGGATCTCCGCTCCAGAGCCGGGAAGAGAGGTGATGATTATGAATGGAAGCGGGTCTGACGTGTGATCAAGAGGGAAGGAGGATCGAGTGACGGCTTCCTCAGAGACACGGAGATCCCTCCACATGATCCCGCACAGCACTTCCTGACAACGATGAGACGTCACCAAGAGTTCCATCACCCAGAAAAGCAGCACTGAAATAACTGTGCAGCGGATTAGTTTACGGGAGGAAACATTAAACTTTCTCTTTATGGTCAAAACTGCGATGGCAAAACACAGAATCCACACTGCAATGACGTTCACCATGAAACCAAAGTTAAACGTGGAGTCTTTTTTCACTTGGCTGGATAAAACCTGAACTCCCAGACCAAAGTGAATTATCCTGTGTTTATCCTCTGCTTTTGCAAACCCTGCAAAGCCTAAGTAGCTGTGTCTGGCACCAATATCTTTGTAGTTTGTTGCTATGGACACGGTAGTCTCTGTGTCATTCAAGGTAACCGACAGTTTAACTCCATTTTTGCTGTTGTCAATGAACCTGCAGTCTGATACTTTGACAAAGGGGCCGTGCATTAGGTAAGCCACCCTGCTGACTGTGCCGTCCATTGAAAAAGTGACATTTATGAACTGCGTCCACCTCTTTTTGAACTCTGCGACCTGTTCTACTTCTTGTATCCTGCCAACGGGACTGACTCCCTGACTGTCAAACCAAAACATCTCGTAATGGGCATCCCATACATCCATCAGAGCTCCACTGTACTTATTGAAAGACCTGTGGGGCACATATCTCAGGTCGATGTCAAGATTGTGGAAAAAGGCACTAAATGACGTTAGGGGGGAAGTTTCATGCTTTTCAACGTGATCTAACACTAATAATGTTTGGGAGTTGAGCAGAACCAGGGCTCGATAGACACTAATCAGCTTCATAGCGGAAGAATAAGCTGGCGCGGCCTCACCGCTAACAAACATAGTGTCCTGGTGTGAAGATGCTGCAATGACCTCACCAGCACTGTCACCTACTTCCTTATCGCCCCATTTTAACCATTTGGAACATTCCCCTAGCTGCCCCTCCCATGGTGCATTGCACTGACTCGTGGGGGAAGGTGAAAATACCAAGACGTTATTAAGGTAGCTGTATTTTGGTCCATACAAAGCTTCAGAGACAAACACTTGTCCATTTGGTGCAAAAGTGAACGAGTTCTGGTCCGGGTGTTCATGACCCGGGTTGAAGTTAGTCCAGCCGTCAACCCAGGAATAAGGCTTAGCGTGAACAATGTCGTACACTGCTCGTCCACCTAACTTCCCAGACTTAAAGGACACAAAAGTGTTGTCCTGTCCCAAAGGCAACCCTGCACCGTATGTCACCACCCCCCAGTTTGAAAAAACATGCATGTCTGCTTTCCCAAAATCAGGTGGTGGCTGAAGAGTGAGCTCTGCGTCATACCAAATAAACTCGGTGTGTAAAGTAGCCCAGCGCTGTGCCACAGACGGCGTCATGGGCCCATCCTTAGGCCGACACTTTCTGATCTGCTGAGCCAGCCAGTTTCCTGAGCCGTTCTTGAGCACAAACGCGTCCAGGAACACCAACTGGCTCTCTGGCCCATAGAACCAGTTATAGTTGGAATCAGCGATGCCTACGGTTCTTTGAAAACCTGGGAGCACGGTGGCGTAATAGAACATGAAGTGAGCTCTGAGCCAGTTGTTATTCTTGTTGTCAATTTCAAAATGACGTGACGCTAAGAAAACATACTGAGTGATGGATTTGGCTGTGTAGCTGCCATACGCTACGCCTTCATCTAGGGAACCGTCTATGATATGGTTCAAGAGGAACATAGTCTTTTCCATGTAGTTCACAGCTACCTGCTTCCACATCATGGTTTCACGGTCTTTGTGTACACCAGTTACAATAGCGCCTGTAAGGATGGCTAATATGTTTGTAGTCTGGTGGTTCTGCAGAAACTGACGGCCCCAGCCTCTATGCTTGGACAGTTCGTATAGTTCTGCTGTGACAGCACGTATCTTCTTAAGGTACTGAACCTTTCGCTGAGTGTCCAGATAGGTATAAATGAAGTCGTAAGCTGTAGCGAAGCCAGTTAGGGAATGGGATATCGGAACCTCATCATTTGGAGCGCTAGTTACCATCCAGTCGGGATATTCCGCCATACGGTCCATGTATTTAATTAAAAACTGGAACGCGGCGCTGTCTTCAGGCTGGAGTAGACAGTACAGCGCAAGTGGTGGAAGGTTGTTGCCGTAAATCTCATTCCATTTCTTTGCAAATTCCTCATGGTTAACGGGCGGCAGGTAGAGCGTCGGGCTGTCGAGCATGGTCGTCACTGCATTTCGTATAACTTTAAATATGTGTCCATGCGTACCAGCAGCTTTCTTTTTCAGCCGGCGCACTTCTGTCAGGTCAAAATAAAGGTTGGGGTGGACGTTTGATGGCATATGAAATCCTCGAGCTGTGGTGGTGTCAGTATGGAAATCAGCTCGCTCGTCATGCTCGCTGGCTGTGCCATATTTGCCTGAAGGGTCAAATATCCCAGAAAAGGAAAATCCCAAATTCACGAGACACAGCAGAAGCGCATACTTCACTATGCATACGGCCATGATCTCAAAGACAGATGTGGATTTTTTTTTTCCTTTCTCTGAAAAATGCTCCTCCTTTACAAGAAGAAATGTGCTGGTAATTTGTACTCACGTCAACGACAATTCCGGGAGACGAGACCAACTTTCAGGGAGGAGAAAGTTCACATGGAGGATTTGGGTTCTTGCCAAGTTCTTGATCAAATCTGTTCTAAAGCCATAAGTAGGAAAAAGTTTTTGTGGTCAAAAATGACAGGTCTAGGTGGGTCACCACCAATCCACCAGGTTTATGAAGATTTCCTTCATTCTAGATCATGCAAACATGACACAGTCCTGAACAGTGCTTCTGAGGAGAGAGCGTCAGCAATACATGCATCATCCATGACTAAACATGCCCATGTTCTTTCCTATCTCTCTTGTTTAATCCTTTCCATTTGAAACCTCAAGTCCTTCACTTTCATTTGGGAATCTTTTCCACTCGTTGCCTCCATGGAGTCCGTAAAAACCGTGTTATTTCCTGTACAGAAGGTAAATATGCGCCGGGAAAGTTCCTTCTCTGAGGTATCACGTTGCTGTTTTGCGTGCACAGACAGCTCTGTTGCCTACCACATCTCTCTGTGAGAACATCAGAGTTCGTTCTGCGCATGCGCGGCAACAAGTCCCTTTGTTTTGGCGTAAAAATAAGCCCAGGTAAATCGCTTTACCTCGATTTTCTGAGGCGAATTTGCACTCAAGACGTGCCAGAACACGACTAAACTTGAAACGACCAAAAACAAGGACAAAATCTCAAAAACATGCGCCCTGACAGCAGAAAGGGGAATAACGGCGAGTGATACCCGGAAGTTACGTAGAGCGTAACTGTAAAATAACGCATATATTATTAGAAAAGAGATTCTTTAAACAGCCTTTCATCAAAGAAAAATATTTGTGGTTCAGTTACGCGTTATTTCAATATCAGTTCCTTCTACCGATGTTGATTCTTCCTCAAAACAGTGCACTTTATTTCCTGTCGATAGGTGGCGCGTGGATACCGGAAATGCAAAATAAGTCCTCGTGACCTATGCGTTTCTGAGCTGGAAATATTTTTTTTTATTATAATTATTATTATTACATTTTTAAGGGTTGCATCATCATTTGTAAATAACATTGCACAAAATTGCAGCAGCAATTTTATTTATGTTAAGGACAAGGAAGCTTTTAAGAGTCAACAGTGACTTAATATAATAATCATTGTTTTGAATCAAATAAAAAAAATCCACAGGTTTGCACAGACAAAAAAACATCACTATTAATAGCACGTGAAAAAGCTGAGTGCAAAGGTTTGCGCACCCTGAGGATGAAATTTCCTGTTTGTTATTACAAAAAGTGATCAAATTTTATTAAATAGCATAGGAATAAATATTAAGAGAAAAAAAAAATAACATCAGTTCAAAGAAATTCCATTATAAACGGGATTTAAATGCTCTAAACATGTATATCCATCCTTAGCTTTCAAAACGGCATCCAGTGTGTTTCACATCCTCTATAATAACAAGGTAGTTTATGACACATACTGTTTGTGTGAGTTACATAAAGTATAATGAAACGCTATTTTTACAAGCCACATCATGAGGTTAAAATAACAACGCTGCCCTTTAAAGTGGCTAGAAAATTAACCAGAGAGTTGTGACCAAAAGAGCAAAAACGGAACAGGAACTACCTCGTTTTGTGGTTGTTCCACAATGTTAAATGTAACTATAAATGGATTTTAAAAAGGATGATGTGTCATTCTTAAATAAAACATGCTAGTGTTTGGCAAATTGCTTTGGTTTTAAAGGAATAAATCACTTCACAATCGTTTTTCAGCAAAAACACTCTGTGCAGTTTTTTTTTTTTAAATAATCAACTTAATGGGGATAAAAGTAATTCTGCTTCATTACACCATTCAGACGTTGATTGTTTTCCTATATCATCCTGACACAGATGCTTTATTTATTACGTCAAGCATGATGACTAAAACTGATACTTCACTGACAACCCTAGCATTTATGCTATTATTCAGAACAATGTCATGAAATGCATTACAAATTACGAATAAAAAATTATGTGTGAGTTTTTATTATTCTAATTTGAACAGTTTCCATAAGTGATTAATGAATTTTAATATCATAACACAGTGGTTCCCAGCCCTGCTGCCATTTTACTGATGTATCTGCTTTAGCACAGTTAATTAAATTAATTTGTCTAACTAACAGCCCTTTGTTGTGTCAATGTGTGTGTGTTAGAGCAGAAAAAAAACAGTAAAATGTTCAAAGTAATGGCAGTCGAGGAACAGGACTGGGAACCACTGTCGTGCTTGTGGTCACGTTAATCTTTTTTCTTTGCTTCAGAGTGTTTCGCCGCTGCTCTCTTCCTGTGAGTGACCGCAGGATGAGCACCATCATCTGCTTTTTCATCATCCACCCGTTCAGCCGTGCAGATTCCCATGATGATGAATCCAATCACGACCAGTGGCAAGGAAATAAGAAAACATGTACTGAAGGGAGCTGATGTGAAACTCGTCTGAGTGAGAAAAAGAGATCTTTTAGAAATCATATAGAGAAAAAAATTGCCCTAAATCTTTCTCCAATATTTGTTCTGGGAGATTCATCTTTACTTCACCTTATCTAATGATGCAGTGCCTCACCTTTAAAGCAGACGTCGTACGGTAATAAAGTCTCTTTATCTGTCGCAGTAATCCGTTCCCTCCGAGTAACTGAAACATACACAACTATGTTAACCACAAAGCTGAAAAAACATTTAACAGGATAGTGGAAGTGATCAGACCTCAGTTCGTCCAGTCAGGATGCTATTGAGGAAGTGGAGAAGATCTTCAACGGTCTCAATTGTATGTCCAGGTAAATAATATCCATCAATGGACATGTTCATCACAATGAGAGCAGGCATTGGCAAATCGCTGAGGAAAGGAAAACAATGATACGCCATGAACGTTACAAAATACACAATTGATAGAAATTATAGACATTAAAAAATTATATTTTGTAAAGATGATGAAAGCTGAGCTTCACAAAATCAGGTTTTATATCCAGGCACAACACTTCACGTAGGGCGAGACAGAGTCGCCAGCTTGTTCATTGTGCTCCAAGTGCGATCATATCCAAAGCTTCTGGTTAAACACACTAGGCCAAGGATAATACCAAGCAGGTTCTGAAGCACAGAACTTGTGCTCAGAGGTCCTGACCCACCAAAGCCACCATCGCATTCACGAGAGCCATCGAGCAACAGTGAAAACATCTGCAGGAGTTCTGTGAGAGATTGGCAGGTATTGGTAGACCTCAAGTGACAAATGAAGTTTCCTAGCCTCGGGAACTGCTACCTTGAGACCAGACATTGTCTTGCTGTCTGCGTCCACCAAACAACCAAAGGTTTTCCTGCTGGAGCTCACAGCTTGGAGGAAGCCTGTAAAAGAAAGCTTGCCATGTACAAAGGTCTGGTCAGTGACTGCCAGTAGGCCGGCTGGAGGGTAAGGTGCTTGCCAATAGATGTTTGATGCCAGGGCTTTGCTGCTCGATCTCCGTCCAGAGCCCTCAGCATGTCAGGCATCGGAGGAGCGGAGAAGCTGAGAGCCATCCACTGGGACAGTAGCTAGCTAACCATATGGACACAAGCTGGGGTCTGAGCAGCCTGGAGGAGGGTGTATGATGGTTAAAGACCCGAAACACCTGAGGATTCCAGGAATTTGCACCATGTCTTTATGCCCGTGACAAAAATTTCCCCCGTATACATTTACTCACTTACTCTATAGTATTCCTTTTTATGGCTTCAAACAGTTCATGTATACTGAAACCTTTTGGTTTGTAATTTGTGCTAGAAATGTGACAAATATACCAAATGACAGATATACAAAATGCCAAAAAACATATCATACTGTGAATTTCACTCTCACATGCAGACCAGAATTCACTACGGATCACAGGAAATATCAGAAATCTATTACTTATTTATGCACAGAGTGGCTCCTAGTACCATCATCATCCTGCTCACCCCATTATGACACCACTGATGTAGTCGTTCCCATCCACGTAGCCAAACTGAAAGTTCCTGTAATGCACAGAGATGGACACATTCAGCAGTCGTCGTTTTTATACGCAAATCTTCCATTGTCTTGGTCATTAATTATTTCTTCGGCTACTCACATGCCGTACTGGTCGCTGTATTCAGTGGCCACCTTTTCCACAAGGCTCTTATACCTAAAGAGAGAAATTAACAGAGAATATGAGCAGTGTAAATTTTTAACACGAAGCACGGAGAGGCGTGGTCGGAGCTCTGAGTTTTACCGAATACTTTCTGCAGATGGGTTTTTCTCATCCACCACAGCTACAGCTACAAGTTTAGCTGTAAAGAATATGAGACACACAATAATGTATGAGATTATATTCACTTCTAGAAGAAAGCAGACACATTTGACTACATTGGGCCTTATTTATCCAACCTTTAGTTAAGTTGTAGTTAATTGTAAATGTCTCTGTTGGAAACTGAATTAAAATTCCTGCAGATTTGTCAAAGGTTTGCTGATTTTCTTCATACTCGCGTGCACATGTTGAGGAACGCCAATCAGCTGTAAATCCTGTTCACGGCACAGCTGATTTGCATTTAGTGACGCCCACAAAACTCCATAAAAGGCAAAGAGTTGAAAATGAAAAAATGACTAAACAGTGAAAGAGTGTTTAATCCTACTTCGTTCTCCCATCTGGTACAATGAGTAGCTGTCCATCAGGAAATAACGAGGAAAACGTTCTCGGTCCACCCAGGAGGAAAGATTGCCATCACGTACCTCTGGATGAAAGAAACGGCAGAGAAATGAATTAGAAGTTTATAAGTACAATAAAGTAATTTGAAAGCACTTTCGAATCCTTTTTTTTAATTGAATTAAAATGTCATTAGACGCAAATAAAAGCACCTACAATATTTATTCTCAAGAAATCCAGATTCTATGCATATACACGTTGAAAATGCCCAGACACTACATGCCCCGCCCCTTTTCCCTGGAAAATTGATATAACAACAGAAGACATTTGCATACTGGAATGTAATTGTTGATGCAATAACAAGCACTTGTCACATGCTCAATACTAAATCATGTTTAATATGGAGATTTTTCAGCCTCACGTTTCTTAAGACTTTAACGTGTGCATTCAAATGAGTTCCTGCAAAATGATTTTTTTTTTTTGCATTTCAATATTTTATTTTAAATAGAAATACCAAAAGCTAAGCAAGTTAACAAATCCATTTTACAAAATATTTTCCTAAGTGAATAATCGAACGTTTATTACATGGTCATTAATCATCTCACTGCTGTTTTTTATTATTGCTGTTATTATTTTAAATTGATATCATGGTTGTAAATTCATACGTCCATCTCTAAATAACAGCAGTCACATGTTGTATATGAAGATATGAGGAGCAGGTCATCGGATATAATCTGCATCTTATCCAGCTTGCTTTTATTACCAGCAATGCTGAAACTGGCAATGATTAGAGTAGTGTGTTAAGTAAACAGCTCCTGATGACATTCTCCACACAAGGAAACTCTTTTTTGAGAAGCAGGATACTTTGTTTAAGTCAGTTGACTAAGAGGGCGGATGAAACGTCGGATGAAGCGAGACACAATTTTCATACGCTTGAGGAGAAGAACTGCAATTTTTTATGTTTATTCTGATCTCTGGGAGTGAAATAAACATTTCGGATTAACCTGATACAGCAGTGAGTGGAAATATAAAAAATAAATAAATTACAAAAAAAAGAAGAAGAAGGAAATGGCTCCTTCCTGGCACTTCCTGGGTCGAAAAAATTTTATGGAAGGTAAACAGAACTTGAATAAAATTTGAATAAATGTTACATGTGTGGTTTTTAGCCATTTAGCAAGTTGTGTTTGGATTATGTTTCACACGTAGTGGATGTTTCACGTGTGATTCATTTATTTTTTTGCATATGATTTTTTTTTTTACATGATTCAGTTTCACATGCAGTGCACATAGATTTTTTTGTTTGCTTGCTTGTTTTTTTCAAAATTTACTTATTTTCATTTTTTCTATGTAGTGCACGTGTTATCATGATTCATATATTTCACGTATTTAAAAAAAAACATATGTAGTGCGTGTGTTTTTATTTTTACACGCTTTTATTATTCATGCTCATGTGTGATTTTAATCACGATACTTTTTTTTCCCCACATGGTACTTTTACTGCTCATTTTTCGCATTTTTATATTTCACATGATTTTCTCACGTGACTCGTTCATTTTTGTGTACTGACGTATAAACAACGTGATCATGGGATCATACTGCTCACGCATGCTTACTCAAGGTCACATGCTCAATTTCATGTTGCAAATTTCCAGACATGATCGCGTATCAAGAACTATAGAAAAAAAATTATGTAGTCAAATAAGCCAAACTGGTTCTTCAGGACCGGTGAAATATCGGCCTATTCTTCTTCTCCTGACTTCTTCCTGACTGGTTACGTATTTGCTCTGCTAACATTCCTCAGACACAGTAAACATGAAGCAGCTGATTTATAATGTTGTGTCTCTGTAGGAAGCAGAGTTGTCTGTTCCTCTTGATGAGACAACGCACATTAACGCACGACTCTGACGACAATGATGGACGTCCTGACCATCCACGTAGTGACGAACTCCTCTGACACGGCTGTGTTCCGTGTCCAGGTGCAGTGTTCCGATCACTTCCTGCTCAACTTCTGGCTCCAGAAGGCGTTCTACTATAACAGTGAGGTGCAGCAGACGAGCGTGGTGATGCAGGAGGACAGCGCCGGCCTGGAGTTCGTCCTCAGGGTGCTTCATCGCTGCTCACGTTTCCCTAACGACTACTACCTGAGCCCGTTCCTGGTGACCCTCTGCCTGGACGCGCTGGTGTTTCACTATCAGCTTCCACCGCAGCCGAACTGGGACGGAACCATCCGAGAGGCGCTGAGAGGAAACCGATTACAGCTGACACGTGACCAGGTGCTAAATTAACTGAGGAGTTCTCACCATTGTAGACGTCGTACGATCCGTCTTTGACCACCACGACAGAGGGAACGGCTTGTAATGTGACTGCCTGAAATTCAAAACAGTTTTCTTTTCACACGACCTGAACAACTCTTCTCAAGCGAAGAGCTTTAAGTGGAGCGGAAATGTGAGGTTTACCTGCGGGAGAACGTCCACGGTGGCTGAGAAAAAATAGTTATAGATGACAAATTCAGATGCCACTTTATAAAACTGGCCCTGAAAAAGACAAAGAATGGATGAGGATGAAAATTCCTGGAACTTTGTTTTTCTTTGGAAAAGTTCTCATTTTGAGTTCGAAACTTTGGAATCATGAGAAGCTTGTTATAAAATTGTTTTTGTGTGTGTGTGTGTGTGTGTGTGTGTGTGTGTGTGTGTGTGTGTGTGTGTGTGTGTGTGTGTTCATGCTCATTGTTTTCTTCACTGCTTAATAAATGTACCTTTTATAATAAATCAAAACAGACACCAGAAGGTACATTTTTAGTATTTTTAAGTATTTTTGAAAAACAAGGATAAGCTATAACTTAATAAATAATACACTGTACATGGTCTAGTTCCTGATCTGCTCTGTTTGCCTTTGAGTTCTGCTTTCCAAATATGGTGCTTTACAAATATTTATTATAATGCTATAATCATTCTCAATGCTCTAGCACTAGTCCTACTATTAGACGTTATTAATATTATATCATACGGAATATTATATGAACATAAATATAGGAAGCTGAACAACTCTTAGTTCTTTTACGTCACAACAATACCACAAAAAGCCTGGCTATTTTCTTTTTTGTTAAATATATTATTTATATAAATAAAAGAACAAAGTGTTCCCATAAAGGTGCTCTACAAAATGGCTAAGCAGTCCATTAAAGGCCTAATGAGGGATGAGGAACTCGTTTGAAATCACTAACCCTGCACAAGCTCTGGATTTTACTTACATCCAATAACAACAATTAGTTTCTGCGGTTCACTCGCTTTGAACCAAATAATCAGGTCCAATTTATGAGCCGGATCTAAAGGAAACCTTAGCTGAATGTCAAGTGCTTTAATGCATAATGTTTTCTTTATTCATCTACTAAACGTTTGCAGAGGGCTTACCTTAAGCGGTGACCTCCCGCCGACGTAAACGAAGAAAAGCTGATGGCGGCTCAGGACGTGCTGGAAGATCCGTGTGCTGGTCAGAGTTCGCACAGAGGGACTGGATTGCGCAGAAACAGAGAAATTACACGAGCGCGTAAAACAGAGACATCTGACTTTAATCTAAAAGGAATAATGTCAGAAGGAACAGAATCTTATTGCTACCACTTTGCTTTAGCATTGTGTAACATCCACATCATCACATAAGCAATGTAACACGCTGTTATAGGATAATAATCAACCAAAAAGTGGGTGTTATGAAGCAAAGTTACTGTTTCTTATGTTTTTCTTTAACAGCATGTCCTTTAGTGTTTTATTCCTCTTATACTACAGCAATTTGTCAAGAATTAGCATTTCTACACCTTTTATCTGTTTTTTACTTAAGTTGAACGTCCATGAAGCAAATTAGTTCCTGTTCTGACTTATATTATAGCAGCTATAAACAGTCCTTCCCTCACCAGATTCTCTTTTTTCTCTCTTTTGAAGTTAATATAAAAAAAAATAATAACTTGTCATGTTCCTAATTTGGGAAACTTAACCTCTGACTGTTACAAAGCGCTGACACTGGAGACTCCTTCCAGAAATGTTCAATCAACCACATCAACGAGTACATGGTTTTCTTTGTTATATAACAACAAGCTTTTATATCTGGGTATTATTAGGGTCAGATCACTAAAAGCCAGGAACTAATCAGAGTAAAACTACGTACTGTATAGTTAATTGTGTATTTATTATTTACCAAACTTGTGCTGCATGTTCACACTAGATACGCATTTAATTAGCCTCTGTATCATGTTCTTAATGGGTTCTGCTCAATATATTTCCATACACACATGTACAAAATTAACCAGCACCTTCTGACCAATCAGAATAATGAATTCAACAGGAAGCATCGAACACCAAAATGACTGACTGACTTATTATTATTGTTGTTGTTGTTGTTGTTGCTGTTTAACCCAAAACTGTTACGCTTTAATGAGATAATATTAGATATGAGCTAATATATAATATTTAATGAGATAATGTGAGAAAATATTAATGTGCTTTTCTGATGATTCTGAAGCTCAGTATGAGATTGCCATAAAATAATGTTTAATTTAATTTAGTCTTTTCCAAAGCCCAAGGACGATTTGCAAAGGTAATCAGAACACTTATTACAAGCAAGTCAAATACAATGAGCGTAATCGTAGCAGAATTGATTATTGTATGTATATCCGACTTAAAAAATCAAACTGATCTAATTTATATTCGGGACACAAAATAACACCACAAAAAACATTCTGTATGATATTTAAGTTTAAAAAGTGCATAAATGTACCCTGATACTCTGTTGGTGAATTCAAGGATGGCATCTTTTGTCCTCTGGCCATTGTAGTGAAAATACTTGTCTCCTTTTATACTTATGGAGAGAGAAAAAAATCCCAAAACAAGCAATAAAACACAGCTATGGAGAGATAAGTACATACAGCATACAATATTATCCTCATACAGAAATAGCTTACTTCCTCTGTTGCTGAAGAATGCTTATATAATTTGTAAATGATTACTGCAATAACTATGCAATACTGATATTACAGAGGGATTCAGTATGCAAATCAGCCTCTAACAGCTCTGTAAACATGTTTATATGTGTGAACGATAAAAAAAAAAAACGCCAGATGAGAGCTTCTCTGTGTTCTGATGAATTCAGCAGCTAATCATTTTGGTCCTGATAATAAGCTGATGTTCTGCGGTGTGGTTTTAATTGTTAATTGCAAAAAGCAACATGGAGAAATGGCATGGATTTGTTTTTTCCGCTTTATATCTATTTTTAGAGGAAATCAGCATGTTGCCATTTTGCTGTCACTAAAATGAGTGCTGTTGAGGATCTGGAAGTAATAAAACTTCAAACGCTTTGTACCTCATCACAAAGAAAAGTCCCGATGAAGAAAAGTAAGGCTGCAGATATGTAAATAATTAATTTCTGTATCTCAAAAATGCTAAACTTTCAGGTGATCAAGTTCTTTCAGGCACTTACAAGATTATAGATGGATATCCATGGATACTAAACTCTGTGACGATATCTAAAAAAGAAAGAAAGGAAAACAAACAGAGTTACTCTGGCACCTGAGTTGGAAGTCGGTTAAAGGGAAGATAGTCATGGCTTTTTCTTTTTTTTTTACAGGGAGTGCAGAATTATTAGGCAAGTTGTATTTTTGAGGAATAATTTTATTATTGAACAACAACCATGGTC
>JAQQZR010000018.1:1830523-1841778 GCA_030068235.1 Notoglanidium macrostoma | reverse complement strand
GAAACGTTGTCTCGTTTTAACTGTACACTGTACCACATGTATACATTGAAATGACAATAAAAGACACTTGACTTGACAGGTTGTCCCTGAGGAGTGTTGAGTTGGCCCTTGTCATGTGTCGTGTCCTTTATAATGTTGATAAGCCCTTTGTTAGTGTTGAGTCTGCCCTTAAGGTGTTAAGTGAAGAGATTCTACAGCTCTGGATCAGAGTGTCGTGTTGGTTGTTTGTGTTGTTAAGTCTGGCTTTAGGTTATTAGACTGGCTTATACAGTGATTAATTGGCCCATGATGAGTTGAGTTTGCTCATTACAGTGTTAATTTAGCTTTCGGATCTTTGGACCAGCTCGTTAGGGTATGGTGGCACTTTGAGGGGTAGGTTGCTTCACTGCAGGGTTTAGCTGGTACAGTTTTGTTGAGTTGGGTTAAAGTCAAACTGGACACAAGCGAATACAAAGAGTTAATTTATCGCTGTAGGTGTTGATTTAACACCTCGAGTGATAATCCAGCCGGGATGCTTTTCAGACCTCCACCTTCATAATGTGTGAACTCGTTCAGATTGACCTTTTCTGTCGCTAATTCTAGCTAACGCTTGCACTGTCACTGCCATTGTGTTCTTGTGAGCTTTAGCCTGCAGCGGGCGATCCGTCACTTGGTCCCCGCATTTTTAAGTGGAAGCAGTCTGAATGAAAATATCCAAAGTGTTTCGCAACGTTTGAACGAGCAACCGATTCAGTTCTGAAAGTCACCCGAAGCTCACCTGAAATCCCAGTTCAGATCTGGGGAATGTCAGGTATGCTATCATGCAGCTTCAGTCCAGTCCGTAGGCTTTTGTCTTGCTGTGTGACGAGTTTAAAGTTTCGGGTTAGTTATCAACTCCTTGACCGCTCACTATCTGTTTCTTTAAACGTTAACTCGTAGAGATAGTGTAGCAATCCTGATAAACCGTTCAGCTTCAGTCTTCTACTCCCTTCCCAGTGCTCTTACTGGATCACGTTATTTGATCGTGATCGCTAGTACAATACATTTAATACATTTCCGAAGGTGTAATGCTAACTACGGGTGTGTTTAGTGTAAATTTTTTTTAACTTGGTTAGTTTGCCACACTAATGATCATTCTTCTCAGGGCGCTTTCACACCTACTGGTCCATTTGATGAATCTGAATCAGAGCGAAAATGATTTTTTTTTTTTTTTGGTGCATTTGCTGATTTGCATTGGTTTCCTTTCACACTGCGCAGAGCAAAAAGCAAAGAAAGCATTGTCTGTGTGAGGCATATGCGTAAAACCCTTTCATTCATCAGCCAGAAAGACAGCGACAGGAAATGTAAACAAACCTTTAGGCTACCAAGCACATGTATATAATCCCCCAGGCATGAAGATCACAGAGCTGGAACGAAATCAGTAATTCAGTAAAGATATAAATAGCCAGTTTTAAAGTTTTGTGTATCATATGCGTATGTTGTGGTGTTTATTTTTGTTCATTGCATCGGTCCAAATTCCGCAGCGCTCCAGCTTTGTCCTTTGTTCAGTTTAGCAGCTGGCATCTCAAAACAAACAGCATGTTTGATTCACTTTCTGAGTCGGTTCACATTCTCGAATCGGTTCACTTAAATGTGATTGTCGTTGCTGTGTTCTCGATGTCTAAAGAACCGTACGAGAACCTAAACGCTGTACATGTGAAAGTATTCTTAATGGTGCTGTTTTACACCAGGAGTGGACCTTGACTCGGTCCCTGAGGGACACCTGCTGCCTTCAGCTTTTAATTCTGAGCTCAAAATTAGTCAAGTAATCGATCTTGCACATCTAATTGTGTAGCGGTCATCTCTTCGGCTCGTGGAAACGCAGGCCAGTTCTTAAAAATCCTAACTGGAGAACTGAACCCGTGCTCGCTCTGGCACTAAAGCTGGCGAAAAACAGGATTGAGATGCCTGATTAAATATAGACTTTAGAGTGTTGTTCCAGCTGCTCGTCTCTGCTCCTCCGTCTGCGCAGAATACGAGAGAATCCACATCAGATGCACTGAAGCGATGGGTTTAACCAGCATCTGAGAGGAGCAGCTGGAGGAATGTTGGCCACCTTAAGGCTTTTTTGGCCCCAACTTGGGGTGCGGTGCTCAACTGCCTGAGAGAGAAGCTAGTGTTTAGGTTCTGGCAAAGCTACACATTATGTCCTTTTTTTTCTCTTTTCCGTTTAGAAATAAAATGTTACGGCGCTGCAGTTTATACGTCCACTGAGTTTTACAGATGAATGAGGGGAAATGAGAAGGCTGGTTTTTTTAGGGGGATGCAGGTTCATTCTGTACATGAGGAAATCAGAGGCAGGAATGTTTCGCTTAATGCCTTTTGAGATGCTAGTCACCGAGAAAAGCCTGGCTTGGTCACCTAGCCTGGTTTTTGTGGGGTTTTAATCTGCAAACATGAAATTTAGGGCTGGACAAAATAACAAAGTCGTAAATTATGTCATGATTCACGGATTCCGAGATATCACACGTAACATGATTTTTAAATACATATAAAGTTTTTGGAAGCCACTGTTTCGATGTTAATTTTCTGTAAAATGTATTTTTCTATTTACTTTGTAGAATTTATTAAAATGACAACGAGTTTTTTTGTTTGTTTGTTTGTTTTTTCATTTTTAACTCCTCCAAGAAGGTTATGTTTTCGGTGCAGTTGTTTGTTTGTCTGTCCTTAAGCAGGATTCCGCAAAACCGATTTCCATAAAACTTGGTTGCAGAGTGTAGCCAAGGAAGAACCCGTTACATTTTAGAGCAGATCCGAGTCACCAGTAGATGGCAATGAAGTTCAGTAGTGACAAAACATAGCCAATGTAGAAATACAATGGCTCCATTGGACATATATGCAGATGCGTAAAGTGGTTGCGGTTGAAGATATTATGTATCATAGCAAATCGGAGTATTGTCCTTGGCGGAGGTCTGCGCTCTCCGAGTGTCCTTCTATCTTTTAGCAATGCATTGATTGGAGTCGCAGAATGCAACACTGTTTCTAGAACTTGATTACCAAACCTTGATATCGTAATACATATGTTTTTGTAGGCCTATCTGAGCATTAAAATTCGTATGCAATAGGGATGCGTCCAAAACTCCCTTTGTCAAAGACCGAGAAACGTGAGGAAAAAAGAAAGACCAGAAAACGTGTGAAGGAAATTCAGTCAAGCCACCATCTGAAATTAGTGGTGCGTGTCAAATAAATTATTGCCACAATGATAGAAAAATCTGAATGATGGGTTAAAATAAATGTTTATCTGATCGCAAAAAAGCTGTGTGCAGAGGTTTCTGTTTTGAAAGAGCACCACATCCAGGCAAGTATGTCGAACTCGAGATGGCTGTAATCTGTCCGTAAACACGGAGTGAGCAAAGTTTAAATTCTCAGGTCCAAAAAAAATGCCTCGGTTTGTTTTTGACATCAGCCCATGTTGCCCCATAGTTCATCCCTGCTTTATTGTGCAAACAATCCCGCTTTACAATTGACGGACATGTCTGTGTTCTTTCCAAATGTGTTAATATTTTTACATAATTTGGATTATATTATATAATAATAGGAGGGAAAAAAATGAAAGGATTCAATTGTGAAAAAAACAATGACTCGTTATTTTTTTTAGTAGATAAGCTGTTTCTCCATATTTTAACTCTGCGATAATTCACCAAGCCTTGGTGGCTTTCATATCACCGTTATAGAGAATAATACAGTTAGATAAACCGACAGTTACTCAGAGCATGTCTAGATAACGTAGATTTCTGTCTCTTCTGCTTTGACAGGTCTGCGGAGGACAGTCACACCCTAGAAAATGTGAAAGCCTGATTAAAGAACCATCCACCACATTAGTCGTGCAGCAATAGCAATGGAGAGGAGCAAGCGCAATTCCATTGCTGGGTTCCCCAGACGGCCTGATCGGCTGGAGGACCTGGATGGAGGCGTGTTCGAGGCGGAGACGGGCCCTCCCCAACTGGACAGGGTGTGTCCTTCTTCCTACCGTGCCCTCATCAGTGCCTTCTCCTGCCTGACACGCCTTGATGACTTCATATGCGAACGGATCGGCTCTGGCTTCTTCTCAGAGGTCTACAAGGTAACAAGTTTGTTTTATTTATGCTAATGTGAAGTTGATCAAAAGTTGTGTCTTGTAAATACCTTCGGTACATCTTCCAGTTTTATAACCGCATCGGGCCTTGAACTGATCCCTGAGGTACACCCACTGTTATATTATCCTAGTTATCTGCTAACTTATACAATATGCACGTATTTACACCACATCGCTGTCGAATTCTCGATTCAGATTGTGTGGATGAATTTTCCGGGATGGCAGATCCGACAGTGGTGCTGGCTGCACGGCGACTCGCTGTGACTTTTTCCCGACATCTCCGACAGAGTTTGTGTTCACGTTTTACAGTTTCATGGTAACTCGTTCAGCTTAGAGAGGCTGATGAAGAAATGAGGAGATGAGGAAATTTTGTTTTGCGGTTGTTTATAACCTTACATTTATTTATGATGTATCCTTCCTTAATAAATACACAGCCAGTGCAAACGGCTTCCGTAAGAGGAATAGAACACTTCAGGACGCCCTGTTATCTGAACATCACTTCATCACACCCTCCCCATCACTGATTATTTTCTTATAACCGCATGCCCTGTTTTAGGTGTGTGAACGTAGGGAGAACTTCAAGCTGTGAGTTAAGAACCGTTGGTCTAGATGATCAATCGGTTGTTTTTTTGTTTTTTTTTATGTTGCATCATCGGAAGGCTCTACCTTTATAATCAGTCTGGCTTTGGATGGTTTGCATGAAAGGCTCTGATGCAATGCCCTGAAAGCATCAAGCATGGTTTGGAAGAGGAGTTGTGGGCACGCTGAGCTGCTCGTCTGCTCTCATCAAGCCCGCTTTGGAGATCAATCCCTCTGTCACTGCAAATGAACCATGGGCTGTTGGCATGGCGGTGCTTCTTGGAAGTAGACGCCGCTGTTTATGCTTCACTGGGCGAGGGATGATGTAGGACTGACAGCGTGGTGCATTAGAGTTGAAGACCATTTAACACAATCAGAACTTGCGATAGAGATGGGTTCTCCGATGTGTCGTTTTTTGCACAGACAAAGTCAGCCCTGTGCATCTCCATTGCATGTGAAGAACCGGTTTTGGTCATACTAACCCATGGCTAGCCTTTAAATTCTTCAGTCTCAGTTACATATCTGCATCCATAACAATAGCATAATGTATATTCTCCTGATTGTTCTGCTATGCCGTTTATGCGCAAGTAATCTCCTAGAAACAAGTAGCTAAACCTTTAAAACAAATAGAAAACAATGGGACATAGATGACATTCTTTCTCGTTACTCGGCACAAAGCTTGAAATTTGATCAGATGGTTTCACGGTAGATCCGGACAGATAACGGGGCTCCAGACTGCAACCAAATCGGTCGCATATGCGCGAGTGCATGATGATCATACTTCTGCAGGCATGGGCTGCGCATAAAGCATATTTCATCATCAAAATTATGTGTCCGTATGGACTTGTGCCCGTTGTCCGCGCAGGTGCGTAATCGCAAGGTCAGGTACGGTGTCAGTCCTCATGCGTTCACCTGGCCTGACCGAGAACATCTGCAAAAAAAAAAGTCTGTCCACGGAAGTATGCAGTGAAGAAGAAGAAGGCGAATTAAAAAAGGCACCTCGGTACACCTATAGATCATTTTCTAACTAGTTAAACACAAATTAGCAGCATGAGTTTTTATCGTCTGTGCTACGAACACTCCCCAGAGTCTCTAGAGTCTTTTGCTTGCTTCTCAGCATTGTTGTGCTTGAGGAAGGTGCTATTTAAATAGCATTTCTGTATTGTTGTTATTATTATTCTCAGTCTTTGCTACCGCCTTCCAAGCTTTATATTTCTTCATAAGGTCTCTGTACACATTTAATATAGGATTATAATTTTTTTCTTTCTTTTTTCCAAGTCAAGTAGTGCATAGGAGCAAAGGTAGGAACTAAAGTTCTTAAAGGGAACTAAAGGGGAAACAAACACGTATTGTAGGTACATGTACCATGCGATTTGTATGGCTCCATTGTGTTTGTCGTTTGCATAAAATCTCACCATCACTTTTGCTTGTCCCTGTCGGTGAAATCACGGTTCTGTGTTGCACATGTAGAGAGAAAATCCTGCTTAGTCTCTCGCTAGAGTGAACACGGGGTTACAGCGGAACGGCATGGGACGGAATAGAATAGACGAAAGGAATGACACATGACCGACTGGAGAGTGTTATTCGGTTATACCGCAGTGATTTGCCAATGATTACAAACAGAAAGAGAAAGCACAACCGAGAGCTCTTACAACAGAGGCTGCTTCCATAAATGTGAAATAAATATCTCCTAACAAAACGCTTCAGTACAGCGAAATGGAAAAAAAACAGGGTGCGACCAAATCATGTGCTGGTGCGAACAACTGAGAAAGTACGTAGCACCAGTGCGACCAGTGGAAAAGTTAGCCTGGAGCCCTGGATAACCACGCTGGAACGTTTTAATTACAGATCCCGACAGATAGCAGGGTTTTTCAAATAAGCTATGAAAGCAATACGCATGGTGGAAGGGTTTCAGAACACATCTGAATGGAGAGCCATGGTTGAAAGGTTTCCTAGGAAAGGCGAGCAGGAGGTTTGAACAGATGGCCACTGGAGACGGGTTTTACACAGATAGCCATGGTAAAAACATTTGAAAACACCAAATGGTTTTGTAGCTGTTTGAGGCAGTATTAGGAAACTGAACTCGCTATTGGTTTTTCTTTTGTTTGGTTTGGCTTTTTCTCTTCCTATGTTGGCTTGAAATCGGTGTGAAGAATTCGGGGGGAAAAAACTGACAAAGCAATTTTGATGCCGAGAGCAGCAAAACCAACCCTAGGGGTGTACATCAGGGCCGAAAAGTCGCAGGATTGGGCGATTAAGATACGAAGCTCACAGGATGGAAGAAATAAGAACACGTTTCCAATAAGCAAGGTTTTCTAGCAGATGCCCATGGTAGGAAAGTTTACACCAAATAAAATCCCTCTGCGAATAGGTTTGAGGCCAAAACGGTAGCTGTTCGCAAATCAGCCAATCTTGTAAAAGTGGGCGGGGCTTGAGTCACATCTTAGAAGACTCAACATGGAGGAACAGATTATTTTTTTTTTTTGCTTTTCAGTCATCACGCAAGAAAAAAAACTAGCCAGCTGGCTATGGTTAGCTCTCTTCAGAAACGTACCATACCAGGACTCTAATATCATTGACCAAGCAAAGATTGCAGTCCAGTGTGAGCGATGCTTTATAGATAAAAGTATGTGAACGGATAGCCATTCCTCACGCTAGACTGGTCGTGTAGCAGGTTGTCTGGACAGGTGCGTACGGTAGAGGGATCGTCTGGGCTCGTGTTTCAACCAGACTGCTCGCTCTGGAGGTGGGCTGTAGATCAGCGTGAGGAGATTATACATGGCCATCTGACTCCTCACGCCCTCTCCTCAGAACCAGCATCAGATCCAGACATTTTCATTAACACTTGCCAAATTCAGGGACCGTTGGATTTTCCAAACCCGCACTGGCTATATGTGGTGTTCAGCAAGAAACGAATGTATATAAGAGACTTCGACGGGGTGGTGGGATGAATCGGAGTTACTGTCACCACCCGGACGTTGCTTATTTTCCTACATCACCACGTCCCAAAGCGTTTTATTCCTCGTACGCTACAGATTACGATCACATCGATAACAAGATTTATTTAAGAAAACAGGTTGTTTCCGTTTTACAGTTTACCGGCTATAAACCGCAAAATTCC
This sequence comes from Notoglanidium macrostoma, assembly GCA_030068235.1. Lineage (NCBI taxonomy): Eukaryota > Metazoa > Chordata > Actinopteri > Siluriformes > Auchenoglanididae > Notoglanidium > Notoglanidium macrostoma. Next base: position 1,833,985 of record JAQQZR010000018.1, on the reverse strand, counting down.
TCTAAGCCGAAAACGTTTTTAAGGTTATACCTTTGCCTGTTACAAAGTGCTGACACTGGCGACGCCTTCTGTAAAATGTTAACCATGCACGTCCTTGCAGAACTCTTTGTAAGGGAAAACATATTTTTTGTTCCATTTGTTTACGTGGCACGTGATCGTTAATACAGAAACAGTAGCACATTGAGTGCTAAACAGCAAATTAAATCAACACCTTCTGACCAATCAGATTCGAGAATTCAATAGTACGATCCTAAGAAATGACGTGGAACAGATTACAGCCTGGGTGAACCTGAAGGACTCGTTCTTATTTCAGATATTTACGAATGTTTACATTGCTATGAAATGTTGTGATTGAGAAGGAATGCTGATATAATCTAATAAACGTTTTTTGGGGGGGTGTTGGTGGTGGTGGCGTGTGTGTGTGTGTGTGTGTGTGGAACTTCGTGGAACTCCAGCTTCAAGTTCCTCTCAGCCTTTGGTGGCAATAAGCCAAAATTGAAATGAAATACGTGCAATCTGACACTCGCCAACGCGTGCGCGCTTTTGTGAAACCGCACCTTGCGTTCTCTAAAATAGCACTGGTGTAATAGCATTGTGTTACAATTAATCAGCCAGTTGCATTAGCGGCGATAATCTGCGTTTATTCGGCGCAGTTTCTGCCCTCTAGGTCGCATGGTTTATCTCGTACGGTTCAGCTTTAGGAAGTTAGCTCTGGCCTAACACTGAAGTCGTTGGGGGTTTTTTTTTCTGCACGCTTGTCACTGAAGCTTCCTGTGGTTTATCACTCTCGACATATTTTAGTCCACCAGTGAGACGCAGATGTAGAGAGGAAGCAAAGAAACGGGTCTGCTGACGAGAGCGCAGATTATCTGATGATCCGAGAGATGTTTAACGTGACGGTGTATAATCAGTCATTCCCTGTTGCTCGTATCGAGCTTTAAACACGTTGGAGGTCTAGGGTCAACTCAAGCTACTGGTGCACTCAGGATATCCCATTTCATTTAAAGTGCACCTGAACCCAAATTTGGTGTTTCGGACCTTTTCATACCTGTCTGTTCGGCGATACGAACACCAATGGAATAGAAAACCAAAATAGTTCTGTAGATACTCTCATTGTAATTTTATATTTTGCAGGGAAGCAATCCATTTCTTGATGACTCATCCTGTACCAGTCTTGCATTCATCCAATTAATCGTTCTGTGAAATGTATATGTCCCGCCCCCGGAGGCGTGTCTCATGTTCTCGAACACGATTGGCTTTTCAACCAGTTTTATCCAACCACTTAAATTTTTTTCTGCCTCAGCGCTGTTGAATTCTCAATTCTGATTGGTTGGAAGGTGTTGATTTAGATTTCTTATTTTGATGTTTGCCTTCAGCAAAAGTAATTTTCCTTTAAATATCATTGTGTGTGTGTGTGTGTAGGTGCGTCACAGAGCCTCAGACCAGGTGATGGCTCTGAAGATGAACAAGCTGAGCAGTAACCGAGCCAACATGCTGCGAGAAGTGCAACTTATGAACAGACTCTCGCATCCCAACATCCTCAGGTCAGACACACACGCACACACACACACACACACACACACACAGACACAGAGGCATCATGATGTATGAGTTCTATTAAAAAGCAGCATTTTCTCTCTTTGTCTCTCTCACGCACATCGCTAATAGAAGCTGTAGCTCATTGTTCGTTCTGCTGATTGATGGCGTGTGATGGAAATATAAATTACCGCATTAGTCTTTCAGGAACGTTTCCCTTCTCGACATAACAGGGTTTTCCATTAACACTCGAAATTAAAAGAGTAGTTAATGTTGCGTTTATTCTTCTCACAACAACAAGCGATCATCAAACCCTCTGAATGAATCTTAGAAAACTCTCAGTAGAGTCTTATGGGGCTTTTCCATTTCCCCGTCAGTCTAGCTGGTCGTCATAGCGACGCCACAGGAAGCCATCGTCTTTATTTTTATTAATACAACTTCTGTCCGTGCACTGAACCGACAAATAAAATTAAAAATCTCGTTGTCCGTCACGGCGCTGCAGCGTGAGGCGGCGTCATGGTGAAGACGCTGGGCTTCCAGCTCGAGGACTACAGGAGGCCGTCCGCCAAATTTCTGTGCCAGAGTAAAGAGGGGATTGGACTGAGAAGCAGCCAAGAGGCCGGGGATGACGCGAAACGTGATGCTACCACCACCATGCTTCACTGCTGATTCAGTTTATATGTAGTTATATTCAGTTTAAAATATACATTAAATTGCCTATATAATACAGATAAAGCCCAGTGTGTGATGTCGCACAACGGACCCCGCAGCTTTGAAGCAATCACATCCGACATGCAAAGCACCAATTTGCTAGAGGATGATGAGGTCCCTAGATCAACCCACAGAACCTACAATCTAACTGAGCTAATGTTAGAGATCACAGTCATGGTTGTCATGGTAACAGAATGTAAACCGCTCAAAATGTGACCGCTACTGAGCTCTATATCAGTCAGTAACGGTGTGTTTGGTCAGTGTTCATCGCAGCGGTGATGCATGAATACAGACGGTTCATCAGCTCGATACTTCAGCACCCGAGCTGTTTAACCACATTCTCAGTGCATATTTGAAGACTAGACGTTGGCAGGCGGTCAGTATTGGACATGACAAAGTTTCAACGAAGAGATGTAGCATAAAGCTGCAATTCTCATTCCTTGACTTTTAAGTCAATTTGTAGTGTCTGTGTTTCGGGTTCTCAGAAGCCGGCTGTGGAAAACTACAGTCTCGTAAAAAAGCTCGATGTGCACATTTGTCTATAAATGGAACTGCAGATCAGACGACTCGTTTCGGGCTCGCTCTATTTCCGTGCTCGGTGTTTGTACAGCAGAATGTGTGCTCGAGCCACAGGCCGAGAGAGAGCGAGAGACGGGGAGGGAGGGGGAGAGAGAGAGAGAGAGAGAGAGAGAGAGAGAGAGAGAGAGAGAGAGGGGAGGCCTGTGTGTGTTTTTCACAATCACGTCATTGTTGTGTCCTGCTAACGGGGGCGGAAGGCCCCGAGCGCTGACTAAGGGGGTCTTTGTTATTTGGAAAAAGACCCAACGAGCAACCGCAATAAATGTCGGACCTGAAGTTTATTATGCCATAACTCCCCAGAGTCGCTCCTAAATCGGTGTGGTGTGGAACTGCCCCAGCTGGGGGGAGAACAGGGGACCCTGAGGGGTAGGAGGCTCTGATTGATACACACATACTCACACTCAGCGTTGCCTCAGCGTGTTCGTCACTCAAGTTAGCAACTTTTTTAGAGTCCTTTAGTGATCTTACTTTAAAAAAAAAAAAAAAAGCCTGGCGATAAATCCAAGGTCTTTTTGATCAGACTTTAGCGACTGTCTTGAAGTCGATGAGGTTCTCCAGCTCACTTCTTGGCCTGGTTATATGAGCAGGTTTCCTCGACTCATCACTAGTGTGTAAAGCCAATGACCAATCGCTGAT
>JAQQZR010000018.1:1816924-1830423 GCA_030068235.1 Notoglanidium macrostoma | reverse complement strand
CCCCCACTGTTCCCAGCGACCAATCGCTGATCCCCCACTGTTCCCAGCGACCAATCGCTGATCCCCCACTGTTCCCAGCGACCAATCGCTGATCCCCCACTGTTCCCAATGACCAATCGCTTTCCTTTCCTTTCCTTTCCTTTCCTGATCCTTTATTTATGTTGTGCTTCATTTTAAACTGCACTCTTGGTGATATTTATGAAGTAGTCAGTAGACGATGCCATGACCAAATAAAGATTGTAATCTTTATTTATAATAAAAATGACTTTAGGGCGTCTTCTGGCGATTCCTAGCGACGTCTTGAGTATGAATTAGCCGCTTTCCCCTGCCGAGCTCTGGCTACACTCCACACACACTCCCATACAGCCGTACAGCTGGAACATGATTGTGGGATCATGTGGGAGTTAAGAGGCCACGCTAACGCACAGCACAATAAACCCGTCTCCGACACTGACCGATTCATAAATAGCGTCTTCCAGCTGCCGTGCGACGTGCAAAACGAAGTGAGAATGGAAGAGGAGTGATGTGTTAGTGATGTGTTAGCAGGATGTGAGTGTTATCCATCAGCCCTGAGTGTCCTCGCTGCCTGTCGGCGTCCGTCTAAACACTCACTTGGAAACGACGGACACCGTGTTCACACTTTTGCACACGCTCATTTATTTATTTTTTTTTGCTCGTCCTTTGCAGTAGAAGCAGGAAATATTCTCCGGAGAAGAAGTTCACTCGTCTACATCGCTAACTACGATGCTAATGCAAAGGTGACGTGGTGTCACCTGTCCGTCATACCTAATTACGTATGAATTTAAACATATTACAAAATATATTACTAGCTGTTATTGTATTACGTTATTAATAGCAATAGAAGCCACTCAGTGTCCTTCTGTAATAATAAAGTAATCAGTGACGGAGGGGTCTGAGGTAGCTGTTTAAAAGTGACCGGTAACATCCCGGCGTTGATTATTTTCCTTCTTTAACATGTCCCAAATTGTGATGTTGTAGTATTTTACACTACCACGACAATTTTTTACCTTAAAGAAAGACACGTCATCATTTTAATCCATTTATAGGACGTGAATATAATTTAATGTAGTATAGCTTCCGTCACAGCAGTCGTTACTTTACCATCCTGTCTTTTTTTTTTCTCAAAGGAGGAGGGAAAAAAAGCTTCTTCGTTACCGAGAAACCCCGTAAGTCGGGTCGGGAAACTCACTGGCTCCGGTCGCTGATTGACGGTCGCGCTGTTGTTTTGAACTCTCCGATATGAAGTGATGCCCTGGAAGCCCCGCCTCCTTTTTCCCGGTCACACACTAGTAATCTTTCCTTATTGAAAAGTTTCGAGTTCATTAGTGTTAAGCAAATCTAAACTACTGTATGTTTAGGCGTCGCTAACGTTAAATAAGAATATAGTTAACGTTATTTGTCTGTATTTGATTGTGTGTGAGAAAGGGATGGAGCTGAATATTCGAAAACGCAACGAAAAAGACGAGAGGGCTATAAAGTTTTTAACCGAAACCAGATTACCGACGCGTGATTAATACAACCTGCAAAAACATTTCTAGTGTCCAAGTAAAACATTACTGAGGCAGCTTTATTTCCCCCCAAACACCTTGTGGTTACTGTAAAACCCTGTACACACACACTCCGGTTTCTACCTTGGACATGTGACTTTTGAAAGTGTACAGCGCTTTTAACACCCCCAACTGGAAGTGCGCGTTATTTCCCCTCGGGCTTTGCTCTAGCGTTCCGCCAGACTGAAAAAGTCAGGATCGTCTCCCGACGCGTCTCACTTCTCTCCGCCACCGAGCACTAATCCTCAGTGACAAATTACAGGATGTAGTCCATCTGGAGCAGATCATTCCAGACTTGTTGAAAGGACATGGGTTAGGAGCGCGAGCTTTCACTCTTTAGCCTGTTGTGATAAAGTACATGATGCACAGCGATGGTTAACAGGAACAGGACGTCCTGCGCTTGTACCATGTAGAAGTGAACGGGATGAAGCGTAGACGCTAATCTTCTTTCTGTTCTCTGTTTTCGCAGGTTTATGGGTGTATGCGTGCAGGAGGGTCAGCTCCATGCCCTCACAGAGGTAAGAGGAGGCGCCGGACAGGCACAGACACGCTTCCACTGTCACTGCTTCATGCACTGATAGCACTCTGATGCCTTTTTTTTTTTTTTTGGTCTGTGTGTGTGTGTGTGTTTGTATAATCAGGCCGTGATTGGCAGCTGAATATAACAGCAGCTGTAGGAGCAGGGTTAATTAAAAGCTAGCCGTGCATTTGAAGCGGGTGAGTAGGAGTACGGGGGCGCCAACTCTTAAACACTAAAGGAATGCGACTTTCAAAACACACAAGCCTGCGCACACACTCGGAGTAGTGTTCTTCACAAAAGATTCAGTTGCGCATTTTAGAAATTTAGTTGTTTATACATCAAATCACAATATCCGTGACCGGATGATGTCATCATGCGCGTGTCAGATCATCAGTCTGTTAAACTTGAGCTGTGAAGATTTTTTTTTGACTCCGAATGAGTCGCTGATGTTTATTAATGATTATTAGTCTTAATATAGAAGGATAAAAGTAAGAGTTGAGTTCCGGTGCCATGTGCCGCTGTGATCCACACCCACGATTGTGGCCTCCGGTGTTTTACACACAAACAGGAGTCTGTTGTCAGTGTAACCGGGGCCACGTCCTGGCTCGTGTTCTTTTCATTTCCCACCCGGAGAGCACAGAAGTGTCAACATCGCTAACGGGAAAATGACGGCAAGCGGCGAGAATAAACAGGATTTTACCCCAAACACCCCGAGAGCATGTATCGCTTGGCAAGACGCTTCATGCTAATTATAATAAGAGAGTTTCTCACGCTACTTCAGTCATCATAGTGCTTTATAAGTGGAGCTCTAGAATCTTTTTCACACACAAATATCGTAAATCAAATCATGTTTTGAACCCGAAGACGTCAGGCGTTCCTCAGGGGTCGAGTCTAGGCCCACTGCAGTTATAAAACCAGACCGTTAAAAAGAACCGTTACTAGTACAACCAAACACTTTATATTATGTAGGAAAAATGTTTACTTTTTACAGCTCTAGTGCCAACACTGCTGACAAGAAAGTTTTACCAGAAATCCCTACATGATGCCCTCCATGCTAACACCACGAATGATACAAACGTTTAGCGGTTATGACGCTAATGATAACGACAACATAAATGTAAAAGTGATGGGAAAATGACAGAATTTTCAGTAAGTGCCTAAGATGTAAATCTTGTAAGGGCTAGCTACGAAGGTGGAAGGCGACGAAGATTTAAAAATGAAAAAAATCTGAACTTTACAGCAAAGATCGTAGCGTGAGGAACGTTTTAATTCCTTTTAATCTTCAATCCGATTTTCTTCATTTACATTTAAAGACAAGATCAGATTTTATAGAGAGCAAACTGCAGGTAGGCGCTAAAGAGTAGGGAACTGAAGAAACGTCTAACCACGCCACGCCACGCCACAGGATCGCTCCGAGGAATCGGTGGAGCCAGGCGTTTGGATTTGTGGCTTTACAGCTTCCTGGGCAGAGTTGAGAAACTCTCGATTCCTGCCGAAATCGCTGCTCTGTGTGACACGTGCACAGGAAACGAACGCACGTCTCTCGCTTAGTCACTTGCTAGTGTGAACACAGGATTATGAATCGAACCCTGGTGCGTTCAACCCGACTGCAGGAAGGAAACTGACGCCTGACTATCAGTTTTACTGACGTCTTTTAAATAGCTGAGGTCCATTTTCAAGTCGAATAAATACGGTTGAGGCGAAAGTGTTTACTATGATTCATGCAATGCAATAGCGACTCGGTTTGTTTGTACAGAATTTCACTTCCGGCTAAAAAGTTTCATTTCACTGCGATGTTTTTCCACATGACAATACGGATTATTGTCGTTTCTGACAACAGAAAGAGGAAAAAAACAATGCGCTCTTTATTCAACAGAGCATTTCTTTTCGAGAGCAGAATAGTTATTCCCCGCGTGCGTGCGTGCGCGCGCGCGTGATCATTGATCAGGTGGGTTAAAGGGCACATGGGACGGATAAGGCGAATGATTGACAGGTTGTAGCGGACGCCGGTTGTGTAACGATGCTGTGTGTTATCATGCGGCGTTCCTACATGAACCGGATCTCCAGGTAAACAGGATGAGTAACAGATGAGCTCCAGCGCCATGTGCTGCTTTAACACACACCCACGTTCGCAGCCTCCGGTGTGTTCCATACAAACAGAAGTCTGTCGTCGGTGTAACGCTGAATAATAGACGGCGCACGTCTGCCACCTGGCATGTCCCTGACCTCATACTGCGACGGAGGCTCAAATTATCATCGCAGTTATATAAATTTATTTACTTTAACCGCTCTTACGGTCCTGAACAGCGGCCCGCTTTATTGTCCGCTCCGGTTTTTATGACCTGCTTGATGGAAAAAAACATCTTAGATGTGATGATGTTGAAATATTTACAATGTGTCGGTTTAGTGATGCACCACTAACAGCATGGCATTGTGGGTAATGTAGGAAACCGTTAATTAGCCTCATGTAGACCAGGAGGTAATGATGTAGAGAGTAGATTCATCCTAAGTTGAGAAAGAGGAAGAGAGGAAAAGGAGAAGAAGGGAAGACACCCGATGTCTCCGGAGGAATCTGGATGACCAAGAGCTCAAGAAATGACAGCAGTGGGATCGATCAGCCTAACGAGACGTAATCATGGAGCACAGAGACGTGTGCAAATAATATCATACGGACAGGAAGCTAGAAAGTTTTTTTTTTTTCCCTATACTAAGAACCCATTTTGCTCAGAGTGGATTCGCTGGTTATTACTTACAGCCACTTAACAGCTTCCAGGTCACCTGCGTTTGGGGCAAATGAAGTAAACAGGGTGAAAATAGCCAAGCCCAGAGAAGAAGGCTGTATAATTAGCCTGTACATGGACAAGCTGTCTGTCTGCCGTGTGAGAGAGAGAGAGAGAGAGAGAGAGAGACGTGTACACCAGAACCTCCGCTTAAATATAGCGGTTACATCACCTGCATTCTCTCTCAAAACGCCTCTGATTGGTACGCCTCCAGCACGACCCACGATTCCCAGAGGACCAGCGAAGTGCGAGAGTGCGACAGTGCCTCGCCGGCCTCCGTCTCCGATTCCAGAGTGGACATCGGAGACGTAGTTTGCATTTTGAGCACTCGCTGAAAGCAGGAAGCTGATAGCTTTAAACAAAACCGGGCACTCGATACGACGAGGTGGGCGTAAAACATGGCGCTGTTATCAGAAAACAATCAGCGACCGGGAGGAGCCATGACGTAGGTTTGGGAAATCGATATGCATCCCGATATAAATCTAACCACTGTTTCTGTTTAAGGGTTCTGTTTTAGTCCCGAGTGAAATGTTAAGATATCATAAGGTTAATTTCGGGTTCACGGGACATTTTCATGTTGACGATATGCATCGCTATATATATTATGCTATGAAAATAAAGTTCAGAGACAAAAGAACATGCGATACGAATGGTCATATTGCGACACGATCAATTATGGAGATATCACCCAGCCCTGTGACGACGCGGCGTTCGCTAATAACAGTACGTCCCGAAGTGTTTTATTCCTCTTATACCACTGTGTACATTTTTATTCACTAAACAGTTAAACATCACTTTTTTATACATTGTGGAACATCTCTCTGTTCTCGCTTCCATTACCGCAGCTGTAACAGTCGTTCCTTCACCAGCCTCGCTTTTATTTCTCTCTATAAGTTAATAGGACAGAAATACGCAGTTTGTCACGTTACTGAGAAACCACAAAGCGTAACTTCAGTCCGGAAGCTGTCGGAAAAGTTCAGCGCCGATGCTGAATGTTAAATAAAGGTTTCCTTACAGAAAACGTCACCACGTCAGCGATCACGTACAGTTCTTTGTGAATGAGGCGTTACCATAGAAACGATAGCGAGGCCATGAATATAAACCTGTGCTGCGCTACCATCACCGCTGCTGTTATAGGAAATGAATCGTCACCTTCCGACCAATCAGAGTGCAGAGATTAACAGCGCTGTGGTGTGAATACAGTGTGTACCCAACTCCTGTATATTTATACACTGGGCGCTGTGAGGTAACTAATGTAAAAGATGTAAATGTTGTGCAAGAGTGTTTATCTCATCTGCCATGTGGTGTGATGCAAAAAAGGAATTTTCCTCATAGTGCATTTTTTTTTTTTTTTTTTTTAATAGACGATGATGTCATCGTTGCCCTCGTCCTCACCCTGCCTGTCAGCAGCAGTGTAAACGACGCCTCCCATGTTTCAGTGCGTGAACTTTAGCTCCGTTCAGCAAGTCCATTAGAACAGATTAAACAGCGAAAGATAAAGGAGATGAACAGATAGCGGTCTCGCAGAACAGTTCTATTTACGGTCAGTGACAGCAAACCGAGGAGGAGGAGGAGGAGGAGGAGGAGGAAGCATCGCTGAGTTACTCCTCTCCACCTCACGGTGTCATCATGCAGTTTGTTTTTCTCCAGGCGTTTGTGGGAAGTTCAGGCCAACGGGAATATAGGACAAAGAGGGACACTGAGACGTTGTCTCGTGGTTAGGTCACGCCACAAGAGGATGGAGAAACCGGATTAATAGAGCAGCCATGCTGAGACGTAAAACAGAAATTTTAACCTCTAAAAGGAGGCATTTTCCTGCTGGGAAATCTGTCTGTCTGTCTGTCTGTTGCACTGACCCTCAGGATAGTAAAGTTTACCTCAGGATATTTTTTTTAATTAGGAATTAGGACAGAATAAACAATTTTGGCTGTAAACAATAAAAGTGTCAACCAAAAATTATTTATAATCATTTTTAATAACTTCCTGTTTGAGTGGAATTTACAAAACATAAAAATGATCAGAAATTCTTCCCCTTGTTGGTTCTGTGCTTCTAAACGCACAAGCTTGCCGCTATAATAAACTTATATACAGTTGAATATAGAACATTTAAGCTAAGCTTTACAATGTGAACCAAAAAAAGAGGAAAAAGTATTCAAGTAATAGAAATGCAATAATATAAATATAAAATCTTAAGAAATATAAAGATGCATAATAAGAAAAAATAGATTATTAAAAAAAAAAAACGTATGCAAGATATGAAAATAATGTGAAAGAAATAAAAAGGTGGTTAAAAATAAAATAGTAAAATGAAATCAGACAATAAATGCGGTTATTGACAGAACAAAGTAGATAATAATATAAAATAATGTATATGTTAATGAAACAATAGTATGAAATATAACAATATATTATTCATATATCAAACAATAACTATACAATAAAATATTATTATTATTATATATAAATGTGAAATAGTATACAGCGTGCAAATAATATAATAAATAAAAACACTGATTAAAAATAGAATAAAAGAGCAAAACTGAAAATGTCAGCGTAGTCCATATAATGTATACGGGTTTGTTTTTTTAACTCATTTTTCTTAGTGAAACTTTGTGCCTGATGAAGGTTTATTGGAAACGTGCTCCAGATGTTTGGTGCAGAAGAACGAGCGTGTTGCTGTAATTTCCCGCACTGAGCAGATTCCTAATACTCGGAGTCTCATGTTCATGTGAGTGAATCGTGTTTTCCTGCAGTACATCAACGGCGGGAACTTGGAGCAGCTGCTGGACAGCAACAAGTACCTGAGCTGGACCACACGGGTCAAACTGGCGTTAGACATCGCCATGGGTCTGGCCTACCTGCACTCCAAGGGCATCTTTCACAGAGACCTCACCTCCAAGGTAGCACACCAACACGCTATCCGCCCTCTTCCACGTGCCCACGATTGGCTAGTGTCGCTGTGATTGACGGGCGGGATGGCGTAATGCTCCTCCCACCCAATTCGCTTTATCTTCATTCCCTGTCTTTTTCTCTTCTCTGTTTGTCTAGATGTGACCAAGCATGCTGCAGAACCGCATACCTAGCAGAACAACAGAATACGAGACCACAAATAGCGCTCGCTTTCACACACGCGTGACCGGACATCTCGCGTTCGAAATCGAAACCGAGAACCAGGTTTCTCCAGACCGTTTCGGTGATTTAAACATAAACATGAGAATCGTTTCTCTGCAGCCTGTCAGCGGGTGCACTTACTTTTGCTTCCGGTTGGTGTCGAGATATCTTAACCGGACTAGTCTAGATAAGTTCAGAATCTTCGGATTAGAGAAAATTCCCTGTTTGTTAAGTAATCCGTTCTCGTCAAGGTCTGTTCCGCTCTCAGACAAATAAATCCATCGTAAGTGATAATGTAATCGCTGTAGAAGAGCAATGTGGTTATTACCGTGGGTGCCAAAACTTTCCCCCACAAACAGAGAGGGCCATGTATTTGGTTATAATTAGTGCAATGTATTCATTTTCTCAGTGTGTCACTGTACATTGTGTGTGTGTGTGTGTGTGTGTGTGTGTGTGTGTGTGTGTGTGTGTGTGTGTGTGTGTGTGTGTTTGCAGAACTGTCTGATCAAATCAGATGAAAATGGTTACACTGCGATCGTAGGAGATTTTGGGCTTGCAGAAAAAATCCCCAGTCATGAGTAAGTGACCACAGAATGACCAAGAGGTGTGTGTGTGTGTGTGTGTGTGTGTGTGTGTGTGTGTGTGTGTGTGGCTAGTAACTGCATCTGATCTGGTGGAACATAGTGTTCAGAGGTGAACTAATAGGAGAGCTAATAATACCAAAGCAGCTAAAGAAGTTCTCTCTCCCTCACTCTCTCTCTCTCTCTCTCTCTCTCGCGCGCTCTCTCGTGCACTTCTCCACTAACATTAACATGATCACAGACCTCCTCACCTCGAGGGGTTCTTCATGGAACGTGCATGAACTCGTTTGAGAATGTTGAGTATCTCTCGCTCGTCTGTGCGCAGGGTCGATGGAGAGAAGCTGGCGGTTGTGGGTTCCCCGTTCTGGATGGCTCCGGAGGTTCTGCGAGACGAACCGTATGACGAAAAGGTGAGCCGATGAGATCCAGAACATTCCGTTACTGTTCTTGACGAGTCGCACACAAAGTCGCACGGCGGTAACACGATCGTATCTCCGTGTCCGTCTCCAGGCCGACGTCTTCTCCTACGGCATCATCTTGTGTGAGGTCATCGCCAGGATACAGGCCGATCCCGACTACCTGCCACGCACCGAAGTCAGTGCCCTGCTCTCGCTAATCACTCTCAACTGAGAGATACATGTGGATCCTTTTATCTTCCTGGAAATTAAAGACCTCTCATCCTGCAGTATAATCCGCATCCAGTCAGACGAGAAATAAATATAAGCATTTAGATATAATCAGATCATCCAGATTCACAAACTTCCATATGGAACGGTATCGTGAATATGCAAATTCGGCTTCGTTTTCTGACAATAATTTATTAAGATGGATTTCATGGAGTTATGGACTATACAGTTTAACATTAAACAAAAGTTTGTTTAAACCCCAGGTTTGGACGTGTTTATATACCGTTATGAGGACCAAATATCCTCACCAGGATAGTAAGATCTGATCAATTTGGAACCTCAAAATTGGGTTTGTTTTTTTTTTTTAAACAGAAAAATAAAAGAGCCAAAAAGGTTCCTTTGCAGTTCTGAGGTTAGGGTTTAGGTGCAATAGCATTAATTAGCTACATTAGTCATTATGTCAATAGAAGGTCCTGACAAGAATAGTAAAACCATCGTGTGTGTTGGCAGAATTTCGGGTTGGATTATCACGCGTTCCAGCACATGGTCGGCGATTGTCCTCCAGACTTCCTGCAGCTCGCCTTCAACTGCTGCAACGTAAGTGCTTTTACTTAACACTTCATCTCGCACTGAGCTCCTCTCCTAACCGTCCGCTAGGCAGGGACGTGTTATTTTGAGTAAAATGTTATACACACGTTTCTGTAATTCCTCAACTTCTGTAATCTGCTTTTCAAAGTGGACAAATCTCAAAATGCCACTTTCGATGGCGGAACGCATTGCAATGCGATGCCATTTTTTTGTTCTGTGTTCATGTCTGACGGCTTTGTGTAATGTGTATAAGCGACGCCGGAGCGGAAGAAAGCGGGTTTTGTGTTGACGTCGTCAAAACAATGCAACAAAAAAAATGGTGGAAACGATGTAAAGGTCATGGGTCAGACCCTTGCTTGTGCACACCCATCATGCTGTTATTGTGTATTGTTTTCATGATTTCCCAACACACTGAATGACTGCATTCGGAGTGAAAGGGAAACATTATGACCCGACATGTAGCTTTAAAGGATTCTCATCGGCAGCATTTTGCCTTTCAGATGGACCCGAAGCTCAGGCCTTCGTTCCCGGATATCGTGAAGAGGCTGGAGGACGTCCAGCGGCGTCTGAAAACTGAAGACGGTGAAAGGGAGAGGATCCATATACCAGCAGAGATCGATAAAAAGAGCATCCCTAAAGGTGCATTACCAACACACTTTTCATTATTGCTGTAATAATAATAGTAAAAGTGAAATGTCAGGATCCTTCCACCTGGATTTCTGTTGTTACCTGATTAAGCACCAGGATAAATTATTCATCAGTGGGACATAAGCAGGATATGACATTTAATCTGAACATCTTAGTAAAGTAATAAACGCTCTCTGTAGCGTGTGTGTTTGTCAGACAGATGGGCAGCGATCCTGCCGACCAACACCCGAGTTCCTCCTAACAGCTCGCCATTCCTAGGAAGCTGTAAAACATGCAGGACCGGATTCTCCACCTGACGCGCCTCCGTCTGACCCCCTGTCCGTCAGGGTCTGGGGGGTGGAGCTACAGCCTGCCATGTTTTTGCTAACGTGAACTGTCGGCTTGCACGCCAGCTCCTGTTTCGCTCTCGCTCTTGCATCCCTGCTCTCTAATTTCCTTTGGCAGCTCCTCCAGGAAGTGAGGCCGAGCCGGCGCTCTCGCTGGGCATCCCATCAATCATTCAGCATCCCTTCACTTCTGTTCTATTTCTGTTCAGAGTCGCCACCTGAGCAGCCCGTGCGTTTTTTTCGTTTCGGTTCCGCTCCTCCGCTCCTCCGCTAAGATCCGCTCGGCTTTTTAGCGCCGTCCCAAACGCTGCTGAGCGTCGGAGCAACGCACGCAATTCCACACATACCACGATTTCAGCTTAGAGCTACATTCCTCTTGCGCACGCTTACCTTTACAGCTGGCCCGAGTCCTGCAGGGAGTAGTTGTGTCTCATGGCGCCCCCTGGTGGTGAATGACGTTGCAATCGCTTCAAATATACGGTTTGTGAAGTGGCCTGAAAAGAATTGATGGTTTTTCACCTTTGATTCAGGAAAACATAAATATATTTTACCAGAATGATTCGGAAATGTGTAGGCTAAGTGTGAATATGTAGTGAAAAGAATAAATCTTTAAACCGTCCACTTTTGTGGGACTTGGAAAAATGCTGGAACGTCTATTTGAGATGCACGTAAACGAGTAACATGTTTACATTTCGGGAACTATATAATAGGTGTGAAATATTTCCGCATGTAAAGGGTCTCTCCTTCTGTCTCTGTCTCCGTTTAGGTGACAAGTTCCAGGGTATAAAGCGGCTGAACCCTCTGGGTCTACAGGATGATAAGATCCCGCCCAAGTCACCTCGTCCACGGCGGAACATCTGGCTCTCGCGCAGCCAGTCGGACATCTTTTCCCGCAAACCGAACCGCAAGGTCAACGTCCAGGACCCTTACTACAACCCCGGACCACGAGGAGTGGCCAAGGTCAACCCTTTCAGCGCTCGCGAGGACCTCAAGGGCGGTAAGATTAAATTCTTCGACATGCCCAGCAAGTCGGTGTTCTCGCTCATGTTTGACTTGCACTCGCCGCGAGGCAGCATGAGCTCGTACCAGCCTCAGACAAACACCAGCAGCTCCTGGCCTGAACTGTGGCAGCTGCCGGGACGACAGTGCTACTCTCTGCCCGTGTCTCCGCAGCAGGCGCTGTCCGAGGCCTTCGGCGCGGCGAGAAGCGAGGGCGGAGACGTCCGGCCCAAAGCGCTCAGCGGCTGGGCGAGGAACTACGCCGTGCCCGAGATCCCGCCCTACAGACCGAAAGGGGCTTCCGGAGCGAGGCCGGAGTCGGACGAGAGCGAGGCGGAGACGGAGGAAGCCATGGACTGCTCGAGTAGCAGAGGCAGCTTCTTCGACGACAAGGAGCGAAACCAGCTGCCCAACGGAAACGGGGAGGACATGGAAGCCGAGGACGAAGAGAACGCGTCCGGCTTGTTCTCCCTGACCGGCAGGAACCCGCTTCCTCTGAGCGCGGCAGCCGAGCCGCAGGAACTGCGCTCCATCGTTCTCGCGCCCTGCCGAGCGTCCGCGTCACCCGAACTCCTGTCCCGATGCGACATCTGAGCAGACCCTCGTATTAATCAACACTTAACAGATGGTTTTTTTCTTCCCTGGAGAGAACACAGCGCGAAGTTTCCAACCACACCGTTCCCTAAACACCGAGCGCTCACACAGACGGAGATCAAATGAATGTATTTTCACGAGCACTATGTTTATCTTAATTGGACAAACACTTTCCGTGACTCGCACAACGGCGAAATCAAAGCGATTTCTTTGAATCGTAAAAGCTAGAATTAACAGAGTTGTGATTAGTTTTGTTTCCCCGGGTATTTAAACATTATTACAGCTATTCACTCGGAATTTTGCACTGTATGCATCTCCTCTTAAGGGCGCGCCCGATCGCCGGGAGAGATCGAAACATTCCGTACCTGCAGTTCACCTGTTTTTGAGCGAGTGTTACTTTTGCAGAGATAAAAGCTTATTCTAAATATAAAAAAAAAAGTCCATGTCTGTAACTACTTAAAAATTTGTAAATTGCACTTGAATCAAGGAACTTGATGGGTTAATCTTTTTAATTCTTTTGTTGTTGTTGTTGGATTTGTCACTACATTTCTATGCAATAAATCTAACCGAAGCAGACTAGTTTTATAGTAATATAGAGAGAAGCTCTATTTTGATATTTATAAGGAAGAAAAAAAATTTTACTATGTCTTACTTTCCCTGCTGGTCAACTGTGTGTAAAGCGTGTCATTACTCCAGTCTGATGAGCACAAGCGTATGTAAGTACGTCGTCTGACGTCTTGGCGTCGTTCGTCCTGGCTGTTTTCTCATCACACAGGTTTATAATTGATGTTAAGAGATGTATAATTTCTACCAAAGACAGATCAGGACCTTCTTTTTTTCATTCATATGGCAGTTCTTCTTGTTCTTCTTCTTCTTTTTTTTAATGTTCAAGTGCATGTATGTATATTCAGTCGTTTAAAAAGAATAATAAATGATTTGCTTTTGTGTTGTTTAAACTTAAGGGAATAATTTTGCATGTAAACGGTGTTTTAACTCTTCGTGGTGAAGTCTTGATGTATGACTCATAATTTACGATGATAACTTTTGTGATGAGTAATTACGCTGCTAAAGCTCACCATTTTGCAGCTTGATGCTTGGCCACGCCCCTTTTCAAACATCAGCATTAAGGGGGAGGGGCTAATATTAAATACTGTACTG
>JAQQZR010000018.1:1805880-1816824 GCA_030068235.1 Notoglanidium macrostoma | reverse complement strand
TGCAGCTTGATGCTTGGCCACGCCCCTTTTCAAACATCAGCATTAAGGGGGAGGGGCTAATATTAAATACTGTACTGGTCTGTGTAAAACGTGAATGTGTTCACAAAAAGGAGGAGAAAAAACGGGATTTATTTATTTATTTTCAAAATTTCATCTGGAATTCTAAACTTCCATTTAATTACCAGTTTCTTCCAAACTCCCAAAACTTTGCAGGAAAATGGATTGGTGATGCAAAATTGCTTCAGTGTGTGTGTGTGTGCACGCGCATGGTGACCTACAATGCACCATCCAGGGTGTATTCCTGCCTCGTCCCCAGCATTCCCAGGATAAACTCCGGATGCAGCACACCCCTGAACAGAAGACGTCTGAAAAAGGTGTAGATTATTTGCTGAATGAAATGGTAAAGTAATAAATTGTTCCCATTTTTCTATAAAATCGGAATGCTTTATTGCGCCACGGTGAGTCAATTTAAATTTTTATATATTTCTCACAAAAAAAAACATAATTTTGTGTCACGCGTTCCCGTCTGCTTCGGGAAACCGTTTCCTCCAGACGTGCTCCATCTTGGTCACGTGAGCTCTGGAGGACTTTGAGAAGGTGCTTTTGGCTACGTGAAGCGGCACGCTCTTGCCGCTCAGATACAGCTTGTTGGCGCACGCAGGGATGCAGGAGTCCGATCCTTCAGCGTTCCGGATGCTCACGAAGGCGAAAATGTATCCGGTCATGAAGGCGTCGAAGCCGGCTCGGTGCGTTCCTCCTTCCACCTTCCTCTCACCGGCTTCAGGATCTTTGTTTCTTGCGTCAGGTGTCGGATCGTGTGTTTGAGGAGCATCGCTTTCGTTGATGCCGGGATCACGCCGCGACTCGGCGGCTTCGTCGCCGGCCGTGAACTTTTCATCTTCCTTCTGTTCCTCCTTCTCGTCACCGTCTTCATCCATATCCTCCACGTGAGCCTTCTTATCCTGCGGCGTCCCGTCTTCCTCCTCCTCTTTTGCAGCCTTCTTCTTCTTCCTCCTCTTCCTTTTTTTCCGCTTGTCCTCTTTGCTTTTCTCGTCTTGCCGGATGATGAGGTCTGTGTCATGTGACATGGGGCAGCGAGAGCCACTGGGGCACCAGCCGTAAGCCTGCCGAACAAACACCGTGACGTTAGGATACACAAACAAATTAGGTGTAAATCATTAACCCGAGAAATGTTACGGTAATGAAAATCCAGATAGACTCACGATAGTGAACCTCGGAAAATTCCTGCAGGGTCTGTTTTTTTATTTACTTATTTATTTATTTTACGGATTACACTGTAAAGATTTTAAATCGTTTATTTATGCCGGTGCGATCAAGTTTTTTTAATCTTGATGAGTTCGTGTTAAAGGATTAAATGAAAGCGATCCAAAGCAAATCAATAAGTTAAGACCGATCAGTGTGCACTGTTGTCATGGAAACCGGATACTCGAAAGCGCTAAGTGACTGAAAACAGAGCAGGGCGACATCTAGTGGCTCATGAAGTTATAGCAGCTGTACAGAGACCGCAGAAAAATCAGTCTCCTGTTTTAGAAGAATTCTGGATTCTGATTGGTCAAAAGTTGCTGATCAATTTTCTAGAATGGTGCAAGCATGAATTTCATAGTCTGCTAATCAGCTTTTAGTGGACTACAGACGGACTCTAACTCCTGAGAGGAACTTACTGAGAACTGAACGCAGACGTTCAGAGGTCCGTCACAGCGGTTGCTGTCGATGCAAGGCCTGTAGTCCACGTAGCTCTGCAGTCGGCCGGTGTAATTACAAAACTCCAGATACAGGTGAGGTCCGTCCTGAGCCGCCTCGATGGATCTGCTGTTGTCCAGCTTACTGGAAACACACACACACACACACACACACACACGGCTCAATATCCACTTCATAAATCTGCTACAGCTCCAGGAGAACATTTACATCCTCCATGAGGAGAGTTCCTCTGTGTTGTGAAGGAGTAAGGACGCAACAACGCTCCACATTTAAATGTTCCTGCAGACTTCACTTTCAACAATTATCGTAAATGGAAAAGCCAAGACTCTAGTACGCTTCATCTTGTGTAAACAAGTGTTTACAATCTACCTTGTGCTGAAAGCGTCCATAAAGTCAAAACTGCTGCTTTGTCTGAGTCTCATTCCGTCACAAACACAAATAACAAATATCTTTTGTGAGTGTTCTGATTTTAATTTGAAAGTCGCATCATTTCTTGGAGAACACCGAGCGGAATTTCCACGACTCGTCCCGCGCTAGTCCAAACTGCGTCCGATCCGAACTCTCCGTACGCAGGCGTAAAGGAACCCGAGGACCAGCAGCGCTCAGCTGCCGGCAATGGGTTTATCTCAATTTTCTTGCACACGCCCTGTTTTATTCCTGCTGCATTCGTGACTTTACAAAAGAACGTTTTTAATAGTTTTGGTTTAGTAAATGTTTAGTTTTTTTTAGGTCCAGACCCTTTTATAAATCCTCAAGGCTGCCTGAAATCTTTCAAGCGCTGGAAACACAAAAGGCAACTGATTTAATGTTCCTTCTTCTAAACTGGTTTTCTGCTCTTCACTGAATTACAATACATTTTTTATTATTTAATATTTCTGCTAATACGTCATTCTTTTTTTTAACTTTTGTTAAAGTGTGTATTTAAAAAAACCAAACGATCGTACCACTTCTTGTATGCGTACTCCAGGTAAGATGCTGAGAAGCGCAGTTGGTACTCGGTGGCGTATTTGGTGTCGTAAATGCCGGCGGGGAACATCTGCGACAGATCGGCTGTGAAGGTTCCCAGTTTCTCGGGCAGGTGAGCGTAGAAGCACTGGTACAGGAAGATCATGTCGATCAGGCCGTTATGGAGCACCAGAGGCTTGTTGGCCCTCAGGAGCTCCACGAACAACGTACGCATGTTCACACCCTGAGGTTCTCCACCCTGAAAACGGACACGTTCGTTTTATTTTGTTTCTTGGACAAAAAAAAAAAATTGGGAACGTACTCTCTCCCATCCCGACAGCAAACTGGGAACAATTTCATTCTCTCTCTCTCCATATCTGTCCGTTTCTCAATCAGTGTTGTCCTCTATCTCTCTGCTCTCTCTCACTTTCTCTCTGTCTCATTTCTCAATCTCTTACTCTATCTCCATCTCCCTCTCTCTAGTCTCTCTCTCTTTACCTCCATCTGTCTCTCTCTGCTTTTCTATCTGTATCTCTCACTCTCTCGCTCCATGTCCCTTTTTCTGATACATGTTGTAACTAACTTGACATGAAAATGTTACACAGCATTAAATGTAACTATAAATGGATAAAAACATACGATACGCCGTCCTCTAGTGAGTAAGAAGATTATAATCGCTGTGGTCTAAGAGGAATAAAACAGATGTGGAAAGCCGGACACGCGCCTCTCCGCCTACGCGACACTCGCCTTGTCGTTGCCCTTGTCGTAGGGAACGCCCTGAGCGTACTGCTTGTTGAAGTCGAAGCCGTGCTGAACGAGGAACTGCACTGACTGCGGCTCGATGACGTACTCCTCCGCACACAGCAGCGTCAGGTTGTACACCTGCACCAGGTACGTGCGGTCCGTCTGCAGACAGCGTGAAAAACATACAGTTACTCAGAACACCGGCGGCTGAACGAGGTTTAAAGATAAAACACTCACTTTGCCATCGAGTTTCTTGTAACAGGCGAGTCCCAGCGACAGAATGGAGCGAGTGCGGGCAGCGTGGCATATCGCTTTATAGCGATCCTCGATCGACCTGAAGGAGGAAAAAATGATCACTTTAACGATCCCTATAGAATCATTTTCTCAGCCAGCTGATGATTGTTTAAAAGACCGAGAGCGCTGGCGATGGCGCGTGACTGAAATAAAGCATCCGCTATTCTAATTTATCTTCCACAAAAATACGCCCGTCTCCAAACGCACTTTTTTTAACTAAAAGTCATATTGGAATACAGATCATTAAAGGAGCCATATGTTTTTTTTTTTTTTTTTTTAAACGCTCTGCTGCTAATTGCAACTGTGACAAAAATATATTAACGGGTCTTTCCGTATAATAAAACTGCTTATCCATTATGTGCTGCATTTCACAGAAGGACTAAAACATCTGTTGTGTACATTATGTACAACTGTACCTGATCATCATAGTAATTTTTATCTTATTTTGTTATCTAATATATTTCACATACTTGCTCTTCATTTCATGATCCGTCCTGTTTTTGTAGCTTTTGAAAGCAATCATAATCAATCTCCTATTACCATTATAATGTGTATATTAGACTGTGGGCGGAGCTAATTTCTGGAAAAAATGTAAACAGAAGCCCGAAACGACGACTCTTGCCAAATTTCTTGCATGGCTGTATTTTTCCCCAAACGCATCTCAGAATGTAGATGATTGTTTTCGGTCTACAAACCTTCTGCAAATTTACAGATTGCACCTTTAATACTTACTCTGCTAGAAGAGCTTTTCTTGCCCCAAGACCACTGAGCTCCTGAAAGAAAAGGACAGAAGTAGGAATAAATAAATCAGTGACTGGCTTAGTGAAGGGAAACGTACACAAGTGTGATGATTTAGTGAGTGTTTAAGGCTCACCGTGTCCAAGGCAATAAATGTGGATGTTTTAAAGGCGAGCACTATAGCAGGCCATAATTCTTTAAAGTTATTATTCTGAACATCTACAACAGGAACAACCACTGAGGAGCTCATCATTTACTGCTTATTGGTTTAATAATAATAATAATAATAATAATAATAATAATAAGCTAATGCAGCACAAACACTACAGTGACCCTTTTTTTGTACATGAAATCTGTCTCGTATTATTAAAGCTGATTTAATTTCAACAAATGCACCTTTACTGTTTTCCAAACAATGTAAATAACTGTTCTCATGCGAGCCCCTGACACGTGTGTGTTGCGACTACATTTTTCTAAACACACATTTCAGGAGTATATTTACGTCTTTCCCTTTCATTAATTCTTCTTCTTCAGAATTTTAAAAACAATTAACAGCTACGATCTTCCTCCCCAGGATAAATAATAACCGCCTGCACGCTTGACTTTGTCTCCATGTGAGTTTCGTTTGTTTGGTCGTTTGTCAAATCCCAAACCACAGTCTGCCCACAGAGTGCCCTATCTAGGGTGTAAAAACACATTCCGTCTGCCGAATATAGCGCACTTATGTAGGGAACATGACGCCATTTGGGATTCGCCCTGAGGTCCTAAAGAAAGCAGACTACGTTAGATGCCTTCACTGTTTAAATGAAATAAAAAAACGTTTTTAAAATGTATAGATAAAAATTAACAGCACAGTGATAGTAAAATCGTACCGGAGACTCATTTGAGAACGTGGCAAATTACGAACGTTTACATCTTTTTTTTTTTTTTTGCTTAATTTTTTTTTATTTTCTTCAGGCAATGGTATGAACAAATAAGAGCAAAACGTCATTAACATCGCCTGTGGAAGAATAACACAGACGCCATTTTGGCTCAAAGAAACTCAGGGTTGCACTTCTTTGCCAAGGCATATATATCATATTTAGCTATATAATCTAACAAATCAATTTGTAATGTGTGTTATTAAGGATAAAACATTTTGCTCTTTTATTGAAATGATTATATGCCTGACAGACAGAATATAGTTATATAGCTACGCGTCAGGGTATTATTAGCTAATTGTTGCTAACTGTTGTTTGTTTTCCCTAACTGCTTTCTGGAAAGTTCGATATGATTGGCTAGGATTTCATTCTCGCAGGCAGTCTGCCAATGACACGGCGTTTCAGAGTGCTGCCACCCAATCCTAGAGCACGAGGGCAGGATTTGTGTGAATACAGGTAGAGGGGGGATTAGTATCGCTAAACTAAGCCGCTAAAAACAATGGGTGGGTGTTCTGCTCCGAACTGCTCCAATTCTACAACAATCGGAAAACAACTTTTCCGTTTTCCAAAGGATCCGATTCGGATGAAAAAGTGGCTGATTAACTGTCGACGGGACTTCGTGCCAACCCCATGCTCCAGACTCTGCCAGGCAAGTGGAACCATGAGCGGGAGGAAATGATTTCCAGTCGAGAGCAAAAACAGTCGATGGTGCAACACGTCAACTCGACCGCCATATTGGAAAGGTCCAAAGTATCGCATAGTCTGATGCAAGTCAATGGATAGGAATGCTTTGATCAAGCGACTATAACTCGTATGATGTTTAACATTTTGTTTTCTAAAATTGCGCATTTACATCGTATGAAACACCTATACAGTATATACAGTGCATATGTATAGTCAACGTTTTAGTTTTTTTGTATGTAAGTGTATTACATATTAAATGCTAAATGTATTAGCAAAATGATCATAAATAGGTTCAAACTTGTTAATTCACTTAGACTGCAGCTATAAATCTGCATTAAAGGTCACTCTGAATAGAAAGCCAACATTTTCTATGAAACCCACTAAATTCAATTAAACTCGAAATTCAGGTTGACCCTTCCAAGATGGCTGCTCCGGCGACGTGGTTAGCCTAGGATGATATGGTATCTAGCTTTCATAATAATGCTCAAGCTGTCCTTGTTATAAAATAAATCTTTTCTCATTGGTGTGTAGGATCATTTTGAGGAGAGCCAGTTCGAGGAGATCGCTAGGTCACCAACAGGAGGAAGGAAACTAAAACCCAATGCAGTTCCCACACTGTTCAACGTCCCAAACCCGCCCTCGCCCATCGCCCAGCACACACACTCCACCCTATCTCTGAAACCTGACCCGGGTAAAGGGCTTGCTTTTACACTTGTGCATCTGAGGGAATAAATAATACAGAAATGTAGCTGAATGTATAAATCTAATATATCATCTGATTACAACATTAACCCAGCTACTACACGCTAGGACCAGCTAAAAGTGCAGCATCAGGATTGTGAACTGTAATTCTGTTTTTAAAAAAAAAATTATTCATTTAATTCAGCAGAGAAAGACTTGAAGGTTGGGGATCACGGTTACGCTCGCCGGCAGCCCCGGGCGGAGTTTGAGGAAGACGAGCTGCAGAGAGCAGAGGAAGAGCGGCCGTGTTCTCTGTGTCAGCACTATAAAACCCAGCTGGAGCAGCAGCAGCAGCACACGGCCAGGCTGCAGAGAGAGGTCAGTTCCTTTACCTTCTAACAATAGAACAAAGACAATAAAGATGTCATCGATGTGATAAAAAAAAAGTGCACGCCTACAAACACCAGCTCAGATTCATCGTGCAGTATTAAAAAGATGTTCCTGAGTCATGATGCTATTAAAGATGAATATAATGTTGTTCAGTAAACTCTCATGCTTTTGCTTCCCAATCATGTGTTTTTTTTTTTATCCTGCAGGTGGAGGAGATGAAGAAGCGCTTACACAGGCTCAGCAGGATGGAGAAAGGACTGCAGATGTTCCTGTATGAGGACCAGATCCGAGCTCTGACCCTAACCAAGCGCTCGCGACGCGCCGTCTGGTCCCACGACACAGTCCTGACCGCGCGGAAGATCCGCTGCGCCGTCGGAGTGAAAGGATACGAGTTCCTGCGAGAGCTCGGCTACCCGCTGCCCTCGTACCGGACCCTGTGTAACCGACTCGAACCCAAAATGATGATGAGCGCGAGCATGCAGGAGGATCTGGCAGAACTCGGGCTGGGGATCATCACTGCCTGCGACAGTCCGGACGAAAACGGGCCAAGCGATGAAGGACTGATCGGAATGATGGCATAAGACTGGCTTGTTGGCTTAAGAGACACAGAGAGAGAGAGAGAGAGAGAGAGAGAGAGAGAGAGAGTGGGTGGGTGTGGGTGTGGGTGTGTGTGTGTGTGTGTGTTTGCGAATCTATGTAAACTACTACAACTTAACATATCAGCACATCTGCTTTTCATTTGTAGATTTATATTTTGGTCATTCTGTAAATGTTTATTTATTATCTCACAGCACTGTTGAATTCTGGTCAGAAGGTGTTGATTAGTTTCCTATAACAGCAGCTCTGACAGTAGTGCAGCTGCAAATCACAGCTTTATTTATAATCAGTGCTCTCGTTCTATAAGGGTATCGTTTCTATAGTAACAGCTCACTCACTGGGACGCGTACAGCTGAAGCTGAACTCCACATTGGTGAAGTTTCTGTAAGGAGATGTTTATTTAACAGCTATGGAAGGAGTCTTTGTAACAGACAGACATCTTCAGGACCGAGGAGTTTAGGCCCATTTCACAGACATTAAATGTAACTATAAATGGATAAAAAGTATGTTGTCTTTTTTTTTTTCTTTTTTTTTCTGACTAACTTTAATTGTTAGCAAATTGCTGGTGTGATTATTTTCCTAGAGTTCAGGGAACAGGATCTGATCCAGTTTCCCCCTCATATCGATCACACGCACTGAACATGAGCTTCTCACGTCACACATACGTCACCGTTTCTGTTTAGGGCTGAAGGGGTACAGTAATGTCTGCTCTCAATTTCTCAAAGAGTTTTAAAAGAATAAATAACATCACTGAAGTGGTAGTGCAGGGAGAGAAGGAGAAACGATAGGCACGCGAGGCGGTAGTAAAATAACCAGTGACGTGATGCGGAGCGGAGATTACCGGCTTACTCGGATTTTTTAAAAAATTTTTTAATAAAAGTGTAAAATGTATGGAAAATTTCCAACATGTATATAACATGAGTGAGTGATGATCATCACAAAAATGTTACACACACAATAAAAGATTATTAATGAAACGGAACACTGATGTCGTGTTCTCTAGGAGACAAGATTTAGTGAAAGAATAGATTTTTTTTAAGAGCCATAACATGGGATATAATGGGGGGAATAATAATAATAATAATAATAATAATAATAATAAATTAATGGGTAAAGAAAAGAAGGGGAGAGAGAGCGAGAGAGATAGAGAAAGAGCGATAGATAGGTAGAGAAAGAGAGCGAGCGAGATAGAAAGAGAGAGAGAGATAGGTAGAGAAAGAGAGAGAGAGAGAGATAGAAAGAGAGAGAGAGATAGGTAGAGAAAGAGAGAGAGAGCGAGAGAGAGAGCTAGTTACCAGCGAATTTAAGGACATGCAGTACCTATTTCTGAGAATTATTTATATATTTTTTAGACTTATATTTTAATTATATTTTCTTATTGTTATTTTATTTATACTATATAATTAGCAAATATGATGAAATGTATGGTGAGAGGATCAGGACAGGTGTGGTTACACAATTCCTGCTGGACATTTATATTATTCACAAGTTTTATTACTTTCCTTAGAGTCTGAATGAAAATCATTAGGAATGTAGATATTTTATTTATTTTATAATACTGTTATATGTGTACTTTGCGTTCCGTATTAAAGGAAGTACACTGTAATGTTTTATAAATACGTTGTGATTTATAAAACATTTTAACTGTAAAAGAAGTTTTTGAATATTTCGTTTTGCTATAACGCCCCACCAGGAAAAAAAGAAAAGAAAAAGAAAGAAAATCGACGCGTTGCTGTACACATCAGGGTCGACCTTACTGATCACACTGTACTGATCGGTACTTGCGGTACTTCATAGTCTGATTATAGCACACATCTCTGATTTGAATTCCAGTTCATCTTATCTGACTCGTGCGTGGGATCTTGTGTAGGCGGCTGTTTTTAACCTTCCACCTGATGGGGTTAGCAAATGTTTATCTCAAGCAAACAGTGGCACGTGGTCGACTGTCCCCCTAAAGAAACCTTCAAGACAAATCTACATCTGCCTCGGATCTTTTACACCTTTTACACTTCATCACTTTTGATGCATGATCAGAGTTCTAATGGTTGTTGTTCGCACGTTCCTTCTCTCACCACATGAGAAGTATTAAAAACAGATTTGCTCTGAATGTCCGGATCCCGGTGTCGTAACAACACGAGGCCTCTGACCTCCTCCTGTATTGGTTCGGTGTGTTTGTTCGGGGGTGGGACGGCCTTCACCTCGACAAGGCTTTAAAAGCTTCTGTGTGAACAGATGCCAGTTGTTTTCTTCCAAACACAGAGCGAGTGAGATAACCCAGGTATGTACTCAACTCTCTTACATACTATAAGCGCCCAAAATGGCTGCCAGATGCTTTCATAAGTGTCTCCGTCGTAGGGTAGAAGTCGAGGGATTTGATCTCACCTCCTTCCGTAGGGAAGGGACGGCCAGGGGCCATGTGGACGCTGTTGGCTCTGTGCTTGGCCTCGATCCCGGGCCTGCTCTGGACTTCACCGCCGTCCATGGAGACGGACAGCAGCGAGTCAACCATCTGTAAGCTGGCACCGGACTGGGACATCGATGGCCGCTCTCCCATGAAGGAGCTGCTGGGAAACGTGGTGGTGGTAGCGCTGCTGAAAGCCACCTGACACTTCTGCCTCACGCAGGCCGCTAAGTGAGTTCAGATTTAACTACAGTATCTAACACATGATCAAGCCACGTACCACACTAACCTATAGGACATATTAACAACATATTGATATAGTGACATTAATGACATTAATTATTTTCGGTACTCACTGTGTAATAAATCCAGCGTATAAATGGATGAAAAGTATGATGTCATTTTTTTTTTTTTTGACTAACTTTTATTGTTAGCAAATTGCTGGTGTGAGAGGAATAAAACACTTCGGAATGTGCTGTTCTAGGAAAACTATTCATTTCCTGGTGGTAACGGTAAGTCCGCTTCATCATACCAGAGCACCGTTGATTATTTTCCTATAACGGCACGACACGGCGTGTTTTAAAACGCCAAACATCGATCAGCCAATATATGTTTGGTGTCTGGAGTTTGCTTCTTTAGTGGCTTGTTGTTAATGAGGTTACCGAAGAGTTCAGGGAACTGGATCTGATTCACTTTTCCCCCTCGTATCGATCACACGCGCTGAACATGAGGTTCTCACGTCACATCATGAGTACACTTTTTTGATCCCAATAAGTAGTAAAAAATAGTCATGCTAAAGATTAAATGTCTATTTTTAGCATTCAAAGG
>JAQQZR010000018.1:1779704-1798793 GCA_030068235.1 Notoglanidium macrostoma | reverse complement strand
TGTGTGTGTGTGTGTGTGTGTGTGTGTGTGTGTGTGTGTGTGTGTGTGTGTGTGTGTGTGTGTGTGTGTGTTCTGTCTGTCAAATGACTTAGCATGTAAGAGTGCTAATGTGTAATATACTAGTATGTACGTGTAGTATGCAAGTGTGGAAGTATAGAACTATGTGCTAATATTTTACATAACCATGCCTTGCATGTTACATGTGTCAGTGTGCTACTAATACACAAACATTTGTGTATATTTGCTTGATAATAGGGTAGTGTAGAATATGTGCTAGTGCCAAACGTATTGAGTGTGCTACTTTCCAAACATGCAAGTGTGGAAGTAGGCTAAACACCCATGCTAGTGTGACAATATGCTAGCATGCTAGTTTGCTAGACCGTAATCATAGTATGCTAATCTGCATGTATGCTAGTAGTGTGTAAATACACTATCATATGCTAATATGCAAGCATTCAGTTCTGTGTAGTATTCAGGTGTGTTAGTATGCAAGTATGTAATTTATGTAATGTAATTATGTTAGAATGCATGTGTAAAAATGTGCTAGTAAGTGAATTTGCAAGCCAACAATTATTTTCTTGTATGTACGCAGGTACAGAAGTATGAGTATGGATTATGCTTTTACATGTTTACACTTTTGTTGACTAACGATGAGTGAGAAATAAATAACTTGTAAAACTGGAACCATTTTTGGAGAACTGATTAAATAAAAAAAAAACCCAGCTTGATAATGAACTTGGTGTCAATCACATATCCAGTGACTGACAAGCCGAGCACCTTGCTTATCTTTTCCAGTGTGTGTGCTGCTGCATGGAGGAGGATAGTTGGAGAAAATAACCTAGTTATTATGTTGAAGAACCCTGCAGCTGTGCTTGAAAAATGCAGCTCTAGCACCTGAGTGGCATATGTCACAGCAGGGCTGAGCTTCTTTTCCGGAGGAGGAAGGTAATGATACGGAATTGCTGCCAGGAAGCCGCTGGAATATTTCATAGACTTTGTCCGAAGCGATTCAGGCTGTAAATGTCAAGCGCAAACTTGCGTTTCTGATGGACTCTGTTTTCTCTTGAAAAGCCCGCAGAGTTCTTCAATTTATGCCCTGTGTAGGGTTATTAGCTAAATCTCCACTCTGATGCAGCATGAATTCATTGCACGCAGGTGAATGCACAAATGAGCTGAAAGTCTGAGAGACCTCTCCTGTCTGTCGAGTTAACGAAGGAGACAGGAGTCTCTCTTCATCCTGTCACATCGCTGACAGAAGGTGTCTGAGGAGGTTTTTTTACGCCTGCCTAAATGCGAGTGTCCCACAATGCCGTCGGCGGTGATTTACAATAGGCCGCCCGCCTGCATGAGTCCCGGAGTCGCGCGCGGTAAATAGCTGACAGTTCTCTGGGTGTGCCGCTAAATGTCACTTCCCCCCAGAGATGCCACATGAAGGCCGTTCCTCAATGCGGCTGTCACTTTAAGTGTGGGCCATTCTTTGTGGCCGAACCCTTTGTCAGGGTGTGTAGTGAATGTCCTTCTCAAAGAAGCGCTCTCGAAGAAGAACAGCACAGGATGAATGTCTGCCAACCTTCCTAACTCCTTCCCTCACTCATTCCTACTCTGACGTGATTTTATTTTACTTCTTGTGTAAGGAAAAGAGCCTAGATCATAGACAATGAGGTGGATATAATTAAAACATATGCCTGTACTGTATATTGAAAAAATGACAATGCACCCGGCTAGCGAACATGAGCTAAGTTGAGGCAAAATGTTCTATAAACAAATATTTTTCCCAGCTCTTATAACAGGTATAGCATGGTATTCTGTAAACCGCTTCTGCACTTTTCACACCATTCAGTGGATGTTATGTCAGTAGAGTCAGTGGATGTAAAAAAAAATAAATAAAAATACCCAATACTGAAATGGAATACTGAATTTTAAGGAACACTGAAGAGTTTGGAAAACTGAACTTTACAGAATACTGATGTATAAGGAATACTGATGTGTATAGAATATTCATTTATAAGGAATCATAAAATACACACAATGCTGAAGTGTACAGAATACTATAGTGTACATGATACTGAAATTTACAGAATTTTGAAGAATATGGACTAGTGAAGTTTACAGAATCCTGAAGTGTAAGGAACACCGAAATACACAATAATGAATAATACTGAAGTGTATGGAATGCTGAAATGTACAGAGTACTGAATTTTACAGAATACAGAAGTGTATGAAATATTACACTATACGGTGTAGTACTGAAGTGTACGGATTACTTACGTGTACAGAATACTGAAGTGTATGGAATACTGAAATGTAAGGAATGCAGTAGTGTAGCGAATACTGAAGTCTATGGAATAATGTAGTGTAGGGAATACTGAATTGTATGGAATAATGTAGTGTAGGGAATACTGAAGTGTATGGAATGCTGAAATGTAGTGAATAGTGAAGTATACGGAATACTAAAATGTAAGGAATACTGAAGTGTATGGGAAACTGAAGTGTATGGAATGCTGAAATGTAGGGAATGCAGTAGTGTAGCGAATGCTGAAGTCTATTTGAATACTGAAATGTATGGAATACTGTAGTGCAGGGAATACTGAAGTGTATGGAATACTGAAGTGTAGGGAATAATGAAATGTAGTGAATAGTGAAGTGTACGGAATACTAAAATGTAAGGAATACTGACGTGTATGGGAAACTGAAGTGTATGGAATACCGTAGTTTAGAGAGTGGTGACGTGTGCAGAATACTGACATGTATGTGGAATATTAAATCCTCAAGTCAGTTTTTATTTCATGTAAATTATTCCCATCTTTACCTTCTGCTTGCTGCCATTTTTGCTGATGGAGTAAATCCATCTAGAGCACATTCTAATGTTAACCTGAATCTTAAATATTTCCCTATTTGACATATAGTGCATTGCCTAGGCCATAGAATCATTATTTTATACTGTGTAGTGCAGTGCACTGATCTAGGAAGTAGGGCACTGGCTCCCAAATGGTTCCCTAATGCACATATAGTGCCCTAGGCATTTTCTCTTACCAAGTGAAGTGCAGTTATATAGGGAGCAGCGAGCCATTTGGGATTCAACCATCCTCAACACTGCAAAGCCTGGAGTTTTGAGTTATTTCCCCAAGTTTCCCCAGAGAATCCGGGACTCTCGCTTGAAGCTGCAATTACGAATTGCTCAGAGGGCCGGAGTCATCTCACACTGGTCCTGGTCAGTAATCACACACACACACACACAAACCCTTATACACACTTATACTCGAATCGTCAAATGGGATTTAGGTGAGGGGTGGCTTTCAGACAAAGACTGAGTCCAAGTACAACCCTTAGCGCTTAGTAGATTTCTATCTATGGAATTAAAGTAAGAGACCTGATTTGGCCATAAACAGGAT
The DNA here is from genome assembly GCA_030068235.1 of Notoglanidium macrostoma. NCBI lineage: Eukaryota > Metazoa > Chordata > Actinopteri > Siluriformes > Auchenoglanididae > Notoglanidium > Notoglanidium macrostoma. Next base: position 1,795,401 of record JAQQZR010000018.1, on the reverse strand, counting down.
TGGATTTAGAACGTGCTAGGCATTAAATTAAACTAAACTAAAAGTCAAGGTTGAAGCTGTTTCTCAGATCAGCAGAGGGGAATTTCAGGACAACTTAGAAATGCAGATTACCTGAGATTTATTTTTAAAGGAAGAATCTGGAATATCATTCTCAGCCTTCAGTATTCCATAATTCTGTGCCTGTCAAAAAATTACAAAAAAAAAAAAAAAAAACTATTTAAGCAACTCTAACACAAAAATGTTAGACCTTATGTTCAATTGTAATTTGTAATAAAAATGCTATTATGTCATATTGAAATTGGTCCGTTTTGTTGTTTTGCAAAATATCTGATGGATTCATCTAGAATCTGTTCATATTTAAAAAAAAGAACATTAGCTGATAGTTAGCAGGTTAGTAGTAGTAAGTGTAAGGTTAGGTATAAAAAAAAAGGCTAAATCTTACAGGAGTTCATTATAAATCATCACATCAGCACATTTCATTTGACTTCTCACCATATTAAGGATCCTATATTTGACATGAAGCTGTTTACCTCTTGTTTCACTTCCTGTTTCCTGCTTCCTGTTTTGTACTTCCTGGTTTTTGAGAGTTCATTCATTTCTTGTGTGAATGTAGAATTCAACATTGCCGCTTCCTGAAAGTGTACACGCATCTGAAATTTATTTAAATCTGATCACTTCAGCACTTGGTCTGAGAAACATTTTTGCCACGTGTTATGCAAGTGTAAATGTGTCTCTCCAAACCACATTTAACAACTAAAAAGTGAAGCATATGTGTCATGAATGTTGAGGTTGGCACCTTTACACATGTTAGAGAAATTAAAACCGCCACGAAAAATCAAGCGAGACACATCTACGGAAGGTTTGCAGCTTCAGCGGCAAGGAAAACAAAACATGTAGAGATTATGGGTGAGTCACATGATGTTAGGATGTGGTGTCACGGAGGTGGAGATAAGGGCCAGTGCACTGGGGTCGCTGTGAAAACCATTTCATCATGGATGGCAGGAAGACGTGCTGAGGTTTGGGGTGACTGTGTTACAAAAACAGTATATGGCAAGCTTCCTTTCTCCCATGCATGCACACACACACACACACACACACACACACACACACACACACACACACACACACACACACACGCAAGCTTAGCAGGCCATGATGAAGCACTCATTTTGCACCCTAATGACACTAGCTTAATGTTTTCAATCCTCTGAGTGATTAGGGCCTCAAAGGAATGTATGTTGTACATTGTACATCTGTCCACTGGATCAAGTTTTCATCCAAACCTATCTTAAAACAAAGGTGCAATCCATTCCAAATGACACCTTGGCTCTCAGGGAGGAGCCCTGTGACTTAAACGTAGCATCAAACCCTAACCGTTGAGCTAAAACGCCAAACTCCAGCTTTGAAGAAATCCAAATCCTTTGCTAATTAAAGATCTAAAAGATTTAGTGTTGATCTGTTTAGGTGCCTAAACAAGCTCATTCATGCGTGACTCTCAATTTATTCATTGATAATTTATCTCACTTGGGACCTCCCTGAATGCTGTTTGGGATTTACTTTATTTATTTGTGAAAGAGAGAGCCCCATCTGTGGGAGAAGGCAACCATTTCGACGCTCTCAAACAAGCTCCTATCAGCATCACTGAGAGCTTATCAATCACACGAAACCTGCCAGAGTGAGATTTATGGGTTTGGTCAGCCAGAGGAAGGACTGTTTGAGGAGGCAGGAGGTTTATAATAAGGAGGAGGAAAGTATCATGGAGTGAGTAATAAAAATGGATTCGGCAGAGATGCCTGTGAAGTAAAAAAAAAAAATAGGGGTTACTCAAAATGCAGCTGATATGAAAAAGAGGGTCATTTGATTAAATTCATTCAAAGTGGATTTCATTTTATAAAACATGAATGATGTTACCATTTATCTACAATGTGATTATGTGTAAGAGTAGAAAAGAAAAGAGTAAAAATGAATGATTGATGTGGTAGTGTGGTGAAGTGATACCATACTGAAGTTGATTATTTTCATATAACAGTGTTTTATTATTCTTATGTCACATCCATCTTTAGTTATTAAAGAATTACATATCATACTTTTTATCCGTTAATGTTGCGGAATGTCCACAAAACACGGAAAGTCTGTTCCTATTTTCACTTACGTTAGAGCAGCTTTAACGTACGTGAAATATAGGTTCCCTCACCAGCCTTTCTTTTTTTCCCCTCTTTAATTATTAAAAAAAAAAAAAAAAAAACACAGCTTGCCATCACCAAGAAACCCCAAGTCGTAAACGCCTCTGCTCCTGCGATGTATACAACTGCTGTTATAGAAAATGTATTAATTTTTTTCTGACCAAAAGATTTTGCAGCACTGTGGTATAAAAAGAAAAAAAATCGATTTGAAAAAAGCTGTTATAATTTCATAGTTTTATTTCTGGCTTTTAATCATGTATGAATATCACCAACACCAAAACTATGCTTGCTTAAATTCAAAAATTATACAGAGGTAACTAATACAATTTACAATGGAATAATTATAAAAAATTATTAAACTGCACTCCTAATGACTTTTTAATTTGCTTGTTGTTTATTATCATTTGTCAAACAACATTTACATGATTGTACGATGTTTGGACTCATACTTAATAAATAGTACTAGTCCACTTAGATAATATTTCACAATGCATAAATATAACAGAACATCTCCATAAAGGCTTAAAGAACACAGAACTATATGTTCTACATAGGTGACAAATTTCAAGACACAGTACACAAGCGCAACATGTGACACAGTCCAGTGATGTGTGATTAAACATCCCACAGGCATCACTGAAGATCTAAGCCAATGTTTTTCCCAAGCTGTGATTAAAAAGGTCATTTTTCTGAACAAACGTATGCTTGCTTACAGTTTGTCTCATTTTGTGTGCACAGTTTCAGCTGGAGGTCCTCTTTTGCCCAGTGGCTCCATTTCTCTACTCTTGGACTAAAAATTCTTGTGGACCCAGAAGACTTGCAGCTTTAAATATGCATGAGTGTTGCAGCGAAGTTTCAGATACAGGGATTGCATCAGTATGAGCTCATTCTGCCTGGCCTTTGGCTGTCCCTTGGCCTGCACATCACGAGGGATGTTGGTCTATACAGTTTCCGAAATTTGCATTGTGAAGTCCCTCCAGATTCCTGCTGTTATTTTACTTTTTTTTTTTCAAATTTGTCTATTGGAACGAGTTAGTATGCATGTTTAGTTTGGGTTAAAACGTGATGTGCGCAGAATTCCCTAAAGATGATCGATTAGCGTAGGTGTTAGCTTCCTCAAAGTTAGTCAGTCATCTGTTGTATCAGTTAGCCAACCTAGCTCGTTGACAAGTCTTCATACAAACTGAGTGTTTGAGTCATTATGGTGGTAAACTGTTGGTCCAGACGGTATTCATGAAGTTATGCCTTCTGTGGGAGGAATCCAACACAGACACACGGAGAACCCAAAATTCCATACAGAACCTGGGATCAGGATCGAACCAAGGACCATGAAGCTGTGAGATGGCAACACTACCTTCTGCACCACGTATGTGCTTGCATGGATTTTTTTTTTCCGTGCTCTATTGTCCATCATGACCTCAATACCTGAACTATAGTAACATCATGACTTCCAGCTTCCTGGTATTGTACACGGACTAGGAATCATTTCATTATTATCGTTTGCCTGCTCTCCATGCAGACGTTTGTCTATATGCTGACCTCTTTATGCTGGTCAGGCTACCTCGGTGTCCTCCTGCTTTGCATTATTCACAAAGAACCATCCATGGCAGACCATCTCTCCATGGTCCCCTCACACCTCCTTTCGAGACTTCTCAACAGAGCATTCATTCTCCTGGCTCACATTCAAAGGGCCTCGTGCACATGCGTATTTCCCAGGTCCATGACAGTATTAAATATTAATGTTGGTATAATTTCTGAGGCTCCCAAGGAGCTAAGGAATCCAGGCCCTGCAGTCATTGGTGAGATATGTGTTTTTCCCAGTGGCAAGACGATTGTCAAAATCAATTTGGTATTGAGTAGAGAAGCAGCTCTGTGTTTAAAAGCTTATGCCTTTATTCAGGCTGGAGAGACTGCATGTTTGTGCGTTCCAATTGAAAGCGAGCTATTTGAATAAACAATTTTTACCAGCTGCTAAAAAGGAGGAAGGCGGTCTCGAAGTACCCTTCAAGGTACCCTATTTTGGATCAATTTGAGAGCATCCTGGCTTGTATCCTTCTCACTGAAGGCAAACCTATAATTTATTCTCCAGATAAGTGTGCCATGAGAGTCTTACTCCAAGCAAATGATATGTGTACAAATGTAACAGTATGTACTAGGGGTTGCATGACTACTGATTTTTACTAGTCGACCTGTAGTTCAAAAAATGTAGTCGTCTACAAAAAGGGACTAAAAAACATGAATAGTGACTAGTTGACTAGTGTATGAAACCCTTAGTACGTGCGCAGTTGTTATTTTTAAACCAGTTGACATTTCAACCGTTGGGTCCAGTTATGGCTTTAGCTAGCTAACAGTCTTTTATATATTTGTATTTGTTTTTGTAGGTGTTTGGAAATCGTATATCACTGCTCCTGCTACTAGTTTGGTCCATCCTTAGGTAAGACGGCCCGCTAAAAGTTATAATATATGATGAAACTGAAGTCCATCCCAAATGCAATGCCTGCCAAAGACACATTTTGGCTAAACCCTTTCCCAATTTGAAACTGCCTCCGGAATAGAACAGCTTCTGTCTCTTGCTTCTTTGTGCTAACAGTATTTGAGTCGTACTGGTTAGTTTGAGTATGGTATGTGTGTTTTGGTGCTGGTCTTCAGACCAAGCCTCCATAAAATGGTGCAACCATTGCACCCATTTAGTCTCCATTTTGCCCACTGTCATTCATGTGCCGAGCACCGAGAACCACTTTAACATCAAAGCCTTGTGCCCATGGCCGACTCACTTGTACAAACATCCTTTTGATTTTCTGTTTCACTCTCTTTGCACTCTCTCTCTCTTTTCCAAGCATCCTTGCCCCCATCTTTTCGGTCACCTGGCACCCAGCGGAGGGCTGAGTTCTCCACCCGAGGCCGCCGTGCCACCGAATTGCACTGCTGTTCCGCGTTATTAGATGTGACACTCCAGTGAGATAATGGAGCCTTTCTTCATCCCCATTTGAAACCCTAATCGCATTTCTTTGATTAATAGGCACTGATCTGCATATCAAGGGCCCTTGTTAATTTACTCCAGCACAAATCCCCCACCCCTTCTTTACGATGTGCTTTTGAAACAGATGAAGGGGAGAATAAGAATGATATACATATCTGTTCTCCTCATCTCCTCCCTCCTTTTTGCGTGCTGGGATGAGGCATCTAAATGCAAAGGCTGGAGGTGGAGGATGGTCACGGGGTGATGAAGCTTCTGTCTGATGAGACTGGATTGTACACATACAACTCTTTTTTTTTTTTTTAAGCCACATCGTTTCAGTACTGTATTGCATTGTATATCCAAGATGGTGGTTCGCGTAATGGAGCAGCCTCTTCAACGATGGACCATACATGATGGAACGATGGTAAATTAAAAGGAATTTTGTAAATTTCACCTAAATAGTGCCTAAGTGTCTTTTCATACAACCAAAAAAATATTTCAAATCCCCTTCCTAGTTCTCTCTTGATATAATTTTGCAGTGCCTTGCACAATAATTCTGCTGACTTGGTTTATTCCAAGTTTGTTTTTTACTCCCTTTCACTGTAGGTGGAGTGTTTTAGCGTACTCATCATTCCAGAACCAGGCCCTCACAGTGACCTTTCCAGCTCGGTGGAGCCAGTCAGGCCACAGAAAACCCTGAGCTACACCTAGTTCTACGTGGGTCAGTAATATTACTTGGTTTAGGGTACACAGAGAGAGGCAGCGCTCTGGGTAAATGACGTCTGTTCGAGTTTATTGCACTGGTTTTTCGGGGTTATGCCCATGACATGTGAGGAATGCATTATTCGAGTGTGATAAGGGGTTTCTGAGCCAGTAGTGTGGCAATGGTGACCACATACGGATACTTGGCTCATGACTGGGATGGTGAGAAGGAAAGGCTCTGGAATTTCTTCCAGGCCCATGGGAAGCCAGAGAGACATTTTCAATCCCAGAGCTGAGACAAAGGGGAGGTGCTTACACTCACACTGCGGTGATTAGCTCTCTCCAGCACAAATCATTACTGCTTCTTCTTGGTTTCATACCCCATCATCCATCAAGATGCTCCTTGGAATTTGCAAAGCGAAAAAATGAAGGCCACATTGTCTCTTGAAAAGGCATTAAGAAGAGCTTCTTGAGAGTTCTGACTGCTGGCATGAAAAGACCCTTTCTGTGCCATAAGAAAAGGGCTTCTCTGCGCTTTACCTTGACATTGGACCATCATCACCAGCACTGAAATAAAGCATGAGTAATCCTGTCTTTTGCGCATCCTTTATGGTTTGCTATTGGCTGTTCTGAAGAACAAGAACTCGTTGTTTATTATCCATTTTAAGTAAAAAAATATTTAAAAAACCCGCCTTGATTGAGAAAGACTGGTTACCAGAATGAACTGCAAGAAGGCGAGTAAGGAGAAAGGTATTGCTGGTCAACTAGTATCTCCACGACCGGCTTAACCAGCATCAACCACTAATCTGCCGCTCTTTCAGCAAGGTTGCATGATCAGGTGTGTTGTCTGAACACAATATTGTCTCCACAAAGACCCTTTGTGCAAAAGATTAGCAACTGCTACCTTAATCTATGATAAGCAGATTCCTATCTCGCCCAATCAGCTAACAAGGCATTGTTCTTTCAATCAGTATAGCTGTTAACAGATGTTACCTTTAAATGACGTCTCTCATCCTGTCCCTCTTTTATACGCATGATGTTAATACACGTCTCATAGCCAGAGGCGCAGTAAGTTAATTAACCAGCTCATTTCTAGAACACCTCTGAGGAACTTAGAAGCTAATTTATGGGTTAATTAATACGATGGGCTAAAGGTAAACATCATAAGAATCAATTTACCAACGCCGACAGCACCAGGGGACACGAGACTACCTGCGCCTCTGCAGATGAATCGAGCCATGGGCCCGAAGCTGCCGAAGTGGAAGATTGTTCTGAAATAAATGGAGGGCTGGCTCGGTTGGCAGCCGCATAGGCAGCGCAATCACAGCTTTGTCAGCACAGACAATTAAAATCTTAAATAGGCAGTGCCACTCAGTCAAATTGGCCGTTGTCTCGGGAAGAAAAAACTGTCATCAGGACAGGTGCCAAAGTCCAGGTGTGGCAGATGGTCTTCCTGTATAATGCCAAGAGATGTCTGTCTGTCCGAGATTAAACATCAATAGAGGCAAAATTAGCTTAAAGAAATGGGGCTCAGTGTTGGGGATAATAAACAGGCTGATTTGTTGTCTTCTTGCTTGCAGGGAAGATGGCAGTGTTGGTGTTTTTCTTTTAACGCCCGAAAGAGATCCATTTCGGTGATGAACTACAGGGCTCCAGAATTGTGATTACAATCATGCCGGCTAAATCACTTTGCAGTCAGAGAAAATAACCTGCCTAAGATAATGAATGGGTGAGTCTTTGGCTTGATTGGCACTCTGAGTATGAATAACCTGGAATTATTTGTAATAACCATGGTAACCGAGTGGTAATTGCCAGAGAATTCTCCCGTCTCAGAGCCGTGTTCGGAAGGGGTAGAAGAGAGGAAGAAATTAGTCCTTCCACGCAGTTAAACCTCCATTAATTGTATGCAGTGTGTGTGTTTATTTATGTCACAAAGGACAGCACTGCCTCCGACTCTCAGGGGTTCTTTCTTTCGCCCAGAATGAAGGCAATTAGCATTTAGGCTCATGAAATGTTTTCCCGTTCTCAAAGAATACAAGTCAGATCCCAACTAATCCATAGATAAGAGCAGTGGAAATTATGTAAAGTGTCGACATTTATGTCTTCGCATATGAAAGCCCTCTCTTTCCACTTTCCTAATAATAATACACGGCTTTACTCTGTAAGGAGGTCCTGCAATTTTAGGCGCTCAATCAGCTGTGGGTAGAAGAGATGCAGCATTCATGAAATCTTGTCTCGCTGAATAAGCAGATGGCCAAGAGGAAAATCTACATGTTAGAAGAGGCTTAGTTGTTGTACAATAGTGATGGCTCAACCTGAAAGCAACGTGAGCAGTGCCATATAAGTGCGTAACACACACTCTGCTCTGTAGATCTGGTTTCCAAATTCTGGTGGACCATTTCCTGGAAGCGCGCACCTTCCTTTGACTTGCCAAGCTCAAAGCTCGTAACAGAGGGGGGGTGGAGGAATTTTGTGATTAATAAAGATACCATGCAAATAAGCATTCTCTTCCCTTGGTATGAGATTTGAGGCGCAGGAGAATGGCAGGCACGTGCTGAGTGGGAGAAAAGGAATGACACAGAGCGAGGTAGGGAAAGAGCAATGACGCTGTTGATCTCAAAGAGCCTCAACTGTTCCTGCTGACTTGCTTTAAATTTCTCAGACTTCACGATCTTTTGGGTCGCTTGAATTGTTCAATGAAGAGCAAGCCTGAGGCTAATATTCCTGATGCCATGGATGGGGCCCAGGGTCTGAGCTGAGGCCCTGCAGGAGCCCTGGTTCTCTCTAGGGGACAGTGCAGGCTTTTGTTCTCCTCTCATGCCTGGCATTCCCCACGCAGACCAGCCTCGGAGGAAGCCCGCCTCGACGCCGAGGCAAAGGAGGCCTTTTCTACTCAGCAAAATCCAGCCTCTGGGCACAGCCCATTCAGAACCTAAGATCTCTTTAATTAAATACGAGCAGAGCAAGACAATGGGAGTAATACACGGCGGCTGTAAGGTGCTACCAGCATGGCTGGAAGGAGAACAAGGAGATATGTCTTGTCACTATACTGGGTTCAAAAAGAAACTTTCACATCCCTCCCCAAATCAGTAACATTTTGCTGCCATTGTTTGTTTCCACTTTTCTCCTTAGAGCGAAGTCGCTGCAAATCAATCCAAAGTTCTTGATTGAGCTTGATGAGTGTAGTCTCTTCCTGGACAACTCCGCTCACATCTACAGGACACAAGGGCTCACTGAATGGTGTGATGTGTCCATGTTCCCATGGCTCATGGTCATCCAGCACTTCACTAACACACTTTATGTTGGTACTGTACACAGTCATTATAATAGCATATGTAATACTTTAAGGTAAACTAATATTGCTGTTTTAGCATCAGCCAACCAACATAAAAAGATCAACCACTAACAGATGAAAGAAAGTGAAGATTCTCAATATGGAGTCGATGAACCTTTCTGTTGCCTTCTGTCTCCATAGCAGGCCTGCAGCCTCTCTGTGATTGGCCCAGCTGGAAAAAAAAATTGGAGCAGATATTTCATGACTGGATGTGTGCTCCCTACAGAGGATTTGTTTAATGGAAATTTGGTGTAGGGAACATCCCCCCAAGGTCCAAAGAGCTGGAGCAAATCACAGGGATGTGTGCAGTAAATGTGTGATTTTACCCACTGCTGGCACACCATGCCTCCATCAAAACCGCTCTCTCTCACACACACACACACACTTCCTGTCTAAGCTTCAGTTGACCTTGTTTAGCATCCATTTCATGCCCTGTATAATTGAAAGAAGATTTTATATTTTAACTAAAAGTCTTTTGCTAAGGAGTCAGCGTCAGGTGATAATGTTGATAATATGATGTTGTATACTCTAACGGTTTGTCACTTGTGACAGTATGCACAGGAGTTTCAGGTACACTTTGAACTCTTGGCTGAAAACACTGAGGTTAGCATGATCTGTTTCTCATAACATTTTTGCATCCAAGAGAACAAACAATCAGGATAGGGAAGTTAAGAGGGGACGAGACACAAAGACCATGAAGAGGTGAATGAGCGAATACATCTGACGTAGATGGCAACAAGCTCCGACAGCTCGACAGAGGATGGAGGAAGGAGCTTATTTCATGGCTGATTTGTTTTAATATCTGGTGCAACGGCAGGAGACCGAGCATGGGCTAGGAGGATGGAGAGAAAGAACGAAAGGAGGAGGGTGACAGAAGGGTCGAGATGAGACGAGAAAGAGAAGGGGGAACTCCAGAGATGGTGACGATCTGAAGGGACAAGTTAGAGGTACGGGGGTGGGTGAGTTGGGGGGGTAAACAAGTGAGGAAAAGGAAAGAGGCCATGAAAGAAAGTAGAGTTCCTCTTTTAGCGTTCCAAAATGTCTCCGTTTTGTCATCCCAAAAGAACAAAGCGACAAAAGTACAAAACATGACAAAACATCTGTCACAGGCTTCAAAAAGCATGTCTCACTTCTTTTCTCACAAGGGAGCCCAGAGGAGGAATACAGATTTGACAGTGACAGGAAAACGGAGTGTGCCAAATTTCCGGAACTTTCTGAATGTATCTGAGGTGTGCGGCTCTCTGAAGCAGGACTCAAAGGATGCAGGGAAGATGTTCAGATACAAGAGATATCATTTTAACTTGTTTTCTCCATAACCTTGTACAATATGACAATCTTATTCAAGTCCAAGGTCTTTACTTGCTCTTTTATGGCAGCTGAGCTTCATGCAAGTGCTTACAGTTTTATACACACAGCGGGATGCAATGCTGGAAATTTAAATTCAGATGAGGTTCCTTCCATTTCAAGCAAGTATTTGCACCAAGAAATGTTTACATGCAAAGATCAGCGCAATATATAACAAAGGCAGAGCCAATTATAACAGAGGCAGAGACAATGTTGTAAATTACAATATATCATCTGCATGCACAGCTTTGATTTTCAGTCCATGCCCAATAGGTGACACGGTGTCGAAATGAGCTTGCATTTGTCTCTCCGCCGTCATTTTGTTTCACGTGTAATTGAGCTATTTGGAAGGACTATAAGTGCCATATTTGTTTATCTATGCCACAGCATAGAGCATAAAGCAAAGTGGCGTTGCTCATTCGATGCTTGAATAAACTCCAAAAACAAAGAGGCAGGCTTTTTTTTCCCACTGATCCAAGCGCTGTCCGTGTCACGGGCCTGCGTGCAAATTGATGGTGTCATTATCAGTGCAGTGATGCCACTTATTACTCATGTCAAAGTGACAGCTGGTCGCTATGGCACCTGCTGCGCCACTCGGTGCCAAGTTATTATTCGGGATGATTAGTGACATCACTCTTTCAGCTCTGCTTTCACAGCAAGGAAGGACAGTAGTGGAGACAAAAAAATCAGTCCCAGACCTGAATCTATCCAAGAAAAAAACATTAAACATCTAGGTTTAAATCCGTAGAACCAAAAAGATTTCTTTATTTTTGTTCCTGCTGGAGGAAACCTTAGGGTAAAACCATGTTATGAACTAATATGTATCAAAAGAACCCTTTAAAAGCCCATTTTTCCTAAAAACAAATCAACAGTTTACATTTTATCTTCGTCTTATGTGTTTTTAAAAATTACTGCTACAGTGGAGCTTGCAAAGGTTTTCAGAAAGGCATCAAAACAATACAACTAATGCGAAAGCAACCTAATAAGAGACATAAATAGATGCTTAGAGCCACCCAGCCACCAGGGGGTACCATATTTAATGGGTTATGATGGCTATGTTGTCAATAACGTTTGTTCATGAGAAAAAGAAAGTGTGAAGCCTAAAGCAGATAGTGAAAGATAAAAATTTAAGTGATTACAAAAACTGAAAGCTAAATATATTGCATATTATGAATAATATTTTGTCATTTGTTTTGGTATTTGGAGGATGGAGGAGGAAATCACTGACCTAGTCTAACTTAATTGGAAGATTAAAGAGTTATGTAGCCGCTAGTGATGGCATTCACACAGCTGTTGGTATCATGAGTTGAGCTGAGCTGGTACTATGAGTTAGCTTCTGATTGTGCAGGACAAGTGCTAGCAAGCTATGCTAGCAATTTTATTCTACTGTCATTCTATATGATATGAAAATTATAATTCTGCAACACTATAAGGTCACATATTATATAGTGTATACTGTAACTGACACTTAGCCTGGCTGGCTAACACATGCTGAAGTTTGATGTTTGTTAGCCTGAAAATTTCTGTAAGGCTATATAGAGGTTACTCTAATAAGCAGTTAAATGACTACAGGAAATATTAGAGTGAAGAGTATCTCTTGTCAGAAGCAATATTAAATAAGACGTTTCAACATGTGTAGATTAACATTTGTAAACAAACTGCTTGCTAGCTCATTTTTCTCTCTGCTAGCTGCCGTACTGGAGCTGATGCAGAGGATTGTGGGATACGTAAGACAGCACAGGATCTGATGTTTGATTCAGACATGACTATCCCTTACTTTTGTCCAAACGAGCAGCATTTCCGAGCCTTATTAGAGACGTTTCAGATTCAGGAAAGTTTCTGATCCTATTTTGAATGTTAGCCTTGAAGTGATAGAACAAATTCTCCATGCATAGCTCGGTGTGAGAGTGTGTTTTTTTTTGTGTTTACATGTGCAAGTGTGTATGAGCTGACCTCAGTAGGTCATAAACCAGGCTCTGAGTCACTACGAAGTAAAGAGAGAGCCTGCTTTGTATCCAACCAGCAATACGCTCAGATATAATCAGCTCTTTTCAACGACGGATCTCAGACGTTTGTTAATGACGGCATGTGGCTGTGCTTCCATTCAGATTTTTAAAAAAAGATTCCAAGAAGTGGAGTTTAACTTTTTTTTAAACAGCGCATTTATACTCTTTTTAGGAAGTGAGAGTGCATATGTAGACAGTGTGTGTGTGCGCGTGTGTCTCTGGTTCCTGTGTCTGAGTTGCTCCACTTAGCTAATGGTCCTTGCAGTCTTTTCCCTCCATGGTGTCATTATTCTGCCTTCCACATGGCTGGCGCGCTAATAAACACACTGTGAAATGCATTATGGGCCGGGGAGAAATTTGCCGGAGCTAAAGCGTGCCTTCTTTTCTCAAAACAGTCCGAGCTCTTGTGCTTATTGTGTCTTTCGAGCGGAGAAGGCTTTTTTTTTAATCATCCGTGATTGGAAAGTCAGCGAGGCCGATCTTTTCTCCATCTGCTTTGTAAACAGATCTGTTAAAATCTTTTGAAAAGCGTGAAATGACTGCACTGCTTGTAATTCCTCCTAAATGAAGGCTCGTAACCCGCCTTCTGGTTGGGGCAGTCGCTGCTCTGTCCACTTCTGCCACGTCTTACGATGGTGAGACCGTTCTATCTCTAAGGACGCTGGCCGAATCAGAGCAAGATTGATTCTTTTTGTTTATTTGGTACGTCGAGTGGTTTGGTTTCACACTGCGGGTAAATAAAGGAATCCAAAAGGATACAAAAGGGCTGTGTAGGGCTGAAAATGTCCTCACGACAATCTTTCATTTGTTGGTGAGAAATACAGTAATGGAAAATGTAAGAAAAGTGTGAATAGGAAAATTACAAAAACCGCCCGAGCACAGCGAACACAGAGCCGGTGTATATTTTCTCTTTTTGTTCTTTGGTCCGAATCTTCAGAATGCTTGGAATTTCTGCAGAACTACAGCTCTGGTTTTGTTTGCCTGGTTTAACATCTCACACCTACAAAAAATGCTGCAACCCAAAACACGTGACGTGTTTGGTTCACTTCCTCCAAGTCAGTCGATACAGAGTCGCAATCGAGATTCCTCGCTCAGGCCGGCTGCTTTGGTGTGAAACTTGAGTGTGGTTTCTATGTTCTTCCCTGCATAAAGAACCACTGAAGGGGAAAACACACCAGAGTTCCATTCAAACTCACTGAACACTACATATATATGTGAAAGGACCCTAAAATGACTGGTACCACACGTGAATTATCTACATGCTCTTCCGTCTTCCTATCTAAGGTCTTCACATTCTCAACCCTCGTTCTCGAGCACAGATGTGAACATATGCATGGATTTCCATGATAGGATGCACTCATCCTACACATGCAGTGGAAAGAGGCGGTGTTGGAGTGTGACATATAGGCAAGGTATATCGAAGGGACATTCCAACGTCAGTATAGGACATTTCCTGCGTGCTCACTCATAGCCGAGTCAACAACAACACACAATGGCTCTGTGTGTCTATGTGGGAGTGTGTGTTTAATGGCATTGTGGAAAATGGGTCCTATGAAAGATGGGTACGGAACCTTTAATTAGGAAGACTGATGGACGCTGACACACCTTGCTTACCTCAAGTTATCAGTCATGACCGGGATCCGTGAATAACTGCTCTTTTCTTTTCTTTATCCCTCTTGTTCTCTCTTTCTAACGCCAACTCTCCCATTTTTTTCCGTCAGACCTGCTCTCTTTAATAGCACATACAGACTTGGTCATTAGTGGACCGTGGTGTGCTTTGAGGCACATAATAACACCCCAATGCGAGAGCCATCTTTACGGAACAAAGGAGCAGGACGGTGCCATCAGTTTCTCGATTGTAACCAAAGTTAATTGCTGTAGAGGATATTCCCAGTGGTTGCGCTGGTGTAAAACTGATACTTCAGCCGATCTGGTACAAACCATCTGGTGGCTTCTCCAACAGACAATGGCATGACTTGATGGGGGTTGATAAAGACCATTTGTCCATGCCCAGGGTATCAGCTTTTAATGCAGCGGTCCAGAACGCAGGACAGGAGAGCTCCTGAGGTCGGTGAAAGCGTACAGGGGGAAGGGCAAGCGTTCAAAGGAGTGACATCCAGGAGAAGCTCCTTATGAATAGTGTATGTTTTATGATCTTTAATTTACGCTGCTTTTAGAGTGCATCATGTTAGGTTCACTGGTGCACAAGTTCAGGTACAGCTAGGCTCGGTTCAGCGAATGAACTACACCCAGAGAATTTCTGCACAGGTGCCTTTCTTTGTACGGATCTACTTCGTCATCTAGGACAGAGATCCTCAAAGTGCTAGACAGTAATTAAATGCAATTTCACAGCAAGGTCTGATTAAGGACTTGTGCCATTTCGTTCGTGAGGAACTCATTAAGCTCTCCGAGCTCTTGGACAAGTGTACTTTTGCGGAACGAGATGCTGAGTGCCTCGATTTCTCCCCGTCTACCTCCTTAACCGCAATAAGCATAGCAAAGAGGTCTTGAAAAAAAAACACGCACACAATAATATGAACTAAAACTCTTGCAAATTAAGGACTCCAGGCAGCAACCGTGATCACGCTGGCAAGAGTTTGTCATGCTAAGCGCATTTCTACTGACATGATGCTGGGGTTTAATCAAAAGAAGGGATACTGGGTGGTAAGATCGGTTTGGTTCCAGCATCAAATGCTAATTGTCTGGAACCAAGAAGTACCAATGTTGGAGCGCAGAGATGGTGATATTTAGTCATCAAGAAAAGCAAACTGTGTTATTTTCATGACCTCCTGAAAAAAAGGTATATCATAACCTTAAAACTATGGTCCAAGGGAGAACTAAATGCTTTAGTGGCAACCACAATAAACTGAATGAGAGCTACGACACTGATGCTAATGTTAACGAATCATTTAGTAGCTATGCGCTTAAAATGCCTAGCTAAGAGCAATAAAAATGTATCTGCTGTCTGGCCCGGTATCACACGGCATCAGTGTTTAGATGTAAAATGCATGGCAGAGGTAAAATTCTTCTCTTCTCCCATAATCTGCTCTGACTCTAGTTAAACTATTTTACTTGACTTAAAATTTAACTAACATCCATCCATCCATCCATTATCTATAGCGCTTTATGCGTCTGGGTGGCGGGGAAGCTGGAGCCAATCCCAGCATCT
>JAQQZR010000018.1:1732395-1778425 GCA_030068235.1 Notoglanidium macrostoma | reverse complement strand
AACTCCGCACAGAAAGGCACCCTGGGTGACCCGGGGATCGAACCCAGGACCTTCTTGCTGTGAGGCGACAGTGCTAATTTAAATTATAGCCAACTAAGAAGTCTGTAGCCCAATCAGATCAGCTAGCATTATAGCAACTAGCAAGCTGTTATCATCTGCTGTGTGCTGAGTAGCTACATTACAGTTGCCTCCAAACACTAACATTTATCTATTATTTCCTCATCACACAGTTATATCATAGCTATAACTATTCCAGATAGCTGTCGGATGTTAGGCAATACTAAGAAGCTAGCGCAGTATATGTCTCAACAAAGGTTTGACAGCATAGTGTCTCATCAGAGCTAAACATAATGGGTGATTAAGTCTATGAGCAAACCCTCTCAGGTGCTCTGAGAATCAATTGATGATTCAGTTGGTCAGGTAATCTTACTGTGCAACAGTGTGACTGTTAAATTGATGAAAATGTTTATCTGAAAAGAGAAATTGCCCAAAATTAGCAGAAATATAGACTCAATGACTGAGATCATATCATATCATAACATATCATAGTAACTATGTAAATACCTTCATGCAGTATGAGGTTTCTACGTATACATGTATCTATGACTTGGGTTCAATCCATTCAGTGCCTTGAATTGTATAAATCCTTTATTCCGACAAACCCACGCGGCTGTTGCGAGCACAACAACATTTGATCGTGTCGGTTGACCATCTGTACATTGAAACGATATTTCAAAGAACTACACGACGAATCTGAAGCTAGCAGCTGTGTAAGCTAACCTTCCCCCCGCTGCTCCATTCCTCTGAGGCTGGACTCTGCGTGTGTTTGTGGCTAGCTCTCAATGCTATCATCAGGAAAAGCCCCGGGCCTCTGTGCTTTCACGCTCACCGCTTCAACGGCCACGGTTCAGTGTGGTCAAGGAGCTCCAGAAGCTCTGGTTTCAGCCACACCACCCTGAACGGCAGTCTGTCAGCAGAGAGAGAGAGCAGGGAGGAGACCTGGAGCGCACGCAGCCTGGCAGGAGGCAAACAATGGCCGCAGTTAGAGTCAATACAACCACACAAAGACAGTTTGCTTAAAGAATAGTCTTATCAGTGTCATGGATCCTTCCTAGCATGATTGATTACTTGGTTTATAGCTTGGAACCTTCCAGCCCAACCTACTAATACATAATAAACTGAGAAGGAGCTAGAAAATTTCATCATTTAGCCCCAAATGAGGAAAGAGGAAAGTTTCAGCCAAATGCAAAATGGTGTTACAAATGTTTCACTAAAAGAAATATGAAATAATTATGAAACCAGAGATTACTTGCTAGCTTCATTAGCATTCAAGGTTTCCAGTACAGTGTTGCAGATATACGAGGCTTGGCCAGACTAATTCCTGCTGCACTTACTTAATCAGAGAGCTTTGGAGCGCTGAAGAGATTAAAGGAAGAAAACAGAAACTTAAATAGAGTTGCAAAGCCACTCCAAGGGAAATTCAGGTAAGCTGCCAAATCAAACAAAAACCAAATTCCAGTCTCAGCATGTGTTGCTGTTATTGCGAGTTTTTGCTGTGTGGTTAGAAATTTTTTTTTTTTAATCTCTTCCAAAACTTTAAGAGCTTAAGATTAGGTTCTCATCTCGTCCAACCTTATCTCATTATCATTTCTCAAAAGCTTTGCCCTTTTGCTGGTATTTACTCTATTGTCATTTTGTACTTATTTGAACATGCAAATGAGGTGCGATGGAGAGCTGCGGCATCTGTCTCGCTCAAAAACACACATCGTGCTTCTCAGGAGTGGCTCCCCCTCCCTCTGTGTTCGCCCAGAGAGTAGTCCCATCAGCCACCATGGTAGCGTGGAGGCAAATGAAACCCAGAGGCCTGCTGTGCGTAAAATCACAGCCTAACACCATTAGAGACATTTGAGCAATCACACTCGCTGGGCCCAGGAGAGACAACAGGAGTTTCCACTCGGGCTGTTTTTGAAGCCATTTGGGGCGTTTTGTGGCGAGAGTCTTCTAGGAGCCATTTCCTGTCTTACAAAGGCCAGAAGGAGAGCATATATATATATATATATATATATATATATATATATACCATTCTTTAATGAATAGTTAATACTAGTAAGGGAATAAAATCCTCCATGTTGTGCTGTTATAGGAAATCAATCAGTAATGAGATGGTGATGAAGTGGAGGTACTGTTACCACCCTGAAGCTGATTATTTTCTATAAAGTTTTACTCCTCTTACACCACAGCAATTTGCCAATGATTACATTTTGTAATTTATTAATAAACAAAATCATCATACTTTAAATGAAGTTAATCCAGTCCAAGTTAATTCCTTACTTCCTCTCTCCACAAGACTCCGTCCATAAACGTTAAATAAATCTCCTTTTCACCATATCAATGATTATAAATGCTTTCTTTGTTAAATAATTTATTATTAGTCTTAAATTATATGGCACATCTGCCACACAAGTCCCTGTGTAAGCAATTACTATAGAAATGATAACGTGTTAGAACGAGTGTGCTAATATAAACCAGGTACAGAAATGTATCGGCTTCTGACCAATCAGAATCGAGTATTCATCAGCGCTGATGTATAATACATTCGTGTTCATCTTTACTTCCTAATTAGTGAGCTAGTTAGATGGTTGTTGGGAAATTCTAGAAACAC
The DNA here is from genome assembly GCA_030068235.1 of Notoglanidium macrostoma. Lineage (NCBI taxonomy): Eukaryota > Metazoa > Chordata > Actinopteri > Siluriformes > Auchenoglanididae > Notoglanidium > Notoglanidium macrostoma. Next base: position 1,775,763 of record JAQQZR010000018.1, on the reverse strand, counting down.
AGCACATATTTTGTAACATGACAGCAAACTGCTAGAAATGGGCTGAGATAATGTTTCATTTTTTTTTAAATCCAAGCCAAGTACTATTAGTGAACTAACGTTCACAGGAAGTAAACAGACGTAGGACAACCCACGCCATGCGATCTGTCTGATGAATTTCCTGGATTTAGTTGCCTACATTTGTCTTCTAACCACATCAAGCAATATATAATTAATATATAATTAATGAGAAAATCCTGTAACAGTTTAGTGTCATGATTAGAAATATATATTCACAAGTCACGTGTCTCTTTGTTGCTTGCTAGTGCGAACGCAGGGTGAAACTCTGAGTGTCGATGACATGTGGGTGTGCATCAGCATCTTTAACAGCCTTTCTTTCTCTTCTTTATATCCCTTGCAGCTGCATCCCCGTTCCCAGAGGACACGCTTGTGACTTTTGGGTAAATAAGGCTCTAACCCAGCCAATAAAAGAAACTGGCCTTTAGAAAACAGCCATCCGTCACCTGAGATCCCTGACTGGTCAGTCTTTCTGTGTGTGCTGGATCCTCTCTCTTTCTCTCTCTCTCTCTCTCTCTCTCTCACTCTCTCCCTCTCGGTCTACTCTATCCTGGAGAGACAACAAGAGAGGAAGAAGATGAAGAAGCTGGGAGACGCGTGAAGAGTAGCTAAGAGCAGCTAAGAGCTTCTGTCACCTCCGGTGTGAACAACCCAGAGATGTTGGCTGTGTTTTAAATTAAGCTTCTGTCAGACCAGGAAGTGAGACATGCTCACTTGCAGGGGGAAAAAAAAGCCTTGTGTGGTAAAATCACACCCTCTAAACGCTCTAATAGAACCCAATACACAAATGTCTCACGCAGCACGGCGCCTCAATAAACACTGTGCTGTCAACACAACAAACGCTCGGTCTGGAAGGAGCCTAGCACAAAGCTTAGCTGTCAGCTTAAACTGTTCAAATGAGAGAGAGAGAGAGAGAGAGAGAGAGAGAGAGAGAGAGAGAGAGAGAGAGAGAGAACCTGTCACCACAGGCAACAAAAGGGGCTAAGCTTTATAAGTTTTGCATGCCAAACTACATGCTATCTGCCCCATTGTCTGCTGCAAAAGTCTGTTGTGGTGAGACCAGCATGCCTGCTAGGCATTAGCAGAGCCAGGCGGCGTGAAACAAAAGGTCGAGGTAATTCCTTTTCTTTCACACATGGGCGAGTTTTGCTCCCTACTCAAGCCTGACTCTGAGTCAATTTTAACAAGAGTTAGCGCTCCTGATAGGCTGGAGACAGCAAAGGCCCCCAAGGGGAGGAGGGGCAGCCGCGAGCCTCAGCGCGATAAAATCAAGCGCTACAGGTGTAGCTGGGTCCTTTATCAACACGGCCATTGTTCACCGTGCCAACTGCCGCTCAGCTAAAACCCACACACACCTACACACACAATTTAAAAATCACCCTTCTCCCTCCTACTTTCACCCTCCTTCTCGTTCACACGTACCCTGCCCAGAGAGATCGACGTGACGTGCACCTGAGCTCCGAGCCCGAGGCTGACTTGACATTCTTAGACACCGTGTCAGCCCGAAGTGCCGGAATGAGCCTGCCAAATCCTAACACGGCCTGCAGGAAGGTTGAGGAAGAGGAGGGGCCAGAGATGTTGACACTGGGGACGTGACAGGAGTGCATTATGAACCCTAGCTTTTTAAACACACCCTTGTTGACTTCCTCTTTCGACTTGCATTTACCACCTACTCCCTTGGAATCCTCTTGGGGGCTAACGGCTCTAGATCTTTAAACCGATTCTGTTTTAGGGTTCTAGACAGACCCCTACGTGTTCCCCTGCAAAGGACAAAGGTCCCTCATTTTAGGGAGCTGCACGTCATACAAACACAAATGGTGCATGTTCATGGTTCCTCAAAGAGTAGTGTGTACACTTTATGTATGGATAAAATGGTTCCTTTTTAAAAATTATAGTATGTACAGTCTGAACAGTCGGTATGACATCACTGAAGAACTGTATGTGTTTTACGAGAGATATTCAAGCAAAGATTTGAGGCGAGTTAGACTCCTATTACTACAAGTAGCTCGAGTGTGTAACTGAAAAAGGTAACACCGGACTATGAATAAAGACGGGAATTTATGGCCTCCTCTACGAAACCCCGCTTGCGCTGATGACGTAATGCGCCAGCTGTTATGATGGCGAGTTTTAACCAACGTTGACAAAGCGTGTTAAAAACAGTCCTGCAGGTAAGAACGTGCTGTGCATCCTGTTAACAAACACCAGAAATCATTTTTGATCCTGACAGCAAGTTACAGCAGATCATTTATTTCCTTTCAGTGGATGAAGTCTGTCAGGGACGTCTCGTGTGTCAGAGCTGGCGAATTGTGCCTTTAACTGAAATAGATGGACAGAGGGATTGCGATGGCTGAAAGAATGCGGGCCCCGGCATTGTCGTATAGTTATTCCCAAAGAGACTTTGATGGGATTTTTCTTCTCTGACCATCAATCTTTTTCCAATTACCTGTCTTGTCTCGCTGAAATCTATCATAATCGTCGCCTTGGAAACTGGTGGCATCCTCCATTAGGTTGTGGTCTATTGTTTGATTTGTGTAGACGTGGCAACCTGGGGTTTATAGAGCGCGCCGCCTGTAATGATCCTAAATGCTTCCTTTAAGAGAAGGAGACACTTCATTCGCATCATCAGGAGACTGACGGATAGTTGCTTCTAAATCCGAGACTGGAAAAATCAATAAACGTGTGTTTAGGAATGTGAACATCACACCATGAAGCATACGCGTATCCATACATTACATCCGTTAATGCAGTAGTTCATATTTTATACATTTTCTCATATTCCCTTTAACCAAGTGTTGTTTTGATAAAGACTTTTGTTGTTTGGTATCTGATTTTTCTTCAGTTTTCTTGAGTGAACATGCAATTTGTACTTCCCCGCGCACAAACTTGCAATTTCAGCTTGTCGTCTTGGAGCAGTCTTCTCAACTACCACTTCCTTCCCTGTTTACAGAGTGACGTGAAATCAACATGGCCGCTCACCCTGGGAACAGTGCAAGGTACCCCCTTCTCTACTTTTAAATGACTTTATAGCAGGATTGGTGTTAGATCAGTTAATATACAAACACAGTACTTGGTTATAACATTGACCATACTAATCGCTGTTTCGAGAAGGCAATTATCAACGTTAGAGTTCTCACTAATGTAAGCCAGCTAGCTTGTTGCTAAGCTGTTTGCTATTTTACTGTACTGCAATTTCAGTCCAAAATATTGCAGAAATATTTAAAGTTCACAACGGTAGAACAGGACCAATAGCCAGTCAGGCCTGTAACTGTAAAAGTGCAGTTAAAGAAGCCTGTTATAAGATTTTTATGCACTGACAGAGAAAACAAAAGACACGCTTTCATGGAGATGTCCATGTTTTGTTTAGTTTTTTCACTGAGGTGGGACTTTAAATGTACATAAGTGGTCTTTAAGGTCCAATTATATACCTTAAATTATTTTAAAGGTCTACTACATTCACATTTCAACTTGAAACATACATACTAAAGGTACAAATAGTACCGACAGTGACGGGTTTGGTATTTTTATTTCTGTACACTGAACAAAAGGATTTCACAAAGCATGAATTATTATCTTTTTCCTAAGCACATAGTTTGGAGCCACGCCACACCAGCGTCAGACTCGGGTAAGGGGCGTGGCTTAAAGTGTGAGGGTGGAGCTGTACATTACAAGCATTTCAGATGATGGCGCTTCCAATAATAAGGAATTTTCTGAAAGAGTACAAATTGTGCTACAAAGCCAAACCTTGTCTTTTGAGCTGAGCTTATTATGATTTAGATGCTATGCTAAACTGATAGTTATGAGGTTCTTTAACTTCTTTAAAAAAAAAAAAAAAAAGACTAAGGAACCGAACTATAAACACCAAACATTTTTTTTATTTGGGGTAGGTAAGACAAATAATCGGAGAAAAGTTGTTGTGATGAGGCCTGATATGAAGCAGCTATAAACAGTTGTTCTCTTACCAGCCCCTGTTTTAGAGAAGTTAAAAGTGTAAACTTCTCCGTTCTGAAGATATTGGAATAGTTACAGATTTACTACTGACTGGTACAAAGCCCTGACACGAGACTCCTTCCATAAATCTTGCTAAACATCTCCTTACAGAAAACTTCAGCATATGAGTTCCTGTAAATGAGCTGTTACTATAGAAATGATAACATAGAACGAGTGCATTAGTATAAACGTGTTCGTAGCTGTACACGACTGTCAGAGCTGCTGTTATAGAAAATTAATCAACACCTTTGAGAATTCAAGAATGCTGTGGTATAAGGGATAAATTATGAATTGTTTCTTTAAGGACACCCCTCTTTCTCCCAGTACTGAGGTACTTTGAGGTGCACTGAAAGTGATAACACCCCTCTTCCACACACACACACACACACACACACACACAGAGGACTCGTCTCCTGTGCGGCGCGCTGTCAGCTCGTCATCTCTCACTCGGTGCGCTCGACTAGACAGCAGCGAGCATGCTGGGATATGTCAGCCAGCAAAATGGAGTCTTCTCATTAACTCTCCCCACACCTGCTGTTTCTCTCTCCTTAAGAGTCACCGAGCAAACAAACACAAACACACACACATACACACACACATAAACAAACACCTATACAGCTGGATTCTTCAACAAGTCAATGTAATGGCACCCTGCTGATGTGGAGGCTCAAAGCTGTGGATTTCAGCCAAGTTCTCATCACAGGAGTTTGCTTCTGGTTCATCAGAATAACTACGGATTAAAAAAGAGAAAAGTGGAATGATCGTATCAGCTGAATCATTTGTACTGTACCGAAACCTGAAAACATCTACGTTGCACACAGGACTGATTTAAAATGTGTACAATCATTAATATGTTGATTTTTCATATCACCTCAAGGAGGTGTTTAACATTTTTGGGACGAGTGTCCAGCGATATTTTTAGATTTCTGCCAAGTCTTCAGCACATGACAAGCTGCTTCATTTGTCATTTTAATTTCAAGAGAGAAAAAAGATGAAGGAACGACTGTTTATAGTTGATATAACGTAAGTGACAAACAGGAGCAAACTTGTTTCATGGATGTTCCACAACATTAAATGTAACTAGAAATGCATATAATGTATGACGTGTCATTCTTTAATAAATAAAAATTATTAGCGTTGGCAAATTGAGTGCTATAAGAGGACTAAAAGCTTTAGGGCATGCTATTTCAGCAGAGTGTTATATTCCTTACTTATTAGATTATTGTAAGATATGAATATTAGTTTTAGTAATTAGACAATTAGTAATATTTCTTTTTTCTAGTGACTTTTAAAAATAATTTCAAGATTGCCTTAATTTAGTAGTAAATAATTTTTAATTCCTTATAGAAAAGAAAGCAAAATTTTCCAACAATGCAATAAGATTGAAATTAGGAAATATCTCAAATTATAAATTTTATCCCAGGCTTATTAATGTCATTGTTGTTAGTCTAAGAGTAAGAGATTATTTGAAGAATTTGCTTGTAATCAAGATACTGTAATAATGATTCCAATAATGATTCCACATAACGACTTTTATATGGAATCAGTTCACTCTTGTGAATCAGCACCAGAACTGGAAACACTTTGTCCCATAAGAGTGACTCATCACTTTAAATTTTATTGTATATGGTCCTCCAACAAGAAAGCCCCAATTCGGCTTTAGAGACGTGTAGCTCAGAGCAAAGGCATCATTGATTGTGATTACAAGCCAAAGGCCACCCATTGTGGCGAGAGAGAGAGAGACAGGGAGCGAGAGAGAGAGAGAGAGAGAGACAGACAGGGAGAGATAGACAGAAAGCGAGAGTCTCTTTTCTCGTCCTTCACCCCACTCCCAGCTGGACTCCAAAACTCAGTCTTCAAAGGTCTGAGGAAGCTTTAAAGTTCCCTCCTGTGTTTTTTTTTTTTTTTTGGAGGAACAATGAAGTGAAGGCGTCTCAACAGGCTGAGAAAAAAGCAGCTTGTTGGCTGGGGAGCTGCGAGAGGCAGGGGATCGTCACGAGAAAGAAAGACACGACAACAGTGGGCCGCAGGAGAGTCTCACACTGTCTGCCAAGGGCCAGGGAGGTGAGAGTCGCTCTCACTCTCTCTCGTCTGTGTGTGTGTGTGTGTGTGTGTGTGTGTGTGTGTGTGTGTGTGTGTGTGTGTGTGTATTATGAAGTTGCGAATGGAAGAGAAAGAAAGTGAAAAAGAGGCTATCTGAGATGTATGTAGGAGGTGTTTGAAGATAAATGTAATATGTATATATATACACACACACACACACAGTTTGGTCAAAGCATCTTAAGGGAGAAAACTCAACATTTGGTGATGTCCATTGGCTTCAGATTTCAGGTGGTCATTGATTTGCATCCAAAAATATATATATTGGAAAAGGAAAAGGAAATCATCATGAGCCCTTCATGATCTTAACAATTATGCCCTGTTCTGACTGGATTAGTTTTACATTTCATATTTATTTAAATAAATTAAATTAAATAAGAGTTACATTTAAATTTAGAGTATTTCTGGGATTTTAGCCTTTGTCCAAGTCCACACGTGCATGTATTTGGAAAGATAACACCATATTTTACTTTCATCCAAAATGAAGCCTAATAGCCAAACAACAAGAGCAATAAAATATAGACAACCTTTAAAAGGATGTATCAGAGAAGCAGTACTTCTGGGGGTACGTTATTGTATTCCTAACACAGGTATAAATACACTATGTGGCCGAAAGTATGCGGACACTTGACCATTACACCCGTATGTGCATGTTGATCATCCCATTCCATGATTTATTCCCCTTTGCTGTTATAATGCGCTCCACTCTCCTGGGAAGGCGTTCCACTGGATGTTGGAGCGTGGCTGTGGGGATATGTGTTCATTCGGCTACAAGAGGATTAGTGAGGTCAGGCAGGTCGAGGAGGCTCCAGTTCCAGTTCATCCCAAAGGTCTTCAGTGGGGTTGAGGACACTCAATTTCTTCCACTTCAACCTTAACACAGCATGTCTTCATGGGGAAGAACCATATATGAGTGTGATGAGCAGGTGTCCACATACTTTTGACAAAACAGTGTACATCCTAATTACATGCTGTGGTCAAATAGTACTATAAATATTATTTTAGTGTGTAACAAAAAAAGAAAGAAATGTACATTTACTGTACTTCCAATGAGATCTTGAAGCAGGAACTGGGTCATTTTTTAAACACAGATATGAAAGATTGGAAAAGGGAAAATCTAGGCTGGGATTTATATTCATATACAGACACTCATCCATATTCCTATCCATATCCATAATCAGCAACTTATCATCAGGCACCATTTTGATTAGCAGTGAATTTCTTTTTGCCATTAATCTGGTCATGAGAAGAAAAAAAAAAAATACATGCCCTAGGTAATCTATTGTTAATATCAGCCTCCTGATGATGTAATATATCCTAAGCACTACTTCCTGTAGATTTCTCGTCATAAGGTGATGAAAGTATATCCTGTATTGCACAATAAAATTGCACAATACAGTCTAGTGTGTGTGTGTGTGTGTGTGTGTGTGTGTGTGTGTGTGTGTTAAAAGAGCAGATCTGTAGCTAGACAAAGGGTCTGACAGCTTACACTAACTTTACAGACACATTAGTGGATGTTTATTTGGCCGTTTCTAAGGGTGTGAGCGTGAATTGAATTAGCAATTCATTGGCCTTGATGGCCTGTCTAAGTGAACGGCCACTTTTCTCAAAGCTAAAGGACTTTCAGCTCTTTGTGAAAGGTGACCAGGTGACATCACAGGTTGACATAAAGCAGTCACTCATGACAGTGAGGGGAAAAACTAGTAGGCCGAATGATTTAGGACAGAAATTTAAGAGTAAAAGTCTAAAGTGTTAACCTTTTAATTTGGCTGGAGATGAAAATGAAACATTTTATAAATCGGAATGTGGAGCAATGAAGAATTTATTAAGTCAGCGATATAAATTGAAAAGAAACTGCATATCCCCTACAAAGATCAAAGTGCACCATGGGTACTCACATCATGCGGTCACTGATTTGAATATTTTTTCTTTACATTAACACAGCTTCCATAATAGTGTAGTATACACCGAATAATGTGTTGTTTCAGACAAGGCTTTATTTATCTGTGGTTAAGGTTATCTATTTGTTTGTTTGTTTGCTGCTTGCTTGCTTTTTGTAATACCCAGAATGTGATGGAATAAAAAAAAGTTAAATAAATAAATAAAACAACAAACTGGTGAGAAAGCTAATACAGGTCTATCGCATGCATCCCATTGTGTTATTGTGAAGTTTTTTCCTGTGAAAGCATTCTTCCGTGCGGTTTTGTTTTTTCTTTCATTTTCAGCTATGTGACATACAATCCATGCCCATATAAGGAGGTCCGGATACGCCAAGGCAGTGAAAAGAAAAGACTGGCTTTGAATACTTTCAGTGCCGATACAGGACGAGGACCCTCGTTTGCTCATTTCACGCGCTTGTGTATTGTAACATACGAGGTGCAAACTTCTGACCCGGAAGTGCGATATTTACAAGAGGTATCCTCGCTGAACGTGGCATAAATCCGAAAGAGTTATTTACGACAAATTCTCCTGAGTCTGTCAACTCGTGCAACACGAGCGCACGCACGCCCTCAATCACTCACTCACACGCTCGCTCACACACACAGCGCGCGCGGAGTCCCTGCGGAGGCTGAGCGTCGGTCTGCGCGGCGCTGCGTCTGGATTGGCGAGCGCGTTTGTTATTACTGGTGACGTGTTTCTCGCCACTCTCGCCCCTCCTCCGACAAACACCCCCCACCCCCCTCCCCCCCGCGCCTTCCCCGGGTCCGTTCCCGAGCCACGCTCTCGTCTTTTACGAAGTCGCAGTGTTTCAGTCGGTTGTCATGGCGGAGGGACGTGGCGATCTTCCGCCGCTTCAGCCGCCGCTCCAGCTCGCTTCGCCGCCGGCCAGCAAGCGGCCGTGTGTGCGTCCCGCTCCGCGAGGTCCAGGTCCGGGGCCAGGACCAGGGCTTTCCAGCGGGCGCCCTCGCTGCCCGGAGTCGCTGCTGGACTGCGCCGCCAAGGCCGTAGCGGAGAAGTGGGCCTTCGAGCGGGTAGAGGAGCGCTTCGAGAGGATCCCCGAACCCGTTCAGCGCCGCATCGTCTTCTGGTCCTTCCCGAGGAACGAGCGTGAGATATGCATGTACTCGTCGTTTCAGTGCCGCGCCGCGGCCGAGGAGTCTCCGTCCAATGCGGGGAGCTCCACTGCGTCCGCCGGATCCGCTGGAGGTCCCGGAGCCGCGTCCACCCCGGCGGGCAGCTCGAGCTCCGCGGGCGCTGGCGCGAGCGCAGGGGCTGACGGACTCCCTTTCCGGCGCGGGATCCGCCTTTTGGAAATGGGCTGCGTGGAAAACGTCCTGCAAGTGGGTAAGTGCGCGTACGCTGCCTTTACACGGGCCCCTTTTTGTTTACCGAATTCTCGGAAATGGGTCAAAAAAAAAAAGGGCGCTCCTGTTTCCGAAGTTTCTGGCGACAATACAATCCAAAAGGAACCAGGTTTTTTTCCTCAGTATTTTGAAAAACAAAAACCTCTTGCGTTCCCAATTCACTACCATTAGAGCCTTTTTATTATAGATCTGAATCTGAAAAGAAACGTGAAGTCGGATCTGCAGGTTTATGGCTCGAGTTTCATTTGCTGATGATGAAAGACAGGCTTTTAAAGATTAAAGGGCCGCTCGTGCCCGTCCCGGTCCCGGTCCCGGTCCTGGTGTGTCCCATCGGACTTTTAAACTGATATATATAATGCATAAAGGTTATGCACGATCCAAAAAACACCATAATGTGCAGTACGTGCAATTCGGAAAGCCCATAAACCCGACATTCGAGCTCTCACAATGGGCACTCCATTCTCTCCATTCTCTCCCTTCTCTAAAGAAAGAAAAAAAAACAACAAACCCCTATTGTATAATCTGCCTCAGCACTCCGAGGGTTATACAGTCTGACTTGTCTATTTTTCACAGTTTCCACAGACTGTTCAAGAGAATCTGGTTAATATTGTTATTGTTTTCACTGCTGCATCAGGTTATTTCAGATCTCTGACTGTAATAAAGTCCGGTTAACGCGCTTCAAATCCGGATCTCATGGCTTTTGTTTATTTGCTGCTTGATCAGGACAAAGGAGGCAGATCTGTCTCGATACCACCAGTAAAATAGCATGCTTATTCTGCTTTTCTGTTGCTTTCTAGCAAAAAATTGTGCACGTTTAGAAGGAATAAAGGGTTTGTTTTTAGTAAAATTAGGCTTGGAATAGCCTACACAATGAGCTCTCCTCCCCCCATGATAGGACACAGAGCTCTCTGCCATCAATCAGCGCAGGAAGAAAGCCTCTCCTATAATGTGCTTTATTTCAGACAAAGAAAAAACCACAGCAGGTCCATTCCTCTTACATGTAGATATACTATAGAATGCATTCATGTTTGTGCTTTTGTTCTCTGTTTATGCATGTATTTTGTCCTTTCTCGCTCACGTAGGCGAGCCGCCAGGATAGCCGAGACACGGGCTTAGTCATGCACTAGGAGCGTTTCAGTAAATAGATTGGTGGCAGTAGGGAAACCCACGTGAACAGGGATTTAAAACTATGTCGAATACGTGGCACAATGCGTACATTAGTAGAAGTCATGCGTATCTTCTCCATGCTTGACTTCTCAATTGTACAGAGATACGCCGAGTGTCTATGGTTTGGTGACATTGTTGTTGTAACACACCTCATTAGTTCATGATCATTGTGTTAGTGCAGAGAAATCACCATGCTGCACGTTAATGGCGTGACAGCTGATATTGTAATAATTGAGTTTTTTCCAGGAGTCTTGTGAGTATTCTCAGTACTTTTATACCTCTGAGATCGTACACCATGAAAATTTCTTTGCGTATCATGTATCGTGATTATTTTTTGTTTGTTTACCGCCCAGCTCCTAAACATTGCCCCAAATCTGCTAGCCTGCACCGGTGACGTGTGAAGCGTTTACCCTAGCATGTGGTTCAGATGCAGGGTTATTCGTAGGCCGTGCTGTCCACCGAACACAGCCCACCTTTGTGAGTCGGCTGGCTTTAGTGTGTGTTTTCGTTTCTTGAAATAGCAGTTATAGGATTCCCCAAATCCCCATTACACTTAGGTGTTAGGAGGCCCATGAAAGCATACATATAGCTGATTGAATAAAGAAGCCGTGACCGGTTTATTCTTACAAAGCTCTACTGTGTTCCTGCGTATGTGGAAATGCGATAACTCGGCTGTAATGCAATAACACAGGCGCTTATTTAGCCACCTTGAAAGGCCTCGTTCATGTCTGCTGCACGCCTTATAGGGAACGCACTCTATACAAAACCACCTTCTCATGAGGAAACTTCACGAGCAAACATGGAAGTGCGCCGTTAGGGTTATGGTTGTTTACTCCAGCAAACACAATGTAGTCGACTTGACGTGTATGCATAATTATGCCTGTAGTGAAATGGACTGCGTTCGGCTTCCCGCTAAGATAATTTAGTGGTTTAAAAGAGGAAGTCCGTCACGTCCGTTTATTTACTTTACGATTATGATCAGGTAAGGTAAGATCCAAGCCCAGGCATCTTCTCTTCAGCGACTCTCAACCTGGTGTCCTGCAGTGCAATTGCAATGCATTGTCAGAGTGTCCTGCACGTCCTCAGTACTTTGTATATCAACAGCTGACTTTCTATCAAACTTTTGGCAGTTCACCAACAAATTTCCTACACGTCAGCAATAGAAAATGCAAATGAATAAGTGTTCCATCCAATCAGCTACAGTCATGTGAAAGTGATCACAGACCAAATAAAACTACAATAACCAAAGCGCTTGGGTGTTTTCAGCGTGCGGATGGAAATGAAAGAGCGTCCAAAAAAAACCAGTGAGATATTTCAGTGAGCACGTGATCCTGATCGGGGTCACGGTGACGTGTGGAGTTGATTTTGTTTATTAACTCGAGCAGTACTTTCAATTCATCATCTGTCCATACATGAGTGTTATTGTGGCCATGTTTAAGTTTTGACATAGCTCTAAAACATGGGACTTATGTCCTGGACCGACAGGATTTTCCGTTTAGGATTTGTTCCTTCCCATTTTGGATGGAAAACTTTATAACCACACATAACATTATTATTACCTATAGCAATACGAAGCTGATTGGACACTCTCGCCTTTCCTATTGTTAGCTATCCGTTCTCAGCATTAATAAGTGCTGTATGCCTCATTATTTTTTGTCAGAGTAAAGGCAGTATGGGGATATGACATATTACTATGATGATCCCTTTTGTCATATACATTTTAATAATCCTCACTGACTCTAATTAGATGTAAAATCTATTTTCTTATTAACCGGTTCAATTTCTTTTCTAGGCATTAAATAAAACCACTTTTAAGCCCACTGGGTTTCATTGGCTTATTAAAAGCTCGTTTTGCTGTCACTTTGCGCCACTAAATTTAAATATCGCACGCATCGTGAAAATGTCCTCACATGTTGCGATGAGATATTTTTGTCATATCGCTCATTGCCGCTTTGTGTGGTTTTATGATGATGTGTGAAGGCGTGTGCTCATGCGAAAGCTCCACTCCCCTCCCCTCTTTTTTTCTGTCAGTAGACGAGACACAGTTAAAAGTGCCAGAAGACTTAATACTTGTTTCTGTTGTTTTTCTCGGGCCACGTTCTCTGGTCCTTCCCGCTTTGAACCTGGCAGTCACAAAGGAACCACAAACGAGGTGCGGAAAGTCGCTCTGATGTTTAACGCCTACACAGGGCCTGGGGTTTCACACTACAGCCTGTGCAAGGAAGCCAGCTTTGCTCACAGATGTGACAGAGTACTCATGAGTGTGTTAGGCAACTCCTATGTTTCTAGCGTATTCACTAGTCCTTGGCCCCCTAATAAGTGTGCTAGGCAACTTGCAGCTGGTCTGGTGTACTAATAACACATGCCTCCCATGTGTCTGAGGTGATACAAGAGACCTTACGATATCTCATAGGTGTGCTAGGAGACTCGCAAGGTCCTCAGAAATATCTTAGTCAGCTCACAAGCTTGCTGTGTGACTCATCAGACCTTACAGGTGCGCTAGGCGACTCAGGAGTCTAGCACGGCACTCGAAGTGTGCAAGACAACCTTCAGAAAGTCCCAGGCTTCTCGCAGTGATCTGAATCAGTGCGTGTTTGATGGCTTTTCAGGTCTCCATAGCTAAAGCGAGGACCCTTGACGCACCATTGTGTAGTTGTGTTAATCAGAATAATTCATTCCAGAGTGTGTTTGCGTAAGGCCCCGCCCCCACGCCTGGCTCTTCTGCTAGAAGAGCTTCCAGGTTTGAGTCAGGCCTGAGGATTATTATGGGTCATGCTTTGTTACCCAGCTGTAGAAACTCCTCTTGGTTTCAAACAGGGGAGGAGGTCTGTGTGTGTGAGTGTGTGTGGGACAGGGGGTTGTTAAGAGCACAAAGCTGTGACGGGGCGTTTTTATGGAGCCGCCTACAGAGGCAAAAGTTGCACCAGGATCCCAGAGGAACGAATCCTCATTTACTTTTGTCTTTTTTAGCATCTTAGAACTTCGCAGCTATCCCGCCCTCAAGCTGTCCGCTCTCCTGCTCAGTCCTCAGATTTTGATGGACCTTTCTGGTGTTAGCGGTTTCCTCAGGAATGCGTAAAGCCACAGCGGTTTGGGTTTGGGTGTGTGTGTGAGCGCTTGCTAATTCAGCTAGTCCGCCTTCATTTTATCTTGGTATATTAGTTTTAATTTAAAAGCACGCAAAAGACTATTCTCTTTAGAACACGCTGGCGAATCCTGCCGCGCATTCTTGCTATCATAAGCAGTGGTCGACCACGACCGATTCAGAAAACAACTTCATTTTAAGTGATGGTTTGATCAAGCGCATTTTTCCTATTTTCCCCTCGAACGAACCACAGCTATTTTTGTGCTTTCTTTTCGGGGCATTTATGAAAGAAAACATTTCCATCCGAGTGAAAGGCGGTAGCTACCGGACGTCTGCCCTGTGACAACGCCGTGACGTCTCCTGTCCTCCGTCTCCTTCCAACGTCAGCATCATTTTGGTCTTTGTAATCGGGACGTGTCTCATTTAGGCCCACGCGAGTTCAACAAGGAAGTGCTAATTCCGCTCGGTCTTTCGGAGCCCGCTCACGACAATGTTTAATCAAGGTAATTAATTCCGTGCCTGCGAGTCTCAAAGAAAATCAGTTAAACAAATCGTCTTTTTTGCACTTATTAAGAGTCGGCGTTGAAGGACACGGTTATTAAGCACCTTTTTCTTCCTCCAAGTCTTTATCAAAGGAGGGAAATTAATTTGAAAGTAGCGAGGGAAACAGGTACCTCATCAGCACAATGTCAGAGACGCGGTGAGTGAAATAGGGAAGACTTCACGGGAATTTTCTTACTGAAACAAGCTAAAAATGAACTTGAGAGAGACAGAGATGAGCTGATAATCAATTGTACAATATTTTTGCAATATTTAATGTGCATGGTATTGTTATGGTGGACTCTTCCAATCATCACCACTACTCTTGTGAATTATTTGGGACGACGCTGTCCTGGAGCAGACAATTTCTTTCCCATTATTCTGTTTGCTGCTGACAAATCTCTAGCTGAGGAATCATTTTTTAGCAGGTTGGTTAAAGAAGCATTCTTGGGGTGTGGGGAAAAAACTGATGGAAGTTATACCTCTGACTGTTACAAAGTGCTGGCCCTTGGGACTCCATAATCAACCATTTGACCAATCAGAATCGAGAATTCAACACTGCTAAATGAAATAAGATGCCTAATTGGTCAGTGGTGTCCTCGCCACTCCTGTGTTTGGGCCATTACTATGAAGCTGGCTTTATCTCCAAACACTCCATAATGGGGGAGTCTCTGGGAATTTTCTAAAGTCTTTCCCTCCCCTCGCTGATTAGATAGAGCGGTAACTCCCTACCAGGGGCCAAAGTTCCCATCCCTGCCCCTCGTCTGCCTGGTGCCCCTTTCTGTCCTTGCTGAGGACCTGCTCTGTTGACTATACAAACAGCCACATGATTGCCCCTCAGCCTCAACGGTTCTAATAAAGTTTCCTAGAAGCTTCCTGGTTTTTCTTCTGTGGTTATTTCTACATCACTACCATTTCAAAACATTTATCACACTTCACCATACCTTCTCATTTCATTCATCCAATATATTTCATTCATCTTAGACGGATATCCTTGCGTCGGTTTCCAAATGTGATGCCTTTTGTGTTTGTTTTTTTTTATACCCAAAAACACTTCATATTTACGCAGCATTCCCCTGAAACGAAGCACTCATGCTGTTATGCGGACTGAATACAGTGATCCATAGTAGAATACATGATTATGACCATTAATCTGTGAAGGAAGTTGTTGCTTTTTGTTTTTGTCAACTGGCTATTTATCTAATTATTCGACATTATTTTCTCCCAATCGGGAGTCAGTTCTCACGTTAGTTTTCATGAAGACTGTCTTTCTTCCTGCATGGTTCCATTCTGTTTACTCCCAAAACCATGCTTTCTTAATATAAGCACATTTGGCTGCGATTGCCTAACAAATGTAGTAGAATTCAAACAAGAACGCTATTTACATATATTTCATTTTCCATCTTCCAAATTCTTCCCCCATAGCCTTAAATCTACCCAGCCTGTGACTTTAGACTTCACTTCAAAACAGTGCTAATTTATGGTTACATCCATGTTTGTGTATGTTTATGGAATGGTTGGTTTGTACTCATTGTAAGTGCTGTATAAATAACTGAAGTGTTTTATTACACTTGGCTCAGTTTGGTGGTTAAGATATACATATAGTTTAATCATATTTAGATTAGTTAGTTTAGATTCATATAGTGTGTGTTCATATGTATGTATGTATGTATGTATGTGTGCGTATGCGTGTGCGCACAAGTGCCCATAAGATTGTCGGTTCAAATCCCGGGAATGGTAGAGGGTTACTGTTGAGCCCACAAGCAAGACCCTTAACCTGAAACTCCTATTTTTTTTTTTTTTAAACTTGGATAAATACCGAATGAAAATGATCACTAAAGCAATTCGTCCAAACTAGAATGAGACAAGGGAGGGGAAATGGGAACCGTATATGGGGGGGAAATGAGCACGGATAATACATGAGGCGCATTCAGGCAGGTCAAGAACAGACCGGAGCTGCACTTTGGCTTGAGAGGAAAAAGAGGAGAAAAGGCCCTCCATCTGGGGCTGTAAGACTAAACTGGGGAGTGCAGGAAACTCACGCCGCCCTCCCCCACGGCAGCCCCTTTCATCCAGCTGAGATTTGCGGCAAGGTTTTTTTTTTTTCCATCTCTTTTCTTCCTTCTGTGGCCAGTTCACATGGAAACTTAATTTTCTCAGTCTGGACGAGGGAGGAAGGATAATGCACGCTGGAGATGGGGTCAAATATCCTGCCAGAAGGCAAAAGAAGGGGAAAAAAGGGCCCCAGTCAATGGCAGTTAGCGCCGAGCAAACCTCTATGCAAATGCCACACGGCTGCTCTAGACGTGCATTTAACGCAGGCTGCATTTAACGTGTGCCCAGGAGAGCCATGCAAAGCACCTGAGCTTTCTGGATTGGGTTAGCTACTACATGCATATCTCATTGTGTTTGATTAAAATAAAAGTTGTGGAAACAATTACAGCTCATTTGTAGGTCGAGGAATGCGCCATTGTTATAATAATAATATTTTTTCTACTTTCTGTAGGTTCTGTAGCACTTCTGCGGCGTTTACACACAGATGGCGAAGGGCTTCCCTTTCATGAATATTTAAAAAGCCAAGTCCAAGAGGCTTGCTAACTGACGTGTAAAGGCGACTGGTTAAGTGTTAAGGGCATGTGCGATTTTAATTAGGCTCCTATTAATTAAGATTCAGCGTTGCGCTGAATATTACGAAAATGGACACATAATCGTTCAGTAGTAAGTAACTCTGAAGCCCTTGTATGAAGTTTCATTGTGATTATATCCGATCAAATCTTTTATCTTAATGTCTAGAACCTTCAGCCTTGTGTGCAGCCTCGAGTGTGAGAGTTTCAGACTTCACATGCACCACAAATTGGAGGTGCCTACTGTTTGGGATGGGGTCCTGTGCTTTTAAAAAAAAAATAAATAAATAAAAAAGAAGGGAGAATGAGGCCAAACCAGTCTCTCATCATCTCTCTGCGAAGCTTCCTGCTGACGTTGACGTGCGACAACCAGTCTGGGTTTTAAAACATAAACACACACCTCCACCCTGAGGTAAATGCACATTAGCAGCTTCGCCTCAGAGGCTCCTCGGGGCCCCCTTTTCTTCGAGGAAGGCCGTAGAGGCAGCTAGGATATTTGCGTAGCCACCCCGGCGCTGTTGGAACACTTGCTCCGTCTCGAACGCTAAGTCACATGTACAAAGCGTTGTTGCTAGAACATCAGGACGGATCCCAAATGCTCGAGCGCTTGAAATCTTGATAATTGAGTGTTAATGTGGTGTAGCCTGAAGAGCTGTAGGAATGAGTTCTCCACTCAGAGGGTCTGTTTTGGCACTGAGAAATGGCTGTGAGATGGTGCACAAATGTAACAAGTGTGCACAAAACTGAAACGTTCAAACGACTGTACAAATAAATAAAAGCACAGCAAATGTTCTAGCAAGATGACTTCTTTTAAACACTTTTCTGCATAATATCACTGTGTTATGTATGCCAAAGGTGATACATTCTGTAATACTATATGTTTAGAAGTTTATAATATATTCCCTGGAATGTGTATAGGATGAATTGCGTTGGCTAAAAGTGTTTGCACCTTGCTTTTTCACCAACAGTGTTATCATGATTGATTTCAGACATCTCGGTGAGTCATGGTCTTTTGCGAGACATTTGGTTTGACTAAGAACAACAAGCTGTGTTTTGTGTGTGTGTGTGTGTGTGTGTGTGTGTGTGTGTGTGTGTGTGTGATGTGGAAGGTTTTGCTCTGACTTTAACCACACAAACAGCAGTTTTCCTGCTTCATCACCTCTGCACATGCTCACACTTAAACTGCATGTTCGGTGTGCCGCTCTGTCAAATTTGTGTGTTAAACAGGAAAAAACATGATCTTGATTTCAGAAGATGAGCCACGTGCAAACCTGAGATCAGTGAGGATCGTAGCCTCAGACATGAGCAGTGATAATATTTCGATGCTTTTAGTGAAGGTGAAACCAATATCTTTGTGTGTGTGTGTGTGTGTGTGTGTGTGTGTGTGTGTGTGTGTGTGTGTGTGTGAGAGAGAGAGAGAGAGGCGTTGTTGCAGATGGCCCGGTCCTCCATTACAGTAGATTAGGTTTAAAGTTTAAGTCTTTTCATCGTGGCCTTCATGTCTGTCAGCGCTAGCATATGAGAGGAGTGAAAACGGCATGAGTCCTAAATAATGAAAAGGCTATTCATGAGGCAACCGCGCGTTCGTACCCCATTTTACACGGTGAGGTTGGACGTCACCCCGCCCTCCTCCGTATTGTATGAAATATTGATAAAACTGAGGATGGTGTGAGTCTGGCTAGCAGCGTGGCTAGTACAATATAAATATCAATAGCCCTTTCTCTCTGTCCTGGCTCTCTTTGTGCCTTTCAATTTCAGCCCTATCTGCCAGCAGTGCTCATACTGATATGGCCCATTACACACTCGCTTTTCTGAAGCAACCCAGGAACAGGCGACTGCAGGAAAACGGGTGGAGAGAAGAAAGGAAGACAGAGGGTAGGGTAACAGGGGTGACCGAGAAAACAATCAAACTGACACATGAAAGGTGGAGTAAATAACTAGAAAGTGGAGAGGGTGAGCGTGGATGTAGGGAAAGACAGAAAGAGACACCTCATTAGTCTTGGAGGCCTTCTTGACTTTGGGGCTAGGGGGGGTGACAGTCAACACGTCAGGGCAGCAGACATGCAGAGAGGGGGCTCCCCTTTTTTTCTGTCCTCCACCCATCCTTACACGTATTCACACCTCCCCCTGGCTCTCCAGCTTGATTAATATAGGCAGCAGCCATGGGGCTATACGTCTGGACACACACACACACACACACACACACACACACACACACACACACACAACCCCAAACATCCCCACTCCCCTTGCAACTTCCCTACAATTCCGCCTACCCCTCCTTTCCCAAATCGACAGGCAGACAGAGTGGAAATGCAATTCATCACGTCAGCGACAGCCAGCAATCCCTCGGAATCGGACTCCTGCTCACTTCCGAAAAACGCTAGCTATAATAGGTTTAGCCAGCTGCGTTGCACGGAATCCGCAATAATCAATTGATTCGCTCTGTGCTCGGTGTCTTCATCCATATTGAACCAACATGGCATCCATTTCCATTGTTTATGCCTCGTGTGGATGTGTAGCAGCAGTCATCTTCCTTCGCCTGTCTTGACCGGCACCAGAGTCATGTGTGAAGGAGAAAACGATGCTCCAAATGCACCATGCAGTTGTATAGGCCAGGGGTGGGGTAGGGTTGTTCTCAAACGAGATTGTGTTCCTGGTCATGGTGTAACAGGATCAGAGCATAGGGGGCAGCTATTGTGTGACTGTAGGAAAGAGAGTGAATGAAGAGAGCGACAGAGGACTTCAATAACGCCCTTTCCGTACTTTCCCAGCATGGATGCTTAGGAATAAAAGGGTTCCACGAGAGTTCTTTGGATCGATCGGGTTCTTTCTTTTTCATGGTGGTGGTGTTGTTGAGAGTCAAACTGAAGACAGCGTAGGTAAACTCGGGGTCATTAAAATGAGAACTATGCGAGTTACGCATAAAGTGTTAAAGTCGAAAGAATAGAGACGTCCAACGTATCAAGTCTTTTCTTCTCAGGAAGCTTCTTACTGATATCTTTTTGCACACGCCGGCATTTATGATCTCTATGATCTTTGGCAGGACCGATCCAAAGTCTGCATATCAAGGCCATGGTGTGGCCAGTAAGGTGTCTAGTCTGATTTTGTTTTAAGTTTCTCCAACGGAATGTCGATTAGCTACTAAAAAGTTCTGAAGGGAAAAAAATAACCAAGTTTGAGTTTTCTGTTTTCTCTACTACATTTTAAATTCCAATCATTGCCTGCTCTAATTTCTCTTCAGAGTGCAATAAGCAATTTTTTTTTAAGCTGCGGCGGCACAAAAAGAACCGGCGCCCGGCGTCAAAGCGTTGAAAGTGCACCGTCTTATCTTAAAGATAAAAACAAGCCCGCTACAGTGGCGTTAAGGCACAGCCTATGAAAGCAGCAATTAAACATTATCTGATGTGATTCCTTCAGAAAGTCTCATCAGCCCTAGAGGTTTTTTTCTTCTATATGTAACAAAGGTCTTTCAGTTAAGTTTTTGAAAGACAAGATATATCCAGAGGCAAAAAAAAAAAAAAAAAAAAAAGCTGCATGAGTTTGCATTAAGGCAAGAAACGCAGAGTACAATGCGTATCATGCCATTAATGCCTCTTGTAAAGCTAAGCACTAGTCCTCGTGTTTGCATAGCCTTGTGAAGACTTAATTTACACAACCGTATGCCCTAACACTGACTGACTGACTGATTGTCATGGTGGCCGCAGTTTAACGTTTGCTTCTTCACAAAGCTTATTACCATTCTAAGGATATTACACAGTAATGGATGTGTTCGGAGCCGACTGACCTGCGCCTGCTGCACAATTTGTTTTCATCAGCCTGTAAATGGTGGATCATTGTGGCTGTGACGGGAAAGCACAAAGGCTTCCTAATGAAAGCCAGCATCCCTGGCCATGTCTCATCACTGTGCGTGCTCTCTGCAGTCTGGAAACAGGTGTGCTCTTGCTTCCAAGGTTTCATTTAGAGAGTGATTTAAAGGAATATTCATGACCACTATCTTTCATCGTAGGCTTTTTCTTAAGGGGAGTAAGGGAGATTAAAAAAAAAAAAAAAAAAAAAAAGGAGGGGGGGCGCAAATCAGCGGGTGATTGAAGAGGCCTTTCTGGGATAATTCAGTTTGATTGGAAGCTCGCTCTCTCATTACTATTCTAGGCCCAACATAGAGAAGGGCCATACCCGTGTGAGCCCTGCCAATAAAAGTTGTCTAGCTCGCCTTTTCTTCCTCTCTGCAGCGTTCCAAAATCGAACCGTAACCAATTTGAAACATCCCAACAGATGTACTTCCTAACAGACTCATCGTGTTTGCTAGGGGCCATCAAGAGGTCATCGGCAGCTAC
Source organism: Notoglanidium macrostoma (assembly GCA_030068235.1). NCBI lineage: Eukaryota > Metazoa > Chordata > Actinopteri > Siluriformes > Auchenoglanididae > Notoglanidium > Notoglanidium macrostoma. The sequence goes on along the minus strand of JAQQZR010000018.1, from coordinate 1,754,561 downwards.
GAGTCATGGTTTCAGGAGTCCCTGAGCACTGTTACAAACAGAACTGCATCAGCCATGGTGTTGAATCATCTTTTTACCCAGTGGGTGTTTGCTGCATGTGGTTTCCATGAAAAGCGGCGCCTGCACAGGAAGTCGGCCTCATAATTCTTTTTCTTACAGCAACAAGCGCTTCCTCTGCGGTCTCCTTTCGGCTCTTCACCTGTGTCATACTTTTTTACAGATGATTCGGTTGCTTTTTTGTGCCATGATCAAAGATAGAGGCGATGAAAAATATTATGCAGTCTGTTGTCATGCTTACAGACTTCAGCATGTGATTTTACATATAGGCTGCGCCAACGACACTGCTGTATAGATGATATATAAGGTGAATGTGGTTAGCGGCACCTGGCTTAGCTATTCATTCAGCATTCGGAATGACTAACCTGTCATGAACACTAGGCTCCATTGTGTGAGCCTAGCTAGTTCCAGGATGGCATGTAAATCGAGGAGGTTGGAGCTTAACAGATTATTACAAAAGTGCTGTGCTGGGAACTCCCCAACCAGCCTGCAGTAAACCATGTCAACAGAACCCTTCAATTGACATGTCCATGCCTCAGACTCCAGTGTCCTTACCAAAGCAGAAGCAGGGCTACCTGCAGCTCCAGGGCTCTCAGAAAGACCTTAGGGAAGGCAATGAGCTAGTGGTTCACTTCCTCTCATGTTGTTACCGACTTGCAAACCAAGCTAGGAGATGAAAAGAATGATGCCAACTGAAGATCTTATTTCAGTTTTTCCTGTCTGGAGCATAAGCTCTTCTTTACATAGCAATATTATCCGTGTGTGTGTGTGTATGTGTGAATGTTGCTGGGGTTTTCCCCCTCCTTTCCCTCGGGTGCTCCTGTCTCATAGAGTTCAGCCCAATTCAAACATGGTGCATGTGTCATAAACACACACCCCGTCTTTGAAGCCAGAAGAACGGCACAATAGACAACTGGCTCTCCATTCGCCTCCGCTGACAACCTAGAAGCCCCTTTGTGCTCTGTGAGCTTTATGCTCATGTTCAAAGCTTGCTCTTCACTCCACTTAGCAAGGATTGTGTTCCAGTGTGTTGGCTGAATGCAAGCCTGGTTCAGAGATAATCATCTTTGGTATTCCTTTGCAAGATGTCATGCTTGACCATAGGTTATTGTTTAGCCAGTTTTGTGCTGATGAAATACAGTTTCCGGACATTTTGCTGGAACTCCCAAGACTGCTTGCGTATTGTTCCGGTCAAGCAACAATTTTTACTAGTAGATTACTTCACTGACTAGCACCTGCAGGCACCCCAAGACATGTTAATGAGAAATGTTATTTCTATTTAGCTGTCAGTGATGAGACAGAAAAGTCCCCCTCCCCGTGCCTCTATTAACACCTCTTTCCCAAACCTCGGTCTCTGCATTATTAACGAGGTCTCTCCCAATTAAGATGGATGAGCCTGCTCTTTAGGGTATTTGTTCAGGTAAGATCTCTGATTAGCATATCTGATAGATCTGCCTTCTCATGCTGATTAAACCCTTTCCTCGTCCTGGGGCATCTTAAAAAGAAAGAGCTTTGTAAATGAGGAACATCTACCCCCGTGTGCAGGCCCACGCAAACACATACAGCGAACTGCAGAATATTGAAAATGCCACATCTCGTTTTCGCTTATCCTGTTTTATATAATCAGGTTAAGGATCCGAGGCTGTGCTTATGATTTCTAAGGTCACATTACGGAAAAACCCTTCAAAGAAACCTGACTAAAATCCTTAACACAAACTTCTGCCTCGAGTGGGCATTCAAGGACACGCAAACAGCACCCAAACCAAGATTGATGCCCGCGTCCCACAGGAACAGAGCTCAATGCTGCGCCTATAACTCAAACTCTGTCCACATAATCAGAGACCAGATCGAGACTAATGGTCCGTGTGGTCCAACTGAGCCTCACTACTGACGGATGTACTTTACAGCACTTAGCACAGTGGAGACTAACAGTTATAGAAAATATTCTCGGGCAGAAGTTAATACCTGGCATACTCTAACGACAATCTGTGGATGTATACAAGGTCTGATGTGTGTAGCCATGTTGATGGCTCCTGTCTGGGACAGTTCAGCTCTTATCCTGGCTGCAGAAAACCTATAGCAGCTTAGCTTTTTTTGTCAGATCATCTATCTGGGGATGGGCAGCTTATAGTAGTGCTAATGAGCACCTGTTCAGCTGATCTTAGGAGGCTGAGAGTTAGATATAGACAACAGAATCACCCTTTACTAGCTTCCCGGATTGTGATTTAAGATCAGCTGTCATCTCAATCGACAGTAAGGTCTGCCTTTTTTGTGTTGACCAACTTGTAAGGGAAAAAGGCAAGTTTTTCATTCAGGGATCTTGTTTATTTATTTTTTTTCTTTTCCTGCAACTTGTTTTGTTCAGACGCCGTTGGTGTGCTTGGTGTTTTACTGACAACTTTGGTGTTGGTGGAAAAATAGCTCAGTGTGTGTTAGGATACAACAATGCCATCCTGCTAGGATTCATCCAAGGGGATTATATTAGGCAGAGGTTTGTTCCTTTCTTCCTCTCAAAATACTAGCTTTCCTCTTCCTTCCATCTTATCTGCTGCTTTCCTTTTCAGTCCCGTCTTTCTTTGCGACATGCTGCGTCCGCTTCCTGTGTAGATGTTATTTGATGTCCGTGCTCACCCTGTCCCCTGGAGAGACTCGCTCACACCTTCAGCTCCTCTCGTAATTGAATTGCCCTCACCATCAGACAGACATCAGACTCATATTCTTTCTTTCTCTCTCTGTCTCTCTCTCTCTCTCTCTCTGCTACTATAGTAAATCCTAGCGTTTGGCATGGTTCCCAGTTTTCTCCATTGATGTCTTCCTCCCTCCTCCTTCCCCTCGCTTGCACATGCACACACACTCCAACTTGAAGTCCAAACACTCCTCGTTTTGTTGCCTTGGTGAGGGAGGTGGCAAGCCCGTGGAATGTGAGTAATGCATTCCACTGGACCGCCTTACGCACAGTTACATACACAGGCTTCCTGCTGTCTCCCCAGTGCCATGGCAGTGGTGTGTGTGGGTCATTATGTTTGGCACGTGGCCCTTTGTAGGGGGCATCCTGGAACCCTGTCTCAACATGTAGTGCCATGGATAGCAAACAAACCTCCATAACCCTTGTTCCCTCCCTAACCATGACTCCCCAAGACTTGTGCAAGATCAGCAGCAGACCCATCTCTGCATTCCGTTCTTCTTTCTCGTAGTGGTTTATGGTATTTTGACCCGCAGCCTTGTAAGAAAGTTTCCTCAGAGCGGAAATTATTGCGATTGGAAGCATGAATTGGAGCAGAGGCGGGCATTGACGCAAATATGAAAACAAAAGCCACTGTGAGGTTACTGAGAGTGCATCTGTTTAACTCTTAAGTTTATTACTAAGTGCTTTGAATAAAATTCAAAAGGAGCATGTTATAACAATGTTATAACTCGTTGCTCGTTCTTTAGCCACATTAACTAACTTGGCCTACTGAATGATATAGATGGAGGCTAGCCATTTTGGCATGTAGTGAGCATGTAGGAATTCTTTTTTTGCATTCGATATTAGTTGCTTTCCTAAGTTAATGCTTGTTATAAAATTTGCTAAATGATTCAGTTTTAGATTAGAAATCCATTTGGCATTGGTTTGCTATTCATTAGCTATCTAGGTACCGCTTACTAATATCTTAAAGGTCCATTATGTAGGATCCAATTGATTGCAACCAACTGAATATCCCCTGTTACCCCTCTCTTATTTCTAAACATTTGGGTTCTTCTTGATTCCAACGAGATTCTCTATAGATTCCATTCCTTCTTCTTCTTTGTTTTCCTTCAATTTCTTCGTTCTGGATTCATGCTGCCACTTGCACAAATGTGAAACACGTAAGGCTTTGTAGAGGTGGACCTGCTTCCTATGTAGATATTAAGGGGTCATTCTAAGCTAAGAAGAACACAATGATTCGTAGTTACCGGTAATTATACACTATTGAAAATATACTTATGAATACTATATTCAATTTCTGCTAAAAGATCTCCCTAAATCCACTGGACCGTTAAACAGTTCTCATGTAAGGCGATGGTGATTGCTTTGGAGACATTGATTTTTGCACAGAACAGTCTGGCAACATAACTTGCTTTGTTTTAACTGGTAGTATGAAAGAACCATGATTGCTATGGGAAAATATTTTGGTAATTAAAACCCCTACATAGAAAAATTCACATCTTTCCCCAAGAGGAAGTTGTTTCAAGACATTTAATCTGCCCTTGTGCTAGGTATGCCCAGTGTTGTGGAGCTTCTGGAATGTTCTCCTGTCGAAGAAATTGGTTTTTCTGCCTGAGTTTACCTCAGCAATTAAAGGTGCCTTTCATGGCTCCTGTTTTCCATTATCGCAAAAAGTTCCGGCTGTAGTCACACAGAGTAGAAATCCAAAGAGAATATATTTTGTGTGTTTGCGTGTGTGTGTGTGTGTGTGACTAATTGTGCAGTGTCCATGCACTCCTCTACTTCACGGTAACAGGAAACCCAGTGGCCCAGCCCTTCAGAGCACTTCAGCTCAGGGTGTGTAGAATTCCATCCTCCCTCACGGCACACGAGCTAATGGGCCAGCCTGGTCTGTGTGAAAGTGTGTGAGTGTGTTTGTTGCTGCTGGACTGCCCAATGTTTGCCTTAAGGTCTGCCAGGCCCTGCTGAGTCCTCTAATCCCAGGCAAGGAAAAGTATGCACACACACGCATGCACACACACACACACACACACACACACACACACACACACACACACACACACGTATATACCACACACACTCCACTTTCCTCTGGCGGAGCAAGCCAACGAGGGGCGTCAGGCTTCTCCTTCACGACTGAATGAAAGAGCAAAGTTATTCTCTCCCTCTTCCTATATGTAAGGTACCTTGCATGTTAGCCTTTTCCACTTCCCTGCCGCGGCACAGTCATCGCGCCAGGCGAGGCAGGGCCAGCTGGCATAGCTCAGGTTTTTGTTTTCCTGCTTTTCTGCTTTGTGCCAAGTTTTGGCTTTGGGATACTGATGACCTTGATGTGGAGAGTGAATTTTGTTGAGCTGACTACTTTGTTGCTATTGTGTGTAGCCACGCCAGCTGTTTTGGTGCATTCTTGCAATGTCACTATTTATATTTTCCATCCAAACGCATTGCCAGTTTGAAGCGGATTTCCAAAAAAAATCATTTTTTCGATTTGGACAGCACAGGATGATGTAATTAAAAAAAAAGTGCCATCCAGTCACTGAGCATCTGGATAAATATATATATCTTTTCATCACTTTTCATTGCATTTACTCAAAAAGTACACCAACTATTTACATTTCCGCTGCCAAACATTTTTGTATGTGCAAAAGCTGAATTAGCATAAGAACAGATGGCTGAAAAGCCTACAAGTGACTGTCCTACATTATTCCCTCTGGAGGTAATGAGGTCATCCTGTTCAAAGGTTCTTACAGGTTCATCAGCCACCTTCCACTTTGTCTCTTCTTTCCTTGTCCTTCACAGCTGGCTTTGAGACGACAGTGTGAATATTCATGCCGCCGTCCCTGCTTACTAAAAGCAGTGCTTAAATCTGCATAATTTGGCTTTAAGTGACTTTCAGATGGCCTTTTCCTTTTGACACTCGACGGAGAAGGAGCTGTACTTGGTAATCAAGCTGCCTTTGTAAGGCAGGTCCTCGCCGTCCAAATGCTCCTCGAAACGCTAAGGCCGAAGGCTGCTTTTAAACCTTGTGGATGAGTGTCCAGACACTTAAAGCAGCTGCAGCCTTGTAAAGCTTAAACGAGGTGTAATTGTGCATTGTAGGAGCTTTGAAGGGAATGCAAGGTTGTTGGACTGTATTGTGTGCTTTCACAGTTGCCACACTGTAACCTTTTGTCTGTCACTATAAACGCACGTCTTTGATTCTTGTACAAAGATCCCGGTTCCCGGTTCAGTGGTACTCACAAAGATTTGCCATTTTCAATATTTTCCAGGGCTTTTTAGTTTGTTTGAACTCTGATTGGTCAGGGACGATGAATCATCCTATTCAAAAGAGAGCCAGCCTTCTTAAAGATGTGACCTTGCGGGTCCCTCTTGGCTTGCCGTAGAGAAGAGCTGTTATTGGTGCGCTGCTCTTTGGAGAGCTCCAGGGCCGCTTGAATGAATGGCTGCTTGGCAAAAGGCCTTTCTTTGTGCGCAGAACCCAGCGAAGGCACATTGTGTAGCATTGTTGACAGAGCATTTCCCATTCTTCAGTATGCATGCGCATGTGTGCGTGTGAATGCACGACTTAAAGAAGTCTTAGCTGCAGTAAGGTGTCTCTTTTAGAAACCTTCCTCAGTGGCTTCAGTTTTAGAGATGGGCCTGACCAGATTATCAGTCAGCACTTTCAGAAATTCCCTTTGGTCTTAATATTTTACTGCGGAACCTCACTATGGTTGCACACATGGCTGGCAGAAATGAAAAAGGTCAGTAAGCTGTGACAATGAAACCCCTTAATGAATAGATTTCCTTCTTCAGTGCGCCGGCGCAGAGATGACATCAGCTATTATGGCTGATGCACAGTGGACCATCTGCACACATGCATTCGGGTGTTGCGAAGCAGCTTTGTCTTGCTCTGCTGACTTTATTAGATGAGAAAGGCATGCCAATTATGGGGGCTTGGGCCAAATATAGGGTTTTATTAAAACTGTGCAAGGGTGGGGCTAGTGTGGCGGTGATGTGTTTTTGATGATGTGTCTGAAGGGGAGGAACACTCCAAAAAGGACACATATGTTTCATAATCGGTCTGAGTCTTTGTTCTACTTTTGCTCGCATTGGTTGGAATGTGACAAGAAATGGCCTAGGGGAGAAACTGATTACGAGAAACTGCTTTCAGAGCATGTGATGATTCCAGTCGAACAAGGACCTCTTTGTGAGCAAGTATCCAGCTCGGTACTCATCTCCTTGCACCATTAACTTTGCCCATAACGCCTCTGAGGTAGAAGCTTTTGTCAACAAAAAGCTACAGTCATCAAAATGGATCTCGGCTGTTCCTAGATGATGGGCTTCTCACTGGCATTAGGCATGGGCTGTTATAAAATTTTCATATTGCAACAAGGGACTCCTTAAGCGAACAATTAGCGGTTAGCAGAACATTTTATGAAAACTAACATTGGGAACATTTGGATCCCAGAATGTTCAGGGGGTTGTTTTGGGTGCCCCAAGAGGTACTTGATGTAACATTTCATAAACTTTCCTACACTTTAGATTTAACTTTAAACATTGATTTGTGATTTAAGTTTTGTTCCAGGTTTGCTTTTTATAATGGTAAAGCCTAACATTTGTAGCACGCTCTCATAAAAATGTGTTAGCTTGGAACCTTACGATCTTATGCTGTTGTTGTCTAAATGGGAGGGACTTTATCTCATCAGGAATGGTGCTTGCCAAGGCAGCGTTCGTCCTGAATGACAAAAATTTGCAACAAGATGTTGAATATTGCGACACGTCCTACGATAGATTTTTGTCTCATGCTATCTGGCACCAGTGTCTTTGCCATCCTCTTGTCCTCTCCTCCAGGCCCCTGCTTCCAAGCTGACGCCTGCTCACTGCTGTTGGCCCTTTTGCGATCGACAATAGCAAGCCAGATCCCAGCCCGAGGCCTAGACGGCCCCGCAGTGACAAAAAATAGGAGGGTGGGAACCCGGAGAACAGCGGGACTGGGGCAAATAAAGCAGGTCAGGAACAGATTAAGGGAGCATGGAGGACAACGCAGGGGTTGGATGGCACTGCTGTAGCAGGGAGACGAGAAATAGGGAGGGAGGGCACAGACAATAGAGAAGCTTGAGAAGTTTGGAAGGGGGGGATGAGAGTTCGTAATTAGAGATGAGGCCATCAGCTGACTGTGGAAGCAAAGCACACCTTCAGGGCCTCAACAGGGCTGTGCATGCTCGCTTTGTGTGTCTGCTTTCACCAGCACCCCCCTTTCCTAACCAAATCTTTCTGTTGTCCTCGTCCATATGTTTAGCTTGGGTTGATGAGCATTTTATGCACCGAGGAGCTGATCGACAGTGCCGTTGTCATCGTAGCAGCTTTTGAATGCCAGCAGCCAAGATGGTCCACTTCCCTCGCACCGCTCGATGAGTTCGGCATTATGTGTTTGCTCAGACAGGGGGAGGGACTGCAGGAGACAATAGTTAACTTTCAGAAAGTCGTTAGCAAATGTTTGGTCAAGCCCTGGGCACATATTGACTTTTTCTAACCTTGTAGATGTAAAGTTAAAGTACACAACATTGTACAGGCTTCTAGGTCTTTCTGAGGCGGTGTTTATGCTCTGGTGCTTGTTTTACAGCTGCGGGGCAGGCTGAAGTCCAAAGTGCTTGTAGGAAACAGTTAAAAAGATGGAACGCAGTTTGAGAGGACCAGCTCAAAGGTAGTCATCGTAGCTAGCATAGTGAAAGAGAGAGACCTTTGCAAAGACACTTGCAAGCTTCCATATTAGATAGGGACTTTTTGTGTTGTATGGTTTTTCGAAAAAAGGTTTTAACTTTATAAAGGGAATATAGCTTAAAATCTTTTCTATAGTGCCACGGCTGTGCAAAATGAGTGAGCCTCTGAAACTCGCTGCAAAGGCCTATTGTGCCTTCCCACTGCTGCTTGTCATTTGCAGCCAAGCAGATGGTTTGTACACGATCAGATATTAATACCGGCTCTGTTTCGGGGGGAAATGAGCAGCAAAAGGCCAACATGTCATAAAGATAAGGCGGCCATGCTGGACAGACACATCATTGCGGACCTATGATGCACACCCAGTGATGGCAGCGGTCATTTATGAACCAAATAACCCAGATTAGGGCACAAACACAAGCGATGACCTTTAGGACTTGTCAGGTTCTTTTGCAAAAGTGAGACGCCTTGTGGCTAGAAAATTGGTGGTGGTCTGTTTCTGGAGGAAATGCATGGGCAGACTGGATGACCGGGCCACTTCCTGCATGTGCTTGATCAGTTTCTTTTGTATGCTGTCAGTTGTCAGGTATAAAGACAGGGGAGTGTTTGGAGCATGTTTTAACTGTGCCTGTGTAAAAGGAAGTAGATCTCAAGGTGTCACTGCGCAGGAACTTAATTAGCCATGCTCTGCACCAAGCATCCTTCTTCCTATTTCAAAGAGCCAGGGTTATCACACATGTAAAAGGCCTGGATGCATATTCAGTGTCCTTTGAGCACAGACGCAAGAAGACCTTGAGACAGAAATACAATGAAAGGATATCCTCCCCCCTTTTCCATGGTTGCTACATGGTTTCAGTTCAAGAGCGTCCGCTTTTATCTGCAGTGGGACATCCGGTCCTTCTTACAGCCTACACGATTCATCTCCCTTCAACCACCCTTCCATAGTCCATATTCATCCTTCCCTCCATGTCTCCTTTCATTTCAGGACACTCGAACCCTCGGCAGGTTAATTAGCAGCCAAATAATAAAAGCTCTTCAGCTAGGGTTGGTTGTGTATCTACTGCTTGATTTATTTTGGGATGCCATCGTTTGCTGTGTAATTACATCTTTCATTTCACCCACAGTTACAGCACATGCATGGTCTGAGTTAGACACCGGTAGCTGAAAGCAACGCCGTTTGAGGCCCACGGATCAGAAATCAATTGCGGGTGATCATGACAAATGAGGCACAAGGCCTGGCGTACGGAAGCAGTCATGAACAAATCAGCCTTTTATCCAAGCGGCCATCGGGCCCAGCTCTGGCCTCAATGAGTGGCTTTGTGCATATGCAAGTCTGTTGTGTGAAGATAGATAGGTGGAGCGGGGGGTGGGATGGGGCTGTGGTGTTAACCATATTGCTGCTGGGACAGATGGGAGGTGTAGTGGAGGCAAAGGGAGGGGTCTAGTGGGTAAGAGGTGGGGCCTCAGAGTCCTTCCTCTTACGTCTTTATGGCTTTAAGTGGGCGGGACTGTGTTGCCATTGGCTGAGCTGTTTCTGCGTGGGTGTCTTTGAAGGCCAGCAGATGGTGCCAAGGAAGTGTGTAGTGTGTATCTCCTTTCTTGTCCTCTCCTCTTGTTTCCCAATGACCACCGCTGCCTGCAGTGGTATCAGCCCCCACAATCCTCCCTACAAACAGATGGCCAATAGAGCTGCCTTCTATAAGCTACTCTGTTAGCGCTGAGAATTAGCGGTCAGTGCCAATAGATTAATTATGATTGTTAGAGACGCACACACAAGGTCCGATGAGGATGCGACGAGTATTCAAGGCACTAGCTGTTGCAATATATTGTAAAAATAAAATGTATGTAAGTCGCTCTGGTTTGCTAATAAAGTTTAACTAACACAGTGATGTTTGTTGTCTGCAAAATTTCCAATCGGCTAAACATCCAATCAGCTATTTGACCCAGTGAGTAGCTTGGTCTTGAATAGATTTGTTGGATAATAATTGAGGCTTGGCGAGAATTAGCTTGTGGCTGGATTACACCGTTGTAGTCTCTTAGCTTAGTGCTGCAGCGTGGCATGGAGATTAGATCCAGGCTGTGGATGGGAAAGGGAGGGGGATTCTCCTGATGAATGTTTTGTCTTCGTTCCTATAAGATTTGTATTTTGTATGCAACAGAGTGCATCTGATTCAGTTTAGCTTCCCCTGATTGGACAGTTTACTAAGCATTGGCGTCATCTCATTTAGAATCAGCCTTGTGTATCTTAAACAAGCCAGTCAAGTAGGCTGAATGCCTGCCCATGAGCTAGGTTTTGTGTGTGTGTGTGTGTGAGTGTGTGTGAGCACAATGACCCACATTAACTGGAGCAGTGTCATTATTCCTCCAGGCTGACACTGCATGGCTTATTGTGATCGACACTGGCACTCCATCTGCTTACGACATCTTCCCTGCTCCCATCTCTCTCTGTCTGTTTCTCTCTTCTTTGTCTGATCCATGCCCGAGGCCTCTTCTCAGCCAGGTACCGAATGATCAAAAAGACCTGGTAGTGGAAACAGCTAATACACACAGACACACACACACACACACGCACACGCACACACACAGGGCCTTGGAGGTCAGCGTGAAAAGAGCAGCCATGGAGAGGATGGTAGTGAAGCATGTACTGCTTATCAAAGCAACAAAGGCTTATATTGAAAGGAGAAAGAGGACCTTTAACATCCATCTGCATCAGGCCCTGCCCCTCACAAGTCACATGAACCAATAAGGAATGTTTGCAGTCAGATATAAGGTTTGAATGACATTGAAGTTTTATGTGTCGGTAGCATTCATATGTTTATTATTAGCGTGCTCTTATTAATGTCATGATTATCTGTCAGTCTCCGAGAAGGAGGCGTGGCCTATGTGCTTCAGCCTCCGTGAAGGAGGCGTGGCCTATGTGCTTCAGCCTCCGTAAAGGAGGCGTGGCCTATGTGCATCAGTCTCCGTGAAGGAGGCGTGGCCTATATGCATCAGTCTCCAGGAAGGAGGCGTGGCCTATATGCATCAGTCTCCATGAAAGAGGCATGGCCTATATGCATCAGTCTCCAGGAAGGAGGCGTGGCTTCTGTGAATCAGCCTAAGTGAAGGAGGCGTGGCTTATGTGCATCAGTCTCCGTGAAGGAGGCGTGGATTATATGCATCAGTCTCCATGAAAGAGGCGTGGCCTATATGCATCAGTCTCCAGGAAGGAGGCGTGGCTTCTGTGCATCAGTCCCACTGAAAGAGGTGTGGCCTCTATACTGTACTTCAGTTCTGGTAAAGAAGTTATGGCTTTAGTGTCTTGATCTCTGAGAAGTGGGTGTGGCCTCTGTCCTCAGTCACACTGCGGCTTTACATCATTTATTGATTACTTAGTCAGAACGAATTGTGTTGAACTAGTGTAGGCATAGGAAGTGGAATCTGGTTGACAGAGGGTATTGAAACTTGACAGCCAACTGACACAGTTTGACTCTGTGTGTGTTTGCGTGTGTGTGTTGCAGTGCTGTAAGACGGGTAGAGAATGTTGTCCTCTGTGTTAAGGAGGCTAGTGACAGGCACAAGGTCTCCTGCAGTGTTGCAGGTCTCCCAAGACTCCCTGTGGCTTGTTTTGCAGTGTCACAGTCTTTCTCTCTCTGACACTGACACACACCCACACACACACACACACACACACACACTCTCAGTCTCAATTTCATCCCACTTGCCGTCCTCCTGTCTCTCTCGCTCTTTCTCGCTCTCGTTTTTTTTCCTCCTCCTGGGCAGATGAGAAGTCCTGAGTCACCCTTGGTGTATCTGATAAAGAGCAATTTAGCGGAATGGAGTCAGCAAGGACAGCGGGAGGAGGAGGCAGGGAGGAGAATGACTCTTCTTAAAGCACTCTCCTCTCTCACAGCCTTCAGCTTGAGATTTACGGCATTTCAGTGACCACTAATGCACACTATTGTTGTTGTAACAGACTGCGCTGTACGCTGATTGTGCTGATTGTGGTGGAGCTCAGTGTTTATGTGATGGAGGTGTAGGTGTTAGTTTGTGACCTCCAACAAACTAGCTTACACCCTTGATATATTGTTCAACAGCAATCTGAGCTTTTCAAAAGTTTAAGGTTTAAAATGATCATTGTATTTCACAGAGTTTTACCTGTGCCTTGTGTGGGAACATGCAGTTTGCGCCAGTGTTTTTATTTTTGTGTTTTTTTGCTAGCGCTTGTACTCATAAGATGAAATTATACGTCCATATTTTGTGGAAATGTAATTGCGTTTTTCTCTGAGAAAGTAATCCCATCAACAATTGTATGATGTAATGAAGCAAAAAATACTGTTATCCTGCTGAAGTTGACTATTGTCCAATAGCAGCACATACAAACCAGTGTTTTGTTCATCTTATATGACAGCAATTTGTTGAAATAGCCATACATTGTACTTTTTCGTCCATTTATATTTAAATGTAATGTTGTGGAACTTATTTCAAGGCACGGTGTGCTCTCAGAGTCCTTTGTGGTGCGATGTAATCACCATGATCTGATCGCATATTCTCAATCACGCCAAGGCCAAGGACACTTTGAATTGGAAAACACATTGACATTTGCGTGATCTGTAGAAGGCAAGGCGTTTGAATGTACATTCTTGTATTCATCCAGCAACCTTGCTATACAATTCCTGCCACAGAGTTAGCAAAGGGATAGCATCTCGCCATGATGTGCTTTCTTTTATTTCATTCTAGCTCTCGTCTTTTCTTTTTTCTTTTTTTAGCAGTGGTATCTTGGTTCTTCTCAGCTCAGCATGAAGGCCACACAAGGCTTAACTGCTCATGCATTAGCCTGAAAGAAACGCCCGGGTCTGTAAAACCACCTTCTGCGCTCCTCTCGTGCGTCTTTGTTTACGCTCAGATCTGCTTTGAAGCGAGGCTAGCCCCTCTCCTTTTCAGCCTTTTATCAAACTGGAAACAGACATCACCATAAACTCGCCTTAATCAGGTGCCTCCGCGCTTGCTGGCTCTGCCTGAAAGCGCTCGGCAGTAAATTGGACGTCGGATTTGTTTTCTGAAAAATCTCAAGGAGGGGTGGGACGGGGGGAGGACTCCTTCTTAGGAGAACTCGTCTGGAAAAGCCTTTTGTGGGATTTGGCACAGCTAAAGACAGCTTTGCTAGCTCTACTTAGACGTCGGCCTAAACCAAGACTTGATGTTGGCGCACACAATACGTCAACTTGTGGGCACGTATAGGGAATGTGTATGAGCATGTTTTTGTGTATAGGATATGATTTAGGTCTGTTTATATTTTCTGTGTCTCCTTTGGCTGTGTAATGTGTTGGTCCTTGCACAAGTACTGTAGTTTACAGGATGGTAGTTGCGGTCTCTGTATGGGAAAATTTTGAATCGACATTTTTACAAAATGTCTGCCTTTGACACTGTACTGAAAATGATTATGTAGCATTGTTTAATGCTTAAACCTTGCAAGTCCTCTGTTTTTAATGATTTACTCTAGTGCAGATATGAGACGTACAGTATCATACGTACAGGCTTTTTTCTAAAGGTTTTCTTTTTAAGGTTTAGAAAATGTAGAAATGTTGTTAGCATTAAATAGTTTACCACATAAGGTGAGGTTTGGCTTGATGTTCCAGTAACCCAGCCCTTGTGTTGATAGACCAGTCTGGGTTGCCATGGTTTAGTGTTAGGTTTAGAGTGATACCATAATCCTCATGGTAGCACCCCCATTGTCCATGCCCCAATCATTAATATTTCACCAGTCAAATCCTGGAAACAAGCTGTCCCATTGGCTACCTGTACACCCTTTCCTTCCCTCCTCAACCCCTCAGCCTTAAGCATATTTACCCCACATTTTAACCCCCATATCCTTTGGGACTTGTTTGAGGGCAAGACTTTGCAGCACCCCTACCCATCAGCCCCGGCATTACAGAGAGTGTTAAAACTCCAATACGCTCTCCCCAAGGACGAATTCACAACCCTGGCCCATGGGGAGATGGAGGTCAAAGGTTGCAGAGGATCTGCTGAATCTTTTTGCCCCCACTCAGTCAGGCAGGGGTGTGGTGAATACATCTAGTGCACTTGAGACTTATGAGCTGACGTTTGGAATGTTTAAAAGTGTTTCTGAATGTGTTATAATCAGAATTTCAAACTTTGATTAGCAATATTAAAATCCAGAAGCTTTCAGAATTGTGGTTCTATTGTTATGGCTCCACCCCCAAAGGTACAAAAAGGCTGTAAAAATTACAAACTGCTTCTTTAATCCTGATTTCGTATAATCTTCGTATAATCTTGGTTTTCTTTAACTTGCAAGCTTGTCAGCATAAACTACAACAGTATCTTTTTTAAGAGTCAATGGTGTATTTTTTTTTTTCTGATCGGGATATGGTTAACAACCCTAACGCTCTTTTATCCCTCTCTCTATCTCCTTCCAGGTTTCCACCTTAGTGGAACAGTAACAGAACCAGCCACGCACTCAGAGCCTGAAGTCACGCACCGCGTGGCCATCAGCTTCGACCGCTGCAAGATCACGTCAGTGACATGTGGCTGTGGCAACCGCGACATCTTCTACTGCGCCCATGTGGTGGCCCTCTCCTTGTACCGTATCCGGCGGGCCGAGCAGGTGAAGCTGCGGCTGCCCATATCCGAGACGCTCTTCCAGATGAACCGGGACCAGCTGCAGAAACTCGTGCAGTATCTGATCACGGCGCATCACACTGAAGTGCTGCCCACGGCGCAGAAACTCGCAGACGAGATCCTGTCCTCCAACTCCGAGATCAACCAAGTGCACGGTGAGGATCATGCCATTTACAAATTCAAATCGGCTTTACTGCCATTACAAAGTCCCATCATTAAAACTTTCAGGAGTGGATTTTTCTTTTGCCTTCGAGTACGTAAATATTATGAAAATCTGAATAGCATTTGAATAGTGAAATTTCTTTCTGGAGGCATTTTGACATGCAGCTTCACTGGCATGACTAAACAGTAAAGCATTTCAAATAGTACATAAAACACAAATTTCAAGCCTCCTCTTAACCTACGTTCCCACTTTCCGACTCGAGCTGTGGTATCTGCCTTACATCATCTTTAATGATCAGCCAGGGCTCTTCCCAGTGACTCACCAGGAGCTACAGCCCGAGTGGGGAATCCGGGAAATGGGACGCAGCCTGCCAGGAATCCGGTCATGTGATGGGTTCTCTTCAGAAGTGTCTTTAAGTGTTTGCTCGTAACTCGTAACTGTTTCATTTTAAGACCCTATCGGGGAGCCGTGTTAGTTTTAGCTCTGCCAAGTGCGGCGCTTTAGGCTGAAATATCCCTGCACGGTTTATGTTAGCGTTCCGAGCTCTCGCATGTCCCAGAATTAGTTTGGAGGAGGATAGGTGAGGGAAAGCAGACCTCTTCTTCCTCTTCCTTCCTCCTCCAGTTGAACATTAAAGCCAGTCTCTGCACACATGGCAGAAAACCTGGACAGGAAGTGCCCTCTTTCTGTCAGAGTCGACTAGGGCGCTTATCAGCCGCTCACCAGGAGCTACACTCTGATGATGGAATTTCAGGAATATGGTCACATGACCAGGGCTGATCAGAACCAGATCTATGGACTAAGGTTTCAGCCAAACCTGTAATAATAATGTTAATACTGTCTCAAGCAGTAAATCCTTATTTCTTCCTCTCATGTATGCTGAATAAAGCATTTATAGTCCATCGAATCAGCTAGGTGTTTTTCTGTGCGGTAGATCAGTGTTTAATATGACGCTGAGGAAGAAAATGCGATTTTGACAACTTATCATATCGATCTCTTCTTGCGCGTTTGTTTTTGACTGTGTTAGGTTATAAAAAGCAGAACTACTGCAGTGTGGAGTGCGAGTGAGCGAGCACGCTTTAAAGCGTACCAATGAGGACTCGAGTTAAAATGTACTGATGTCTTAGAAACGGTGATCTCTCTTGATAAAGTGATGAAATAGGAGATCTTTAATGCTTTCCATCTTGCCTCTGTTATTTCCAAATCAGTGTGTGCTCTTTGCTGAAAGCGTGACATTATCCAGAGAAAAGCATGGCGAAGGAAAACTCTGCTTAAGAGCATTTTTATGGGGTGGAAATGGAGTATTTTGGAGTTATTTGATCTAAGTGGTGGTGTTCCTGCAGAGCGAGTGTGCCGAGTTCACAGAGAAACTTTTGTAGCCTGAACATCTTAAATATGATCTTGTATTTGTAAAGTCAGTGCTGGAATTAGTGCAGTGAAAAGACATTGCTATAAAATCGCATGCATGCACTACCTGATGTTGATGTAATCATAACAGAAATCAAACACGCTGATTACTTCTGCAACCTGGTAATTGGATTTATAAATATTGCTCTGACAGAGGGATTAATAACGAACGATTACAGCTAAAATAAAAATAAAACTAACCATTAAGGCATAAACTGAGCCATGTACCAAGTTGTAGACCTGCAAAGATGGCAACCGTTCTGGAGATTTGGTCTGGAAATTTTTAAAGCGTGAACATAAATGATAGATGCGATACACAAAGTGCTTGTGTTTGTTTGCGTTTGTGTTCACCTTTTTCACTGGCGTAATTCTGAGCAAGGAAAGAGTTTTAGCGAGTACATTTCATCCCTAAATCCCTGTCAACTAAGCAATATGTGTATATAGATTATATATCTAAACAAAAAGAATTTATAGGTGGCGTATCAAGGGCAATTTATTATCCAAAAGCTACATGTAATGTTTGAGTTTCAGATTCACCATTGCTACATGTTATGTCTCTAGTTTGGATGAATATTTTTTCTGTGTGTGTTTTAGGGGCCCCGGACCCCACGGCAGGAGCCAGTATTGATGATGATAACTGCTGGCACCTGGATGAAGAGCAGGTACGCGAACAGGTCAAACAGTTCCTCTCGCAGGGAGGCTACTACGGCTCGGGAAAGCAGCTTAACTCCATGTTCGCCAAGGTGAGAGGCTTCACTGTAAATTTGTGTGAGCACGTTTGCGTTAGCATGTCTGTGTGTGTGAGTCTGCACGTTAAGTGGAAGACATGCTCAATATTGAAGATGCTATTGTGATAAACGATGGCGCTATAAAATCCTGTGAGGACTATTTAAATCAATGTGCTTTAATAAAATGTCAAGCAGCCTCTTATTTCCAGTGTGGTTGTGTGTGTGTGTGCGTACGCGCACGCGCGCGTGTGTGTGTGTGCGTGTTCGTGTCTGATTCAGCTGCTGAATTCAGGCATTGTTATCATCAGCCTCTATGCTGTAGGATATAAATTTCACTTCTTGTGCAATTTTTAGGCATGTGTTGAAAATCACCTAGATGATGCAACCATACTTCAAACAAATGTTGAGCGAGTGCGATATTCATGATTGGTGTGTGTTTGTGCAGGTGCGGGAGATGCTGCGCATGCGGGACTCAAACGGCGCGCGCATGCTCACCCTCATCACGGAGCAGTTTATGGCTGACCCGCGCCTGTCGCTATGGCGACAGCAAGGCACGGGAATGACGGACAAGTGTCGGCAGCTGTGGGACGAACTGGGTGAGAAAATTAGCACGCACTAAGTATGACTAGAAGCTAGCTGAAGAGTTAGCATGATCTACTTAACCCTATGTTTAATTTACTAGTACTATTGCAGAGCCTTTAATCGTAACCACATCCTCCTTAACTTATTTGCTCGCACTTAAGGGCATAAAAACATTAACATTAATGTACGTCAGAAAGCAGTATACGCAGCTGACATTAAAGGAAGTGCAGTGCTAACCATCAAATATGGCCACAAAATCAATGGCCTTTCTTGCAGCCTGCTTTCTATTGATCGGGACATTTAGAGGGTAGATTCCTGAAAACGGCTGCTGGATAGCAGAGCTCCGCCCCTTTTTTTCCACATGCAGCGACATGCATGTTAACAATCATGGCATGCATGTGAAGACTCGAGACCAGGTCAAATGGTCAACTGTGAAGCTTCACTCTGATTGGCCAGAAATACTGTCAACCAATAGGACAGGAGATATGCATGTATGCCTCTGTTTTATTGGACATCTGGGTCCGAGTAGGATCGGTGCACATATCTGAGTGAGTGTTTTGGTGATGACAGTGGTCTGCTCTTCCAGCTGTGTGTCTCTGGAGCTTATAAAAAAAATTCTCTTCTGCTCTAAACACCTCCCCTGTTTGACAGTCACACACCAGCACCTACTCCATTACACACGGGCTTCTCATTTTTCCATTTCACTTTTAAAGTCCCATTAAACGCTGCAGGCAGAGGGCAGTTCCACCTCCTCCTCTCCTCTGCCTCGGGCTGTCTTTCTGTTCATTCTGTCCTCCCTCTCATCTTCTCCTTTGCCCCCTTCATCTCTGTTCCTCTTGTGCGTTCGTCTTTTTTCCAAGAGACTCCTCAGTAACAGTGCTCTGTTCCCCTCCCATTGTTCCACAGGTGCATTGTGGGTGTGCATTGTGCTGAACCCTCACTGTAAGAGCGAGGAGAAGAGCGCATGGCTCAAACAGCTGAAGAAGTGGAGCGACATGGATATCTGCCCGCTGGAGGACGGCAACTACGGCAGCGAGCTTCCCAACATCACCAACGCCCTACCCCAGAGCAACCTGGCACATGGTGGGCATCCAGAAAACACAGATTAGAGCTTAGAGCAATACTGTGTTTTGACATGAGACTCAATTATTCCACCAGTTCTGATTGGTCAGTTGTAGTGTAACTGGAAGTCACGGGTTTATATTAATTAATCCGTTATCATTTCTATAGTAACGACCCATTCACAGGGATGTGCATGAAGGATGCTTCACACGATCCTAAAATAAACCTAATATAAGGTAAATAGGTTTGAAAAACGCATTTTCTGTAACAAAGAAAAATGTATATCCTTAGATATGATGCTCATATAACATTCTGTAAGGAGTCTCCAGTATCAGTGCTTTTTAAAAGCTTCAAGAGAGAAAGAAACTGTTTAAAGCTATTATAACAAGAGTGACAACAGTCATCACAAGTTGCTCCGCAGATGCTCTGCTATGTTAGATGTAACTATAAAAGGATAAAATACTGACATTCTTTATTAACTGAAAAATTGGAAATTGTAAAAAAAAAAAAAAAAAAAAAAGAACTTTTAAATGCAAAGGCAGCTGAAAATCACCCACTCATACAGGGTTCTAAATCCGGATGCGTGTTGTGTGTTTTAGACTCGTTGGCCAGGCCGAGGCGGACGGTGTTCACTCGTGCCATGGAGGCGTGTGACCTGCACTGGCAGGACAGCCACCTGCAGCGAATCATCAGCAGTGATTTCTACGTGTCGCCCGCTTACCAGAGAGAGGGAGAGAATCTGCTCTTTAACCCTCAAGGCCTGCCACTGTGGCTGGGTAAGACAGAGACACACACACACACACACAGCACAAGTGCAAACATGCCCATATGTGGCCGTGTTTAACAGTGTGTCACATGACCTATCTTGCAGATCACGTGCCTACTGCGTGTGCCAGGGTGGACGCCCTGCGTTCCCACGGCTACCCGAGAGAGGCCCTACGATTGGCCGTAGCTATCATCAACACACTGCGGCTTCAGCAGCAGAGGCAACTGGACATTTACAAACACCAGAAGAAAGGTGACACATACACACACGCGCACACACACACACACACACACACACACACACAGATTGGAACATGACCTTACAGAAATCTTTATCTGCTTGGCATCATACCAGGCCTGTAGAAGCCAAAACCCTACAAAAGCTGCATTGTGCTCCAAACTGAGCAGGTTTAGCTTATCTCCTCATTTAGAGGCCTTACAGGGCCTTAGTGCATCACACAGTTTGTTTTTGTGTTTTGTAAGTGTTTAGTACGGAACTGATGCCAAGTCCAGATGAGGCTGAGATTTGAGTACTCGGTACCTACGTCGAGCTTTCTTGTAAAAAAAATAAATAAACAAGTCATGTCATTAAAGTTGAAGGAAGTATATCATATTGTATCACAAGGTAAATGTTTTATGCAGTACTTGTGAATGTGTAATAAAAATGCTATGTATAAGTCTGAGTACTTTTCAAATAAATTGTTCCCTCATTTTTTGCTTTTGAATCAGTTCGCATGCTTAATCATTCTTGATTGCTACAGTATCCTTCAAATCTAGCAAACGTTGGCAGAGAAAACTGGCTAACTAACTTGATTAGCTTGCTAAAGTACTAAAGTTAATTTACCTGATTGTTAACACAAAAAAAATGCAGATATAGAAATGCTGTTGTGTTTTCCTGAAACCAGTGAGTTTGGTATATTTACATCATTTTAAAAGTCAGCCTGTGTACTTGTGGTCTAGCTTTAATCTTTAGCGGTTAGATTCGAGAACCAGTTTCCTCTACAAATATTAGCTAGTCATGTTTTCTTGCTAGATTACAGTGAGGATCAGTTCAGCAAATTATTTGCATGAATATGAATATAAAGGATGTTGTCGATACAGAAATATATTTTTTTAAATATTCAAATATATTGATATAAAATATTTGCATCACAAAAAATAACTTTGATTATGCTAAGCTAAATGTAAAAATGAATGAAAACGGATGAGAGTCTATGGGGGGCACTTACTTTTGGAGCTTCGGAAGTGCACCCAAACCATCTGTCGTGTATATACCGCTCGAACATATTGAGGAGTTGAATCTGGAGTTAACACCAAGATGTGCAGCGCAGAGAAATGTAGCATATTCACTGTTCTGTGGTTTTAAAAAACAGCTGTTAAATTAATTGTGCTGAGCCTTTTATCACCCATAATTCATGTAAGTGTGTGTATGTGTGTGTGTGTGTGTGTGTGTGTGTGTGTACATGCACAGAGCTGCTACAGAGAGGGATGACCAGCACCACCAATCTGGAGGGCTGGGTGGGCCACCCGCTCGACCCCATCGGCTGCCTTTTCGCCACTCTAACAGAGACGTGTCGAGTGGAGGATGACAACGCCATGGATACTGGAGGTAGACTATTATGGGCTGGCAGATGGGGAGGAGTGTGTGTGCGTTTTGTGTGTTGTAAGGAATTAGATTAAGCTTCTATAGCCTTTCATACCTTTCAGAACACCACAGTATTGTATTATTTTGTGTTTACGCATGTGTGTGCATTTGTTTGTGTGTGTGTATGTGTGTGGTTGTATTGTAGCCATGGGGTCACTGATGATACGGTGGAGTGAAATGTATAAAATCAATCAGCGTTTGCATTCTATACATCGCTCCAACTGCAGAGTGTTGCCTTTTGTGTTGCTATTGTGCGAAACCAACAGGGAGCTATTGTGATTTGGAATAATGCTGCCAAGTGGTACTGTGTGTGTCTGTCTGTGTGTGTTGTTGTGCTGGAGTGTGTGAGGGGTGTACGTAGCACAGCCCTTTGTTTGACTCCCATCACACATTTGGAAACATCTGGCACTTTGTAGCACAGTGGGTGTGGCTTAATCGCTCATCCAATCAGAAACTCCAAAGCATTAACAACAGCTGGAGCGTGTATTCCAAAGTCAGACATCTCTCCTTCTTTGGTTTGCTCTCTCTCCTCTTTTCAATCTCAACCTCTCGCCCACTCTCGTTCCCTCACACATTCCTGCTCTGTTTTTTTCCTTCGTTCTTGTGAGAGAAAAACTTTATGATCTCCAGACACCCGTTCACACCTTCATAAGCATACTCTGTCCTTTCTAATAGACATGTGATTTAGCAAATCGCATGCGTTTGTCACTTAGTAGGCGTCCTCCGGGCCTTCACTATGTGTGGGGGTGTGTG
>JAQQZR010000018.1:1688133-1732381 GCA_030068235.1 Notoglanidium macrostoma | reverse complement strand
TTCTGTGAGTGTGTGGGGTAGTGTATTGCTTTTGGTGTTCCCTGGAATGGTAGCCAGGATTTAATAGCTGGTGTTGACACTCTTATCAAACAGATGGTGTTTATTTTCCCAGGTTACACTCACCCACACACACGTATACTTCTACACCCTTGCATATGCATGCCTTCATATTTTGAACACATTTCAGACATGTCTTAATATAAATATGAGTGTAACTTGGTGGGGGGATAACTGTCCAAACCTTTGTAAGCTCACTTCACTCTTCTTCTCTTGCAGATTCCGGTGATCCTAAGCCCCCAGTGTATCAACATGTGCCCGTGTGGGGCTGCCCGGATGCCAGCGAGTCATACCTGGCCTTGGCGCTGGAGGTAGCACTGATGGGTATGGGGCAGCAGAGATTGATGCCCGAGGGCTTATATGCTCAGGACAAGGTGTGTCGTAACGAGGAGCAGATTGTCGCCAAACTGCAGGAGTTGGAGCTGGACGAGCTGCTGGTGCACACGCTCCGCAAACAGGCCATGCTTCTGCTGGAAGGTACGATTTTAAGTCAGGCCGCAACTTAACAATGTTCAACTCAATGGCAGAATGATGAATCCTGACAGTTTCTTCTGTTTGTATATAAATGTATATTTAGGCGGTCCCTTTAGCGGCCTGGGCGAGGTGATCCACAGAGAGAGCGTACCCATGCACACATTTGCTAAGTACCTGTTCACAGCACTCCTTCCCCATGACACAGACCTCGCCTACAAGATCGGCCTGAGGGCCATGAGGTGAGAAATTCACACAGTGACCCAGCCTTCTTAAGCCAGCTTTCTGGAGACAGCAATAGTCTCCTAAGGCAATTTTAAATGTGCAAGACCCTGTTAATATGTATTCTGGGAGGCTGATTAAAAAGATATAAGAAGCCCATTCTGGAATGCAAATTAGTAACAGCTCTAGCGTTTAAATAGCATTGAATCACATTAGCATCAAGTAATTACAGCAGCAACTGTAAAAAGCTGTCTGGTAACTTATTGTGCATTTAAGTCAATTTTTGTTCTTTGGGGCTCCATTGTATGAAACCGTAAACGTATAAAAAAAGAGAACTGCTCTCAAAGGAAGACCTGTAAAAGGGGACAGATGTGAGATGCTCATGTGAACTCTTCAGCTCATTATCAAACCTGAGATGAGCTGCATCAGTGTTACATGAGAGAAAACAGCTCTGTGTGGTCATGTGACCTTCAAGCACTGTGCATCTCTTGTGTAATGGTGCATCAGAGTGTTTGCATGGAGTCCCTGTGGGCCTTTATTACTGTGTCATCCTTAATCCGGGCCCAGTTCTCGCTGATACGCCATCGGTCGATGATGTTGCTCCCATTGCACTCTCAGACACGAGCAGTAGAGCACAGAGCTGCAGCCTCGGCACAATCACTAAGCTATCTGAACCATGAGCATCGCTGTAGTCTGCATGACCATAGAGATGCAGTGTAGTAAGTTTAAATGATGCATTTTGGGAACATCTTTAATCTGTAAATGAACAGAAGTGTGATACTGAATCACAAAACATAAGAGTCAATCATGTTCCAGTATACAAATGTAGGTGTATCATATGAGGGGACAGGGTATATATAAGAGGGGATGTCTTCAGTTTGGATCTATTCTAATGAGAGTGTATAAAAGTGTAGTGTTTTAACCCTTTATCAAATAAATTTCAGATCACTGGTTAACCATCACAGACTAGTTGAAACCCTCCAGTTTGGCCATCATGACTAAGGTGTTATTGTGTATATAATGTGTATTGTGTATTAATCTGCTATGATGTGTTTGTTTGTGTGTGTGTGTGTGTGTTGCAGGTTGCCTGTGTTGGAGTCCACAGCTCCATCAGGTGATGTGGGCCACCCGCACCACGGCATCTCCATTGTGCCGAGTAGATACCCCCGCTGGTTCACCCTTGGGCACCTGGAGTCCCAGCAGTGTGAGCTGGCATCAACCATGCTCACTGCAGCCAAGGGTGAGCACACACACACATCCACAGCAGTTCCAAACCACTCTCTTCTTTCACTGCATTAAATTAAAGTGAAAATCTGGCAAATGATTAAATCTACACAATTTCCCTCTTTAACCCCAAATGTACCAAATGGAGAAAATCAGCTATCACCCATTACACAGAGACCCTTTGGTCTGATTATGTAGTTTTGTACTGGAGCTTTGAAGCTAATGTGGCTGGTGTTGTATGATTGAGCAGGCGACATGCTGAGACTGCGCACGGTCCTCGAGGCCATCCAGAAAAACATCCACTCCTCCTCACTCATCTTCAAACTGGCTCAAGACGCATTCAAGATTGCCACGCCCGCAGACAGCCCACCTGACATCACCCTGCTCAATGTGGCCCTGGAGCTCGGCCTTCAGGTGCGTGTGTTTGTTTGTTCCTTTATGTCTTGTTTATTCTGTCCATCTGTATGGAGTCAGTCATAACCCCGCATTTTGTTTCTTTCTAGGTGATGAGGATGACGCTGTCCACTCTGAACTGGAGACGCAGAGAGATGGTGCGCTGGCTCGTCACCTGCGCTACTGAAGTCGGTCTGTATCAACCTCCACCTATATTCTATGTTTCCTCCATAAATATTGATTATTCCCAAGCATTTTTTTTCTTGCTGGTTCTGACTTTCCTATTCTCCGGTCTCTTCGTCCCTCACATCTCTCTGTAGGGCTGCGGGCGCTGGTCAGCATACTACAGAGTTGGTACACACTGTTCACACCCACTGAGGCTACGAGTATTGTTGCTGCAGCGGTCATGTCTCACGGCACAGCGCTGCGTCTCAGCCTGGACTACGGGCAGCGTGAGGAATTAGCAAGCTGCGCCCGAACACTTGCACTGCAGTGCGCCATGAAGGACCCGGCCAATTGCGCATTATCTGCACTCACGCTCTGCGAGAAGGAGCATGTGGCCTTCGAGACGGCCTACCAGATCGCAGTGGATGCGGCAGCAACGGCTATGACGCACGCACAACTGTTCACTATTGCACGATACATGGAGCACCGCGGCTACCCACTGCGTGCCTTCAAGCTGGCGTCGTTGGCCATGGCACACGTGAGTCTGGCGTACAACCAGGACACACATCCTGCCATCAACGACGTCCTGTGGGCGTGCGCTCTCAGCCACTCACTGGGCAAGAACGAGCTGGGTGCTATGGTACCGTTGGTGGTAAAGGGTGTGCGCTGTGCCACCGTGCTCTCGGACATCCTGCGCCGCTGCACAGTGACGGCGCCTGGCCTGGCTGGTATCCCCGGCCGCCGCAGCTCAGGCAAACTGATGAGCACAGACAAGGCGCCGCTGCGCCAACTGCTGGACGCCGCTATCGGCGCTTACATCAGCACCACACACTCGCGCCTCACGCACATAAGCCCACGCCACTACGGTGAGTTCATTGAATTCCTGGGCAAAGCGCGCGACACCTTCCTGATGGCGCACGATGGACACGTGCAGTTCGCCCAGTTTATTGACAACCTCAAGCAGATCTATAAGGGCAAGAAGAAGCTTATGATGCTCGTGCGTGAGCGATTCGGCTGAGGAGACCATAAAGGACTCACCACTCACTCCTCGTTTATTTAAGGCATTATTTTCTTCCTGTATATTGAGTATCCTTTGTTTTTAATTTTTTTTTTAGTTTGATACAGTTTGCGTTTAGTGAACAACCAACGTTCACAGATTTATTAGAACCTGTGGAGGCCAGAACAAACTTTTAATTTTGGCTTATGCTCGCTTTAGTTTAATAGAAATGCAGAAGTGGCACATAAAGAGAAACCAAATGATAGGCGGAGTATTTTGAGCCTTTTCCATCGTGGTGATTGGTGGTTCTTATTATTCTTTTTTTTGGCAAAGAGCTTAAACGCTCAAAACAGTCATTCCGGGGAAAAAAACACTCGCACACAGTGTTACAGTCATACCTCGATCGTATTTTAAGGAACAGCTTTAACAGGATGAGGCTGAGGCCTTGTTCCTGGGGGTAGAGCTAAAAAGCTAGCTAAAATATCGAGGTGTTCCTCATCTTAACGCAATTCCACACAACCCAGGAATCAGCCAAGACCTGAACGCCATCCTCCCCTCTGTCCGCTCCTCTTGGTTTGTCTTTACCCTTTTTTCTCGTGTTGGGAAGAAAGAGATTTAAGGGAATGTTGCTGAGAGCCACGCCTCCACACCTGAGAAGAGCAAGGGGTTTCCTTCTCCGCCCGAATCTGAACAAAAACCTCATCTTTCTAAAGATGGCTTAACCTTTAGCGGGGGGAGTTATGTAGACAGAGATTCTTTCACCATCAAAGCTTAGCATTATCATGCATGCAATGCTTCGTCAAATCAGCCATGTTGTTCTTAAAGAAAGAAAACAATCAGAAACAAAAACAGTAGTAACTGTAGTTGTGTTGTAATACAAGCACTTGATTCACCCCCGCCCCTTTCACCTTGTCTGCATTAGCAATTATATTTTCCAAACATTAATCAAAATTTGGTTATGTGTAGAGATTGAAAAAAGCAAGAGGACCAAAAAAAAAAAAAAAAGCCAAACCATCTTCCACATGCAATCCCCAGCTACCCCCTACAAGTGCCCGCTCGGCTCCCAACACTTAGAATGCACTCGGCGGCTACGAACGGAAGGAAACCTGGAGAGAAAGGACAAGATGCTCAACTCAGTTCTCAGGGAATCACTTAAAGAAACGAAACAAAAAATAGTAGCATAAGCATTTAAGATATTGTAAATATGAAAGTGTCAATTCAAAAAAAAAATTGTAAAGTTATAATTATTTATGATAACTGTATGGTTTCTTTTTTTGTTGTTTTCTTTTCGGATACTTGAATTTGTCGCGGGCTGGGAATGTGACGGCAGAAAGACTTTAAAAAAACATTTCTCAGGTGCTCCTGTGAACAGTTCCTTTATTTTCCTCTTTATTTCTTATTACTTTTTGGTCTTTTGTACACTTTTTTTGCAAGAGAAGCATGGCGTGTAAAAAAAACTGAAGGGAAGGAGGAAAGAAAAGGAAGAACAGCCGTTGAACTGACTATGCAGAACCACTTCCTGATATATATATTTTTTTCCTCTAACCCTCTTCGGGAATGGACAGTTTTGCCTTTCAATTGACTTGCGTTTGTCTTTTTTACTTTGAAGCCTTATCATCTTCCCAAAGTGATTTAGGAAGTCTGATTGCAAAAGGATGCCACGAGCTGTATAAACTAGGCCTGTGCCGATCTTAAATTGTCATATCTGAATGTTTGCTTAAGCATATTGTATTAAAATAGTACAGTGCTAAAGGACACGGTCAAAGCAACAGTTCTGTCCACCGTCTTTTTCAAACATTCATGGAAGAGAATTATTGGATGCGCCACTGAAATAAAGAAAGCATACGCTGCCTCACGCTGTATAAGCGAATGTAGCAATGTTAATTTGCAGAGAATCATGATATATTTTATAACCGAGTATCAGCACATGCCTAGTCCAAACCCACTGGCTGTATTATTACGGAGGGAATTAGAGAAAAGCTGTTTTGAAATAATGTTGCCTTGAGACTTTTGAAAGACGCCGTTCCGGCTATATATGACGAGACTTCAGTTTCAATCACTTTTGATTTCAACGCTCTTTTTCCAGTTCTGTTCCGTAACTCCCTTCAAACAATTAGCCACATAAGTCACTTTCTATTTAAAAAAAAAAAAAGTGAGAAACCTTCCACAGCCTTTCTCCTTCAGGTGGTCTGGTGTGACCTCTCGACCAGATCAAGCCATGATCGGTGGAAGAGCAAGCAGATGTTTTGGAGGCTTAGGGATTCAATTTGACTTTTTCCCTCTTGGCAAATGCAGGACGATCGTAGCTGCCTGCTTATACAAACTCCATGCATCCAAGCATCTTTAGTAGCTCGCCTAGCTGATCCAGCGGCATTGCAAAAAAAACAAAACAAAAAAAAAAAACAGAATTCCTGTGGCTCTGAGTTTATTTTTTATTTTCTCTCTCTCTCCTCTATCCCATAACTCTTTAAATGTCTATATGTGTTGACTGTACCAGTGTTCTGATCTGTCCCTAGAGTTTAGAAGGAAAAAAATAATAATAATCGCTGGTAGAGATTGTTCACTAGTTCATCTACTGTTTGAGTTCCTTTTTTTTTTTTTTTTTTTTTTTTTTTTATTTACTCCTCTTTCATTTTTAATTTAAGGGAAAAGTGTTTGTCACCTCTCCGTGCTACTGAATTATGAAAAAGGTATCCAGTATTTGTTGCCACAAAAGTATAGTTCGACGACGTTTTTTTTTCTTCCGTTTGTGCAACCTCTTGAGCTAATGTCTATAAACAAAAATTTATTACTATTTATGTAATGCTACTACCATTTTATATGATTTGTGTTGAATTTCAGTGCTTTTTCTATGAATAAAGTGTGAAACACGTCATTGTCTCTTTGTAATGTGACGGAAGAGCTTGGATCTTCAAGCAAGTTAGCTAGGTGACTTAAAATCATTTTAACAAATTCTTCAATCTGATTGGTCAGAAGGGGTTGTTGTATAATTTTCTATAAAAGCAGGTCTGACAGTGTGGCTGTAAGTCAAATGTCAGGTTTAAATATACTTGTTCTATGTTGTTTCTATAGTAACAGCTAATTCACAGGAACTTAAGTGATGGATATGCTATGTAGAAATAATTATTTTTAAAAAACAACAACAACAAAAATATGTGTAATTGATGATGTGAAGTATCTTTGCGGACATGTTTATTTACCACTTATGGAAGGAGTCTCCAGTGTCACAAGTTCATCTGGGAACGTCTTCAAGATGGCAGACATTTTAATGTTTCATGGTAACAAGTTGCATTTTATTATTTTATTAACTTCATAAAAGGAAAAAAAGTCTGATTTGGAAATTACAGTTTATACGTAGGTGCTCTAACACAAGTGATACAAGAAACGAACTTGTTTCACAGATGTGTATCATGAAATGTATAAACGTACAGCATGTTGTTCTTCTAGGAATTTTTTTTTTTTTAATTGCAATCATTGGAAATGGCTGTGGTATAAGAGGTATAAAGCACTACAAGATGTGCTTTTATAGGAAAATAATCGACTTCATGTCAGGCGGAGTATACAACCCGATCACTGATTATTTTCCTATAACAGCATGCCCTGATCTGTTATTCCTTTCTCGTTTGGCAGGTTTTATTCCTTACTCGTTTGTCCAAATTAAATTAAGATTTGGACATTTTCATATAACAACAATCCTCTAATGCTTTCCCTTTTTACAGTATTACAATACTGGCAGATTCACAAGTCCCTGAGCACTCTTTCTTGATTAACTGCTGATTCTGACTTTTTTTTTTTTTTTTTAATTCTCCTAATGGATAATGATTTCAATATTAAGTACTATAATACCTTTATTGCTAACTTTAAAAGCTCCATATAAATGAGTGATAGAATACCTGATGTAATTCCCAGTGCTTCGTCCATGGATTTTCTTTTCTCTTCCCTTGTCCAGAGAATATTACTGTAGTAAAGATACTTTGAGGCCATCTGTACTGTAAAGCATTAAAAATAAGATTAACCACTTCACTTCACAAGTCCATATTTCCTAAACGCTCCGAGTTCACAATTTGAGAGGAAATCTAATCACCGAGGTCTCTCAACATGGCGGCGCTCTTTGAAGTCAGGGTTAGCCGCCGATGCTAAATGTAATTTCAGCGTGATTTAAGCCGTACGGCACATTTTCTTAGTAATTTACCAACACGCCTCAGGGGAATGTTGATATTCTCGACGGTTGTGTTTCATTTAAAGTGTGATTCCGCCTTTACATTGCTTGTATAAACGACGTGCTAGCTCGCTAAATCGTTAGCTAGGGCTCCTTAGCAACAGTGCTCTCGCCACTTGAACTGCGCGCGCGCGCTTGCTTCCTTACAAATCTTTTTAATCAAGACAATTCAGTTTTATTTGTATAGCAATTTTTTTTTTTTAACTGCCACTGGTACAAAGCAGCTTTATAGAAATGCATCGAGTCATATACGTGAATTAATGTCGTAATTATGAAATGTATAGGCGTTTGTTCTGGGCATAATTTTATTTTAAGGGTAACAAAATTAAGCTAGTCTTGAGAAGGATGCCTATGCTGCTTCATGTTTCTACATAAGCAAAATCAGCCACACAAAATTCACCTTTTTGAGTTCAAATGGCCTTTAATGTCCCCCTGTGTTGCTTCAGGTAGCTGCCAGTGTATCTGAGTGTAGCTGTAACTTTAATAATTCATAATTGTTTTTAAAAATTAAACACTTATGTTACAAACCTGCATGAAGGTGATATTGCAGAACATTAACATGTGTAGCTTTCTTGTATTGTGTTGTTTTGAAGCTGGAGAGAACTCACACAGGAATGACTGAGAGCCAATCGACAGGAGCAATACTCTCCAGACCTGCTTGTACAAATTCCTTCATTCATCACCGAGTGCTGAACCTGTGTGTGTTGGGTCCTGTGAGGGCCGCTGAGCAAACGAGTGAGTATCACATGCTGAAATATAGATGGGGCCAAACCGTGTGTTTCCTCATCGTGCTGATATAGCAGAACTGACATGTTTGGAGAAGAGGTAAAGAAAAAATAATGGGTTTCCTACCTTGTTAGGAGTTTAGGACTGGACTGAAACTGGAGTTGTAAGGCTTTAACAGGACAAGGATGAGGTCGAGGTCAAGGATATGCAGAACTTGCTGGTTTACTAGAGCAACATGTCTGAACACAAGCAAGGTGTTCTTAATTAACATATCCCATGAATATTAACGTATTCTGAATATTAATGTAATACTAATATTTTTGTTCAGCATTAAGAGGAAAAGATGACAGAGTGCAACTTCTAAACTTAAAAATAGCTCAAAAATTCTTCTACCGTAGTGTACTCTTAATTTGCTTTGGAAGCTATGGATTAATGTAAGATAATTAATTCTACAGATAAACCATTCGAAAAACTATTTCTTGAAATTAACATACTGCAGGATGGTTGATTCTCAAATTTAATTAGATCAGGAAATGATGATTAATGTTTTAATGTATAACAGCAGTGTTCTGGCTGAAATTTAAATCACAGGTTTGTTTTAATACACAGGAACTTGTACGGTGGATGTTCTACATGAATGAATTAAAAATGGGTACTTTTGATATGGAAACATTTTTAGGTAAGAAGACTGTTATATAAAATTTATGGAAGCAGTCTCCAGTGCCAACATTTTGTAACCGTCAGAGATAACACTGTAACGTTAAAGACCGTGTAAAGCAGTAAATCTGATGTGTTCTGACTTTATCACACCACAGAAAAATGTGTAATTAATCATGGATGAGCCAAAGTGCTCAAAATCAGAAATCGATGTCAGGATCACATCTTTTAAAGCCTGTACTCTGTCCCATCAGAGATCCTGCATAATGAAAAGCCCAGCGGAATAACCATCGAAACGGGGTAAGGAAAGAAAGCAGAAGCGGGACAAGAGAACTGCCGCACGGGCTAGGCTTCGGGCTAGGGTATGGGCTAACCCCCACAGACCATCCGTTTACTTCAGTGTCCATATTCCGTAAGAGTCACACTGAGAAATAAAGTAGGGTTAGGGTTAACGCTGTGTGCTAGTGCCGCACCGCCATCTTGGACATGAAGCAAGTTTGGAGTTGAAGCAACTCCCAAACGAGTATGAGAACCACCAATGCTAATGTGCTTCAATGGTCATAAGTCATAGTGTTAGGGGAGGCGTTATGCTAATTAGTTAATGCCAGCGCGTCATCAAGTCACCATTTCTGGCCCGCCCAAAAAATCCAGAACACAAAAATGATGATAAACTCTTTAACGGTCTACCTCCACAGTTCAATAACATATAGTTCACAGTCTTTTCACCTGTTTTCAGCAACTATTTTCTAACATTTATAAGATGTGTAGAAACAAATCTCTGAATTTGCTTTACACGGTCTATAAGTTTTTTTCCCCAACATGAGACAGTCATCAGAACAGGAGTTTGCGTTTTCTCAGTAACATGACAAGCATATTTTCTTTTTTGTATTAATAACTTTAAGAGAAAGAAAAAATAGACTTACCATGGCAGGTTTTGTGCCACCAAAACATTTATGTGAAATTGAAAAACTCTCAGTTTTAGCTTAAGAAGAACCCGTGTGTGTCTGTCATGCGGTTTGGAACAATAAGCAAGACTGACTAAAATGTTACAGTTCAGGACATTATTATTGGCAGGATGGCATCCCAGGATAGTGTTGGTCCTATTACACTGGTCTGCCATGGATTAAATACTTTTCTAGGGTTTCAATTTTGCAGTTTCCTAAAGCGTGTTGATCTGTTTTAAAGTTTGGGTTCTTGCTCGGCTCATGGTGGAGCTGATTTGAGCAGCTTTGTTCTGCTTCTGAGATTTTACTTCTGTTCTTCTTTAATTGGGCTGCTAGATTTTGGTTGAGGAATTGTGGATTAGAAAAAGTATGTCATCAGTGTAATATATGAAAGCAAGCTTTGTATGGCAGATCTTGTATACAGCCAGCTATAACTCGAGGAGCTCAAAGAGTTGTGGATCATTGTTTATCCAGAGGGGCACAAACGCCAAGCTGCTCTGTTTCTCACCATCGGTCATGACTTTAAGGACCTGTCACTCCCTTCTCCGAGCTCTATTTTGCGGTGGAACCATGAGGACACATCCAAACTCCACCTCACCCTCCCTACGCTCCCTAATATTTCAAATTGATCCCAGGCCAAGCCCTCTGCGTCTGATAAAGCACTGATAGTGCCAGGGCCTGACAAGTGATGTACAGCATGGTGTCTGCTGCAGCAGATTGGATTTTCAGGCCCGCTGATTCGCTGAGAGATTGCGAATGAACCCTTATAACCCCCCTCTGTCTCTCTCTCGCTTATCCTCCTCGTGGGTCCTTAAAGGAGACCTTGGGGAATCAAGCTTTTCTGAGTGTGGATTCATTGTTGCAATTAAAAATAATGTCCAGAGCCCCTTGAGGTAACTCGTAACGTGTGTGTGTGTCTGTGTTGAGAAGGGATGAGGTACATCCCAGCCTCCCAAATCCCAGCTGTGCCTTTGGAGTGACAGGGGCTAGAAATGCTACGGCGCTAATCAGCAAATTGACTGCAGCATTTTTTTTTAACAATCAAGGACAACAGCATGCCGTGTGGACAAGCCGCAGCTGCGTACCATTTCATACACAATGGCCGTGAGAGTGTGTGTTTTCCACCCCCATTGTGTACAGTTGAGATGTTTGTTCAGAGACAATAGACACCTAGGGAATGAGATACGGCCTATTCGCATTGGCTTTGTGCACCAGTGGCAATCAGGGATATGAAAAACAAACATGATTCACAGGAAAGACAAAAAACAAGCAGATTCCGATGAGAGAGTCAACACACAAATCCTGAACATGATTGAAACGTGTTCGGGATTGCAGATCCCATTTATTCAGATGAAACCTTTTTTTTCCAGGATTGACACCCCTTAGAAGAGGTCACATGATGTGTTGTGGAACTCAGAAAGTGAAAACAACTTGATTTGAGGATTAGTGCTTTCCCAGGGGAGTTTCTGCACCTTAGGGGAAAAAAATCCACTGGATTTTAATGTACCAGGCATGTTTGTCCTGCAACCAAAATAGATTTTCTTCGTCAAGTCCTGGTCAAACACAACCTTAAGTCTGTTAACAGAATATATTTTAAATCTTAAAACTAAAAATTATTTTCAGTAGATCACTTGAATATGCACTAAAATAGCTTCTTGGGAGGCATGTTAGTGTAGAGTACTGCATTGCTACCTCACAGCTCCATGGTTGGTGGTTTAACTCATCTTGATCTCATCTTACTGACTGTGTGAAGTTTCACATGTTCTTCCTGTGTCCGTGTGGGTTTGATCCAGGTTCTCCGGTTTCCTCCCACCTCCCAAAAACATGCTGGTACTTGTATTGACTACATTAAATTGTTATATGAACATGTGCTCTGTTGGCAGACTGATGATGGACAGTACTAAAGAAAACAAAGATTAATGTTCCAGTGTTAAACACAGTGTCATTTTGTTCATGTTTACAGATTAAAGATCCCACAGTGTCCTAATCCATGCCAGTGAATGTGGTTTGAGGCAGAGATGGTTTTGCATGACACAGACGTCTATATTACTGGCTTTAATCCACAAAGACAGCAAACTGGCTTGACTGCTCAGTTGCATTTGTGGTAATAGGGGACGTTGTGTAAGTTGGGTCAGTGTAAGTATTTGTGCTTGGATTCGCTTCCTACTCACTTTTCTATAAAAGCATCCATAAAATAAATAAATAAAATGTAAAATGTTTTCATGAAGATCTCTCTTTTTTTTTTTTGGTTGAACATAAAACCAATTTATACATATATTAATACAAACACACTTCATTTCTGCCAATTACACGTCTTTATGATTCAGTCCTAATTGCAAATCACACATTGGTCACCAAAAGTCTACAATACAATAAGGACCTTGATGGTCATCAAACATCACTACTGATGATTTTTTTAAACAGGCCCAGAATAGATGTGTGTGGTTCTGATGTCTCTGGCTGTCTCTGCCCTGATGGACTGCAACATCTTATTTGTGGTTGATCAGCTGGCGGGAATGTGTGTGCACGGCCTCCACAAACGCGCCCACACTTTCAGGATCCATGTCAGGGTACAAACCG
Organism: Notoglanidium macrostoma; assembly: GCA_030068235.1. Taxonomy (NCBI): domain Eukaryota; kingdom Metazoa; phylum Chordata; class Actinopteri; order Siluriformes; family Auchenoglanididae; genus Notoglanidium; species Notoglanidium macrostoma. Next base: position 1,719,726 of record JAQQZR010000018.1, on the reverse strand, counting down.
TGGCCGAGGTTCGCGATGTAGCCCCTGGTGCCGAACGCCTCCAACATCGTCTTTACAATCTCAGAAATGCACTCCTAAAGAAACACACACAGGTTTATATTTGTGTAGGTTTATAATGTGCGTTTCTTCCTACATGCTTAGTTTTGCTAATGCTAATTAACCACTGCTACATCTTTACTATTTACCAAAACAGTGGTTAAGATATAAATGGAATTTACACAATTTCTTGCTTATCCTAAATATTGTTCAGCAGCCAAGACATGTTCATTGACGAGACATGTTCAGGTTCTTCTAGCCTCCGGTTTAGCATCATGCAAGTTGCATTTATAAGTGATTATAAAAGTAATGTTATGTCATTGCCATGAAAAATGAGAAAAAATAAAAAGAAAACACCTAAAAGGGCTGCCTGAAGTGTTGACTCACATATCTGACTCAAGGAGTCGACTCATTTACAAACGACACATCACTGGTGGTTACATTCCATCTGCTAAACCATGATCCTCACCTCTAATGCAAATGGATTCTGACGTGTGTGTGTCAGCATGGCCGCTTGGATCGTAACTAAAAGTATTGGCACCCCACATTGGAAAACAAGTCACCCAGAAACTTCTAACTGAAGATCATGTTCTTTTCAGACATAATTTCAGTGTGCAAGTTTTCCATACACTAGTGAGCATTGACGTAATACATTATTTTTTTGTCTGTTTGAAATGATGTTGAGACTCATCTGAGCAGGGGAAAAAGTGTGAAAAGGAAATTCCAATCCTGATGCTGGATTTAGGACTGAATAAAAAAAATATATTACAAATCTAGTGTGCATCTTCACTGGAAAATTTTGAATCGTGCTGAAAAAAAAGCTGTGAACATCAGAAAACAGCTCTGCCCTTTCCGAGTATAAATTATTACCTTAGTAGCATACAGTGCACAGGGGTCCATGTTCCCTTGCAGACGGACTTTCCCTTCAGTCCTCTGCCTGACACACACACACACACACACACACACACACACACACACACACATACACATACACACACTAGTGTAAACCCCAGCACAGTATTTAGGGGAAATGGGAAAAAAGAACTGGGATGTACTATGATGCAGGGGAGACTCACCGTGCCACACGAGGGTTAATGGTCCAATCCAGGCCCACCACCTCATAGTGGGACTGGGAGAGGTCCTCCAGAGCATAATGGCCGTCCTTCGCAAATATAATCTGATCCAAAAGAAAACAGGGAACGGTTATACAACATTTACCCAATACTGACACCTAGTGCTAAGCATTAGCAAGTGCAACAAATTTCAGAAGAGCCAACACTGCTGACAAAGGAAATACCGGAAAAAACAAAGCTTATGGTTTGTTAATTTTTTTTTCCTCTTGAGATGTACACCATTCAAAAGTACGAAATCAGTGAGGCAAAGGTCTGGCGTGACTGCTATTTAAAAATGAGCAACTTCTCCACTTTTTTTCTTTTTTTTCATTTTTTTTTTTTTTTAAACTGACCAGTTTTCAACTGGCTCACAAGACCGTAAAAATTGATAATGTTCTGGCTGAACAGTGGAAAAGTGGCCTCTTTAAAGTGAACCATTTGTCTACAGATGAAATTTACTAAGGCAAATGGTGCCCTACTTCTTTCTCACACAAATGGCAAAGTGCATTAGGGGTATTCTGTCTTCTGTGTCTTTCAGACACTAACCCTGGGAATTCACTGAATGAGTGCACTGAATATTCACTTCCAAAATAGTGCACTACATAGTGAATAGGGTACGGATTTAGACATGCCAGGTGTCTTTAAAAGCATGAGTTAGATCATTTAAGCATTCGATTCTATTCGATTGTATTTGTATAGTGCTTTTATCACAGGTAGGGAAATCTAGACATAGGTTTCGATCACGAATGAGTGAGACAGTAGCGACAGGTAAACCTCTCTGAGATGATAGGGCAAAGAAATTTTGAGAGAAACCAGACTCAAAAGGGAATTCATCCTGTTCTGGGCAGCACCAATATTCAGTTTGGATAATACTAAAGGAGAAAACATCTTTTTTTAACAGTAAGACAAAATATGTGGTCAAACTGAAGACTGTAGACACTTTACCCACCATGGGGACATTATCCAGCCCGGACTCCTTCAGCCTGTCCTTTACTCTGCGTGCGATGTCTCTAAGGTACGGCAGAGAGAACACCTTAAACTCCACCGGGCCCAGACAGCCGGCATGGGATTCAAACACCTGCAGGGCCTGAACACCACACACACACACACACACACACACACACACACACACAGAGATCATCATCATTTCTACTTTCTACACAGGTGCCAACATTACTAATGAGAAAATCCTAGCAGGCAGAAAGAAAAAAAAAAAACTCCAGCCACGTTGGTACAAGGTCAAAGAAAACACATAAACAACAGTAAAAGTCCAGTGTGACCTCTATTTAATAATTAGCAGCTCCTTCATTTTTATGTTGGCTCATAAAAATGTGATGTGACCGTCCACAGGTCAGAGTTCACCTATACATAGCAAAAGCAAACGCTGCTGGAAGGAAATGCACACGTTTCACGTCTCCCACAATCCTTTGCTGATGTGTCTTATTAAAGCATCACACTATTAAACTATTTCACCCAAAATGTGGGCAAAAAAATAGAAGCTAATGCAAAAAAACTAATAATAACAACTGATTATGATTAGCAGCACAAAAGTCCATACATGTTTTGCATTTTCAATTTAAAAAAGATCTTTAAAAACACTCACCTGAGCGCCGGCTTTGACCTGGCCCAGCAGATACTCCACGATAACGTCAGTGAGGCGTTTGAGGAGGTCATGACTGGCTTCGGGGTGTCTGTATAACCAGCGCTTTGCCTTCGAGTGGGTGGTGGAGCCTCCGCCTTCAATCATGTAGGACATCAGAGTCCACTGTGGGTTGGAGAAGAACATGGCATCTTCAGAAACCATTTCATTCATTTTTACAGTTAGTCCTGGATGAAAGCTAAAAGGGATTATAAAGATATTCTTGTGTATTCTTGTCCATCACACACACACACAGCCTCCAGTTGCATGTGCTCGACTGCTAACAGCAGGGTTGTCATGCTGCTTTCTTGTTCTTTCCCACCCAGATTATATCATTCTATCACCCTGACTTTGTAGATTTTGTCACTAAAGAAAAGGAAAAACCTATTAGTCACACAGCGGAACTGATTTAATCCTCGTCCACTCACCGGTGCGCCACTGAAGCCGATGAGAGGAACTTTGCCTTCCAGTTTGTGTCGTGTGAGCGTGATGGCCCTGAACACGTAGCCCAGCTCGGACGCCACGTCCACTTTGGACCGAAGTCTCTGCAGGTCATCCGGCTCTTTCAGGGGCTCTGGGAATGTCGGACCCTTTCCTGCTACCATCTGGACATCCATACCGAGAGCCTAGACACGCGCGCACGCACAAGGACACACACACTTACTGAAAGTTGCATGGAACTAATATCAAAAACTTGTTGAATCATTTATGCCGCATTACTGCACCAGACATGTTTGTTCAAATTGTTCGGAGAAAGCACAATTTCAGTTTGATTTCTGATTTTAGAGAAGTTTTTAAAGTTTAAGCGTTTGAGGTCGGCATCTTCTTACTTGCGGCACCACCAGGATGTCCGAGAAGATGATTGCAGCATCGAATGGGAATCGTCTCAGCGGCTGCGGGAAAATAAGACGTTTACTAATTTACCTCCAAGGCGGCGTCTCAGTTTAGGGTCTTAGGTGTGTTAAAGTGTCTGACCTGCAGCGTGAGCTCACAGCAGTCTTCTGGAGAGCGGCACGTCTCAAAAAAGTCCTTCCCTGCTCGGAATTCCCTGAACTCTGCCAAGTAAAGTCACATTTTCACCTTGTTATTGTGGAAATATATCACTACAGTGCACACGCACACGTCACTGATATACTGACATTAAAAACACCACCATCCAAATAATATCTGCTTCATAGTTCTCCTTTTACACTGGGGTAAAGGGGTGCCAATATATTGAGTTGACCTAAAATCAATACTTGTACATCTGTAAAGTGGTCATTTGAGCTAATAAACTGTCAAATTGTCAGCTAATAAACTGGGAAATTAAGTTACTAAATACATTCACTGCAGCAGTTATGTTACTAAACATGTTAATTAATAAGGTACTGAAGTTCATAAAAACATTAACAAATAATAATTTGACAAGTATGTAAAAAAAAAAAAAAAGTAGGTTAATTAGTACTTGTTAGTAAGTAAGCCAGTTAGTTAGTTAAAAAGTAAATGATTGAGAAAGACTATAAAGACACAAGTCGTTAGTTCATATGTAAGGTAGTACATACGCAGGTTTGGTACGTAATAAGCAAGTTACTACGAATGTAAATAAGTAAGTATGTAAGTTAGTATGTCAAACAATACGTTTTTCACAAGCATTTTAGTTAGTAAGTAGGCAAGTTAGTAAGGGAGTAAATTAGTAAGCAAGTTAGTAAGTTAGTAAATAATAAGAATGAAGTAAAGTAGTATGTTATTAAATAAGTTTGCAAGCATGTAAACAAGAAAGTTGGTTAGTAAGTAAACAAGTTAGTAATTAGGTATGTTAGTTAAATAAGACAGTAAGTTACTAGGCAAAGCATGTTAGTTAGAAATAGGCAAGTTAGCAAGTGAATAAATCAATAACTCAGACAATAAGTTCGTATGTAAGCAAGTTAGGTAATAACTGGAACGTAAGTAAGTAAATAAGCAGGTAAGTTAATAAGTTAGTAATAGCAAAGATTTATTGTAAAATAAAGAATTAATCTTTCATTTATGGCACTTTTCTAAACCTTAGTTTCCATTGCATGTCAAATCCAAATAAAGGACATTTGTGTGATACAATATAAGAGAACACATGGAGATGTTCACTGACTCTGATAACCGGTCAGGTAACGGGGCAGATTATTCCAAAGTGTAGGGACACACACAGCACACACACAGGCCCATATTTACTTCAGCTTAGTCCTCGGGATAACCATGAATTCAGAAATACATCATTCATCAGCTTCTCCAGCCTCACTGTAAGGCATGGCCAACATGGATCCTGGAATTCCGAGGTAACCAGTACAGTCTGTACACGAGGCTATACAGAAAGCCGCAGTCTGAACAGACAGGACAATCTCATAACACTGACATCAACATGGATCCTGCCATGCTATTATTCAGACACACACGTACCTGGCAGGTAACGTCCCGCTTGCCGCATGCACCACACTGGAACATGCTCGACGTCTTCACCTCGGGCTGCTCGCAAAAACGTGTCGTTTTTCAGCTGGGGGAAGTCTTTTGGGCTGTGAAGGGAAGCAGTGCTGTTAGAAAGGTGCATGACTCGAACCCTCACTACAATGCAGTGAGCGAGTTATCATCTCCCCGTTCAGCTGCCTCTCCCTCCTCTTATTGTAATCATGATCGACAGCCTTTACAAGGGAAAGGTGGAGAGAGAAGATAAGACCTTTTCACAACTCTGAAATAACGGACCAATTCCTCATCAAGTCACACTCGTAAGCATGATCAGCTCTACAAACTTTATTCTCAAAGCCATTCTACAGAACATCTAATAGGGAGAAAACCAAAACACATCAGACATGGATATAAGTAAATTCTTCACTTTACAAGGCCTGATCAGATCTAATGTTTGAGGAATAGAGCTCTTTATAGTCACAGGCATTATTTGAACATTGAATAGGGTAAAAAAAAAAAAAAAGACTGTATAGTTATACAATGAACTTCTTGTTATCTTGCGTTCCAAATCTAATAATGAGAAAGAAAGGAAATATTTCTTTAAAAACAAAATATCAATAATAATAGTATAAGGATGTCACATGACTGCTCTCAAAAACAACTTCATAATCACTAGACAGCTGGATACACCCTCATGTGCATCTAATTCACATACAGACAAATTTAACACATTTCTACTCTCACTCAGGATGATAAATAAACTCACAGGATATGATTGTCTTTATCCATCGTACAAGGCGAGTCGAAAGACTTACTCAACAGCGTCTTTAACTACATAAACTCGCACCTAAAACATGGCTGCATCCTAAATATATCCCTAAGCCCTACATGTGCTCTACATAGGGTGTGGAATAATGGTTTGCACACCCTACAGAGTGCACTACATATCCTATGAGAAGCGTTTTGTGATTTAACCGACGTTATGCCTCCAATCGCAAGGGCGCCGCCATCTTGAAACGGTCACATGACCACGAGTGGGCGGAGTTAGGCGCCAGTGGCACTGGATAGAGAGACTAGTAGATTGGACTTATTTTTAGTTCGCTGTTTATATAATCATTAGGTGTTATAATACAAATAAAAATAATACATATTTTTGCCCCTTAGGGCATGTAATATTTTTACATTAGGAAATAAAGTGCTGCATAAAGATTCTTCTTTTTCTTCTTCTCCTTATTATTAGTATTATTATTATTATCAGTGTTTATATCTCTCATCAGCAAGTAAAAGCAGATATTAAATTGCACTCAGATTCAAAGTTGAATGAGTTTATTAAAAATTTCAAATGGACAGTATATTGATATCAGAACAGCAGGTATAATATTTCTACACATAATGAATTTATGTGCAGAAAACAATCTCATAAACAATATTAATACAAGATCGACAGACAACAAGATTGAATTACAACTTAATAAAAAAAAAAACAGTACCTTAAGCATTAGGTTAAATTATTTCAGGGTTTGAACAGTACTAGCATCAGTTTCCCTTAAAAAGATTTTTTTTTTTACCATATTATTGCAGAACGCAAAACCTCAGTGCAGATTAAATCATATCAATTTGACCCAGTCTCTCAGCAAACAACTAATTAATATCCCTTAATCGTGAACATTCCCATAAATAGTGGCAAATGGTTAGGAAAACTCCTGAAGAGCAAGTTAAATATCGTATTGGAAAATGTGTCATATCATTGTACTCCTCTAACCAAGAAGATCTGACTCTTTTGGCTCTTTTATGCTCTAATCTGGATAAAGATATTTTCACCATTAAGAATGTATAAATGATGGCAAAAGGGATATAAGTCACATGCTTCAGTGCAAGATCAGCTCTGTTTGGACAGGCTTTTTTATATATTTCAGGTTTAATTAACAAATGCAAACATATAAGTTCAGATGTTGAAAAGAGTTTTCCAGAAAATAATTTTGATAAATTATGCTGCAAGAGTAATGGTATTCCCTATAACTGCAAAGAAGAAGAAGAAATGGCTCAAGTATGCGAAGACACTAAGAGTCGACTCAACGAGTCGATCCGTTCATGAACGACATATCACTGTCAGCTACAGTTTGATGATTAACACAGATTAATCAGTCAGGAGCACTATTTTTCGGTAATGATTTTGAAGAAGTATGTACAGCACCTTAATGATTATGGATGGAAATTAATGGATATGAATCCTAAAAAATATTTGCATTTATAATACTGACTAATAAAGAAATGCTGGATTTCAGAAATTTCCAGCCATTCTGTATTTTTGCATTTACATTAATGATGCTGGGTTTTTGCTCATTGAATGTATTAGAAGTGCGGATTATAAACTCATCATCATCATAGCGCCATGTAATTCAGTCTTCTTTAACAGCAGGATTATGATTATAAGCGTGGTCACTAAAAGTGAAAGGAAAATTTCATGTAAAATCACAACAGTCATAATTTTTCATCATTTTACAGGTAAGCAGATAAAACTTCAATTTGAAGAAGCTGGTTTGATCTTGCTTAAATGTAAGCAAGCTTGAAGAGTCAAAAAAAATATTATTCTTATGTACATGTATACATGGTTTGTTCCCGATGCATCGCTGTTTTTTTGGTAAGTATAAATAATGTAGGTGCAGCGGAGTGCAAAGGGAAGTGCAGGAAGGTGGCTCATGGCTGCTGCTGGTACTGGCCCTCAGTGGCCGTGTAGAAGTCGTCCAGGACGCTCTGCATGTAGTCGAAGGTGGGTCGGTCTTCGGGTTTATGTTTCCAGCAGCTGTTCATGATGTCGTACAGTTCGGTGGGACAGTTTTCAGGCCGGGGCATGCGATAGCCACGCTGCACAGAGGCCATGACCTCACTGTTGCTCATTCCTAAGGAGAGAAAATGAAAAGGTACAGTACGTGATTTCTGATGAACTAGTCAGAAAACTGCCATCTGTTATGAGTGTATCTGGAGCTTGTCAATTTATTTCCTATGCATTGTTTCTAGAACCTGTATTAGAACTCATATTAATCTCAAAATATTGTTTTCAGGGTCATGAGAATTCTGGACCCTCAAAATGGGATCAAGGGCCTGCAAAGTTTGAGAACTTTTCATCAGGCGACTGTTTTAGACGCTGCTTTTCTCCAGCAGAGGGCGATGCAGCATTAAAAGATTAACTTCCGATTAGTCACTACCGAGAAGTAAGTAACAATGTGAGGACATTAGTCAGTGATTCATACAAAACACATTCATTACCTGGATAAGGGATTTTCCCAAACGTGATTATTTCATAGATAAGAATCCCAAAGGACCACATGTCAGACTTGATGGTGAAAGAACCGTAATTTATAGCCTCTGGTGCAGTCCATTTGATGGGGAACTTTGCTCCTGTAAGAAACATTTAGCAAACATTTAAAACTTGAACAGAGAGTGACTGGTGTAAAGAAAAAAAAGAAAAAAATTCTCTGGCCGAGGACAACCTCTGAAATCTGCACAGAGAACCTTCCCATACAGAGAAATGACTTCTGATTTTTCCTTCACCCAGGATTAAACACACACACACACACACACACACACACACACACCTTCTCTGGCTGTGTACTGGTCGTCCTCGATAATTCTGGCCAAGCCGAAGTCTGCGATTTTACACAGCAGGCTCTCAGACACCAGCACGTTGGCGGCTCTCAGGTCTCGGTGGATGTAATTCTTCTTCTCGATGTAGGCCATACCTTCTGCTATCTGCACACATAATCAAATAATAAAACTTTAAATTCTCAGTTAATATAGTGTAAAATGTTGACAAACCATGAGGATGTACACTCTCCTTCTAACGTGTTATCGTGCAGGTGGATTCTCTTGTAGACATTTAAAACGCCTGTAATTGTTGCTATGCTGACGTTTGAAAAGATATATTTATTGAACGTCTATGGAAGGAGTCTCCAGTGTCAGCTCTTTGTAGCAGTCAGAGGCAAAGCATTAAATTGAAGTTTTTTGACATCTTCAGGATAAAGGAGTTTGTGGTTTCTCGGTAACATGGCAAGTCACGTTATTTTGTCTTAATAAATAAAGGAATTACGGTTTATAGCTGCTACAAGGTAAGTGATAACTTTTTTGTGAACGTTCCACAAAGCGTTCCACAAAACCTAACTATAAATGGATAAAAACGTCGTTTTACAGGAAAACTAGAAGGGCACTCGGAGAGCGCAGACCTCTGCTAAGGACCACAGTCAGCTCTACTATGGTATGCAAACCTGCAACCACTTTATACGTCTGGAAATGGTTTCAACGGAGTAATCATGTTTCTACATTGGCAATGTTTTGTCACGATTGAACTTGACTGCCATGTACTAGATGTTAAGATGTATGGCATTGTTGAGCGCAGATTCAAAGCTAAATGCTGTATCTCGCAACGTTACCGGAAGAAAAAAATGATTTCGTGGATCCACCCCCTGACCCAGAGCCACTCCAAAATTAAATGAGCTCTTCTTTGGCCCATGCTACATCCTGCCACCAAGTTTCCTGGATATGGGTTAGGTAGGTTTTGCACAATCCTTCAGAAAATCAAACCACGCTGAAACATAAGGGAATAATCACCTTCGGGACAGTAAAAGTAACTCCCTTTCAGTTGTTGAGAATTTTTCTACATCACGCCCTGAAGTGTTTTATTCCTTACATAATAACTTCTCATGAAAATAATAAGTGTTTGCGTGTTTGTAAATGAATATTACTTTGTTGCTCAGTACATCTAAAGTCTATGTAGTATAAATGGGACAGGTGTTTGTGCTATTCATCAGGAGGTTGTGATTTCAAAGCCAGGAATTTACAAAAAAACCACTGTTGAGAAGGACAAAGACTCATGACTGGTCTGGACTCCACTATTAGACTGGGGTTCTTTGAATAAATGAACAGGCGTTCTGTAAAAACTGCTGATCTTGGCGTGTTGAAACAGGAGTTTTAATACTCTGTAGAAAGACCAAATCCAACCACGTTGCTTTCTTTGAGCTGAGCTCACGCAGTCTGGTCTGCACAAAGACCCGAGCAAAGTTTCTCTTCTCCTTCAGTGTCTCCGTTCCCTCTCAGAAACAGGATGTACAAGTCGAAAGCTTGGTTTCACAGAAAGCAACTCCAAGCAATTTTAGAGCAATCCAAAAGTGAAATTTAATTCAAAGAATCATTCCTGCTCTCTTTTTATTTCTTAGCGCTTTCTTAAAAACGAGTCTTCAAATCCATGCATTTGACAGAGTGTGAAACTAACAATAAGCTTTATTAAATATCGATAATAAAACTTGGTCATTAAAACGTCTGAAAATCTCACAGAAGCACTTTAACCGTTTAAAGGTTTCTTCCTCCAACAAATGAAACACTTTCTTTGGTGACTTTATAAAGATAGACTTCACACTAGTTCTGGTTCCTCTTTTTTTAATGGAAATAGTGACATCAGCGTTTCCAAATACTTCACGCAAACACACCCCAGATGCCCGATCTTACAACACAAGACAAAAGGGGAAGAAGACCAAGAACAAAAAATATTCTTCCAGAGACCATTCTTAATATTTTTTTACCTGAGCGGAGAAATCTATCAGTTTAGGAAGCTGTAAGTTGGAGCCGCCGCTGCTTTTCAAGAAATCCAACAAACTGCCTGGAAAGAGAAGGAAAAAAAAACGAAAAACAAAAATCATCAACCCATTATACAGATTTTTACATCACCCTAGTGGTTAACAATGCCATCATATATTATTACATGCATAAGGAATGAAAAGATCAGGAAAATTATCAACAATAGGGTGGTGTGTTGAAGCAGAGTTACCATTATCACCCCATAAAAATTATTATTTTCCAGTAACAGCACGTTACTGGAAAACAACAACACATAGTGTTTTATTCCTCGTAAACCACAGCACAGAGTAACATATCATACTTTTTATATTTATAGTTACATTTCATGTTACAGAATATCAAAGAAACAAGTTTCTGTTCTCATTTAAATAATAGCAGCTATAAATGCTCATTCCTTCACTTGAAGTTAATAAGACAAAAAAACCCAGCTCGTCTTGTTACCGAGAAACAAAGCGCAAACTCCTCTGTCTTGAAGATGCCGGACACTTAAAGTTACAGCTTTAAGCTCTGACACTGGAGACTCCTTCCATAAACCTTAATAAACATCTGCTTAAAGAAAGCTTCACCACATCAATGATTTTTAAAAATCTGTTTATATTAGTCGTCCTCTATACAAATTCCTGCAATGAGCTGGTACTATAGAAATGATTAAGTATAACAACGTGTGCATTAATAAGCCTGTGACTAATATCCAAGCTGTGTGGTTATAAAAAAATATTCAGCCCCTTCTGACCAATCAGAATCGAGAATTCATTAGTACTGTGGTATAAATCTGGATATTATTCCGATTATTTTATATGTGATTTAAACTGAAGCATATGTGTGTGTGTGTGTTTGTCCAACCATACCATTAGCCATGAACTCTGTGATAATGTAGATGGGTTCGGTTTTGGTGACGACGGCATACAGGCGAACGAGCCGTTCGTGCTGAAGCGTCTTCATCAGGTTCGCTTCCTCTAGGAAAGCCTCGACTGACATGGTGCCTTGCTTCAGTGTCTTCACCGCCACCTTCGTGGTGTTGTTGTAATACGCTGTGAAAACATGAGGGTTCTCAAAGGTCACTCTCTCCTGTTAGGGTCACTCTTTGGTTTAGTTATAGACAAAAATGACAGAGCGAAGAAACGCTGACAGCAGCTGGGGAAATCCTATGAATCATGGTTGGGCTTTCAGCAAAACTACAGGAATATGCCTATTATTTTTTATCTCTTTCCTCTTTCATTAACTAAAGTGCTTAAATTCTCACAAACACACACACACACACACACACACACACACACACACACACTCGCTTATTTCTCAATACTGGTGAGTCAAGATAGAGTGATATAGTATGTTTTAAGTGAGTAACTGCACGGGTTTGGTCATCTCTCAGAAGGTTCCGGGTTAAAATGACCCGCTCCACCATGCTTTTACTGTACATTCTACACTTCTAAATAAGTGGAGCCCCCACCCTGCAACTAGCATTGCAACTAGCTAGCTAGCTCCTTAAACTCTGCTTATTGTTCAGTTATTCAATTAAAAACACATTATTCCATCACTGTACAGTCAAATTAAAAGCAAAAGTACTTAACTACAAAAAGCTAAATGCTAAGACCTTGCGAGTCTCATAGCTGAATTAGCGACACTAGAAAATGCCAGTCGAGCTCTTTTGAAAAGCAGTATGATTATTTTTTTTAATTAAATAAACAAAATGTAATCTAACTATATTAAGACCTGTTTACGCAGTCTGTAACACGACTGAACATTACGCTAGTGTAAGGTAACTAGCTAGCTAGCGAATAGTGCTTATCCGAAGGACAGAGTGGCTAAATCTAATCTATAATTAATTAAAGGTGATGATCATTGTTAGGAATGAATAGCAAAAATCATAAATATGTATTCTTTGACGTTATTAAACAAAAAAAAAAGAAAAGATTATTCTAGGTTAAAATTGGCATGGTTCAGCGGCTCCACTTTCTCATAGGATAAACCATTGAGCATGAAATATAGCAAGTGGTCCAAACGAAGCCAGGGGTGCCAAGACATTTTAAGCCTGGTAAAAACAGACAGAAAGCAAATTTTCAGTAAAGAAAAACGCACAAATTGAAATGTGGTATTGACTGTGTCAAATATCGAGAAATGAGTAAACATTAGTGTGGCTAAATAAATAAAAAATGAATCAGATTATTATTTTTTTATGATACAAATTAAATTTGAAAAGAGAAAGAAACTTTGAAGACATTTACTACACTTCTGAGGAGCAACGTGCCATACTGTTTAGTATAAAAGCCACTTTAGCCAGAAACATTAATCAAGATAATTCTGCAAGACTGTGATTGACCAATCAATTGTTAGCACTAATTCTAGCTCCACCCACATGTTGCCATTTGGTTTCCTTTGGTATCTGGTCGCGAACGGTAAACAAATTTATCATGGGTACTTAGTTTAGCCAGACTTAACAACGACAATAGAATTTGGTTTAAATTATAATCCAGTATAAAAGTCCTATAATTGAGTAGCGTAGAGAATAAAGAATAGCTAATTAGCCACTACAGCTAGCGTAACAGTAAAAGAATAAACCTGATTGGGACTGTTGTAACTAAGAGACGTGTACACTTATACAGAGCTCCTTCTGTCATAGCCACATAGGCTGATGTATGCGGTATGAATGTTTGAGAAGATGATTGCAGGAAGCAGATCTATCGATTCAGCCACCTGCAGGGTTTAGATCTGGCATTGCACTGGCAGCACACGTCATGAGGAAACATCTTGAGGCCTTGATTTCCATTTGTATATTTGCAAAGTCGACCGCTTCCTGCAATTCATTGTGCCTGCCAAGAGGGAAGAATCTGAGAGAATAATAATGGAAAAATAAATGCGAATGCAAATCCACCGCCAACCACAGCGCAGCTTCCCTCTTCGATCTTCCTGATGAGTGCCAATGTGGGCAGAAGCTCAAGCTAATATGGAGCATGCACAGAAAAGAGGATGTATAAGAGGTATTAGAATTTGGCTTGTCGGATTAACTCGACGTATAGTGATTGTCCCTAAGGTTAAATTGAACCAAATGAGCGCATAAGATCCGACACTCAGTTGAAGATGCAGTTACTTAACTTGCTTGCTTGTACATACTGAGGTTAAAATCCTCACTCACCCATCCACACCTCTCCGAACTGCCCTGCCCCGAGCTTCTTCACCATCTTGATGGATTCTTTCGAGATCTCCCATGCATCTTTGTCCCATGGTTTCTGGGCTTTTGGCTTTTCACACGGCCTCTCGAGTTTACGACACAGCCCATCTGATTGCTCTGTGTCAAAACACACATAAATACTCAAAAACAGGAAGCACTTCTACTACAGAACCATCAGGCGAATTCGAGTAAGCCTTATTATTATAAATCAAAGCTGGTTTATTGACGTGCTACATACTGTGGTAATGCTGGATCATTTTTATAATATCTGGGAACGTGATTTTGGGGGAAATGTAGTAGCCACCGTTGTCCAGACTCCGGATTTTGTAATGTTTTACAACGTCTGAACCCTGAGGACCCACGTCTCGGATGGACAGCGAGTAGCTTCCTGTAAAGAGGAATGTAAGAATGTAATGCTCGGTGTCTGGATCATTCACTGTAACAGAATTATTTTTAGTAATTTTCCAACTAAATGTTGATATTACTGACAGTTTTGTCTCTTTTTCTTTTGCACTAGACCATTGTTTCTTTAAAGACTTAGGTCCTAGCTAGCTAAACCATAATGCTCAATCTGTAGCTATTCGTCCATATAAAACACATCAAATATTTATTTTTAGGGAATTTTCATTTCATTTCAAAAAGTTATGAATACATCTTGCACATATATTTCTTGAGCTTAAAAAACATTGTCGTATAATCACAGAGGAATTTTAGTCATATGGAGTCATATGGTATTACTAATTTACCAACATATCTGACAGAAATGTTGCTATTCCTGATAGTTTTGTCTCGTTTTCTTTATCATTAGACCTTCATACGCTTTTGTGTCACTACACATTGTCACATAAAACACGTATCAGCTAGGTTCTACCTAGCTAAATCATCAGGCTCACTTAGTAGCTAGCCTATGCTTGGTGTCCATTTTTAAAAATACTTAAGATATCGTTTGGCCATTTTTATACAATATAAAAAGTTTGATTTAATTAACCTTTGGACGTCTCGCTCTCTCGGATGAGGTAGGAACCGGGTTTGTTAGCAGGTGCTAGCAGTTGTCTTTCCGCATCTTTTCTTGTGATCTCTTTGAAGAACCATCTGTAAAGTAGCAAGGAGTGTTTTTTCTTCTTCTTCAAATAAATAAATAAATAGATAGATAAATGGCACTGCTGGAAAACTATCCTCCAAAAAGGTTTAGTTTCTTCAAAAAAGCTAATTCTTTGCTAACGATCACGTAGCGCTAAAGTGAAGCAGAACCCATTTCCTGCATACACTTTTAAAAGTTCGGGGTTTTTGGCTTCCTAAAAATGTTCTGCTTGGAACAATTTCTGATAAGGAAACACATAGCTGATGGGTTCTACAAAGAACAGAGTGACAACCAAACGATGAAATCTTAAGATTTCACTGTTTCAAACTTTTTTAAAGCGTCTTTCTTAGCAGTAGCTCTTTAGCAGGCTTGGGATGTGAACAGTTACTATTACAGACCCACAATGCTAAGCTTCATGTAACAGACGCCCACGTTGCTCATTAACTGGATCAGGTGTACTAGATTTAGGATGGAAATAAAACACATTTAGGATGAGCTTAGACATATTATAGCACTTACTGCTCCGTCTCCATGGTGTCAACCTGAGCGACATAATTGGAGGGGATGAAACCTTCTTTCCTTGTGCTCATAGATTTCGCCTTCCACCATTCGCCATGCCTGCGCAACAATAACAACGATAACAAAAATGAATAAACTGATTGTTGCAAAGCAGCGCGGACAGTAAAGACTCCTCGTATAAATGTTCAATAAACGTCTCCTTACAGAAAATCTGCTTATCATTGGTCTTAGATTATATGAACAAATGAGTCGTTACTAAAGAAACGATAACAAATGAATGAAGTCACAAAAAAGGAATCAACACATTCTGACCAATCAGAATCAAGAACTCATCAGGACTGTGATATAACTCATTATGTTCAACGTACACCAAATCATAGACATTTCAAAGGACCAAAGCAAAGATCCAGGAGAAAACTCAGAATTTAGGCACAAGTCGTGATGTACGCTTACTCTTCAAGAACCTTCAGCTTCTCCCCTTTCTTAAATCCCAGATCGTCCTGGTGGATCGCATCATACTCGTACAGAGCGACTACGATTTTGTCATTGCCATGCTCCTGTTGCTCTTTGGGAGAAAAGAATACTGTTTTATTAAATATTCTTTGAGCCTTTTAAAAGGGATGTACTAAATATTAATCATAGAAGTCATGTTCAAACCTTCCATTTGTTGGAATCTCTGCCCAGGTAGGAGTCCTGACGGAGGAGCATTATTCTGCAAATATAGAACCAAGAATGAAAATCTCAGATTATGAGTGTGTAAGGATGATTTCACACTTGGTGGTTTTTGTTTGTTTGCCTTCCCTGTAGCTTCGGAGGATGAAAACCAAGAGGTACTCGACTTGCATGCGCGGCCGTGCAAACGATCATCAAGGTTGAACAGCAATCTTTATTTCATAAAGAGTCATTTCAATAAATCTAGAGAGCTGATATTAGCCAACACTAGCCGATACTAGCCGACGCTAACGTAGCTTGTGATGGTTACAGTGTGAGTGTCGGGTGACATGTCTTTACAGATCATTCACACAAACTCCACATTTTTTCCACGCATTTTTCACATATTGGTTTTATTTTTTTAACACCTGTGATCTGATTTATTTATTTACACATGGTAATGTTTCACATGCAGCCTTTCACATTATCGCGTTTACTTACAGGGTATAACATGTATCGTCATACATTTTGCATCTTCACACATTTCACATGCATATTACTTATACGATCACGTCTACAATGTTGTACTGTGTGGGATTTTTCTGTCGGGGTATTAACATTAGCTTCTGAAAAAAAAGAATAAAACTCAAGTAAATGAAAGAGTTCTTGAAAGTGTGACAGCTCTCTAATAGAGAAAAGTTGACTGAGTTCTTATCTATAATATAGTAATAATATTTTCACACTCATTCCTGTGAAATTCATTAGACTGGTGTGATCTTAAAGTAAACGTCTGTAGAAGTGTCAGCCATAGTGAGAAGACTTTTCCCGTCCTGACTCACTACTTACTATAGTATGGGGTTTAGGGGAGGTTGGATCTCTCACATATACCGTTTTTTCAGGATGGACAGGCTCGCGCTTCTTCACACCAAGCGTACCTCCACTCTGCTCGTTGCCAAGCTTGGATTTCTTACAACCCATGGTTTCTGTCAGAGAAGAGACGAAGAGAGGAGTCAGGAGACACGCCTTCAAGTGACACTTCAGACAAAAACAATATTTACATGAGCATTTGATACACCTGTTTAGACATGTTCAGTTCGCCTCTTTAATTTTGCTCTATAGCTACGAGGCTAATGTAGGCTAAAGTAGCTAACGAATAAAATGAAAGCATATAACGGTTTAGCACTGTGTCTAAATCCTGATACACTTAACGCCATTTGTATTTAAACACTTTCAGGACGTAGCAAAATAACAAAAGTCATTTTTAAAACAGAAAAAAGAACACGAGTGTGTGGTCTGAGGTGTACTGACATCCTATCCGCCTGGTATTCCCGGGATAGACTCCGGATCCACCGTAATCCTGACCAGGATAAAGCTCTTACTGATGACGGATGAATGAATAAATCTTTAAGTCACTCTTTAATTAACAGCTACCAGTGCTTGAATTTTTATGGAAATCTTTAACACATTAACGCATTAACTAGTTACTTGATTGGTTGATGGGTTAATTGATCCGTAATACCTGATAAAGTATTAATTTTATGCTATGATATTTAAAATTTTTCCCAACATGAACTATAAACCAGGCTGTTATTCTAGATGACAGTTTTAGATGATACACTTAGAATAAGTTTAGAATAGCTCATTTTATTTCTAGAAACACCTTCATAATATTTGTCCATAAATAATTCATGAACAGGTGCCGAACCTCATCTTTGACACACATACAAAAGAAATTGATAATAATCTGAGCGACGTCTTTTTGTTCATGTTTACAGAAGGCTTGATTGTGATGATGTTGATATAATGCTAAACTGGTGGCTAGAAATTTCCATAAATTGTGACATTAGTTGCGTATAAGCTTCAGTATAAAACTAAAGAAGCAGATATGTCTTAGCTAATTAATCCCATTGAAAGTGAAGGCAGAAATATTGTACATCATTATTAGCTGAATAATCACTTTAGACTTCCTCTTTTTCTTTTATTTAAAGACCAAATGCGATGAAAAGAGATACACTGCTCTGTCTGAGTGTTTACACCGCTTACACACAGTGTATTTACTGATACACACACACACACACACATCACACAAGATCAGGTGATAATGCCTTTGAAGAAATACTTCTTCAGTTCATCCAATGGATGTAGAGTGCCTTGCATAAATATTGGCCCCCTTTTTTGTTTTGCTCTGGGATTAAAATGTATATTAACAAATAAAAAAAACAACAACATTGAATTTATACTCACCACCTTTGTCATCACCTCAAAATATAAAAAGAAATAAACTAAATAATAATAATAATATAGAAAATTCCATGTGTTGAGGTAATGTAGAGAATGTGAGCGATGGTCAGTGTTGCATTCCAATCTTGCTGTATTTCAGTGTTTTATTCCTATCTAAATGTTCACATAAGAATAAAATAATGACATGATACAAAATAAAAAATGCTGTAATGAAGCCGTAATGCATTTTCAGGAAATCTTCTCACAAAGAAACCCGAAACCCCGTTCTGCTTATCAATTATTATGGACTGCTTAATCAGTAACGAATACAAGGCAGGAAAATGCAGGCAAGGTGACCTGCCACGTATAAATGTACAACAATAGGTATGCGCTGTTAAACGGTAATTTTACACAACTTCCTCCTGGGAGAAAAACAAGAACCTCAAACGCAATTAAGACTGAATTTTTCCTTTCTTTCCTTTTGCCTGTCAGCGGACAGCAGAAGGCCAAACTCCAATATGTGACGTGCAGATGACTGGCACTGAATTGCCCTGCCCGATCACCCTTTACGACAGCAGAGCCTAGAAGAACATCTCAGAACACCTCACCCTACACTCACTGATCACTTTATTAGGAACACCTGTACATTCATGCAATAATCGGCTAATCTTCAGCCAGCAGTCGTGTAATACAGACATGGGTCAAGAGCTTCGGTTAATCTTCACAGCAAACATGCAAGAGGAACTCGTAGTGACTCTGCTGGTGCCATGACACACACTGTGATTATTTCAGACACTGTTGGATTTTTCACTCACAACATCCTCACAACAGAATGGCGTGAAAAACAAATAAAAAAAAAAAAATCAGTGAGTGGTTTTGCTTTGTTGATAAGAGAGACCAAAAAAGAATCAGCTTGACAGGAACCACTCCAGGAACCGGAACCACAACCGTGGGAAGCAGAAACGCATCAACATATTTTTCCAATCTTCATCTGTCTAGTTTTGGCGAACGAGTGCCAAATGCGGTCTTTAATTATCAGCGTTAATTTATTTAAAAAGAAAATTTTTTTTAAAGTTAAAATATATGACAATGTAATGATAATTTCCTCTGTGAAGAAAAGCGAGATAAAAATGTCAACTGGTGAAAGAGCTTGGCCCTCATAGATGCACACTCACTAGGAAAAGATCATCATTATATGAAGAAATTAAGGTGAGTTGTGATTACACACACACACACACACACACACACACACACACACACACACACACACACACACACACACACACACACACACACAGGGAGAATAAGCCACTCATGTCTTCTGCGATCTTCGTGTGCATGCTGAAGCTTCATATTTGGAGAAAGATGATGTCATACTCTCAACTTGTTAAGTAACATTAACAACCTTTTTGACAAGAGCGTCGTTTTAAGGGGGAGAAAAAAATGGCTAGAACTAGCATACTTCGACCAAAGTAGCTAATATTAAAATGACTGTTGTTAAATGTATGCAGAGTCATAAACATTCTCAAAAACATGCTCATTAGAGTAACGTTAATAAATGCGACCACTTCCTTATGAAGGATCTGCTTCGTGTCACAGCTGTGTGAGAGTTTCAACCAAGGCAGAACTTTCATCTAGCAACCACACATCAAAGCAGGAGGAAGTCTGGAGGACGCCCATAACCTAAATGTGCATTTGTCAAATGATCTGGCGTTCCAGCAAAGAAGGAATAATAACACAACATTAAGGTATACTAAAACTTATAATTATGACACAAACTAAAACACACCCACAAGACTTAGATACTCTGAGCTTAACATGGTTAGCTAATCACTCAGGAACAAGAAAGGATTGCAAATTCCTCATGTGAGCATTTTAAACAATTTAAAAATCCATTTAAATCTTAATTTGTGCTGCGACATACTGATGATAGGGTCGGAATTTGACGGGATCTGATAATCGCAGAATCCGGCCTGCTTTGTGTCAGGAGTTCAGGCTGGTGGTGGTGGTGTAGCGATGTGGGGAATGTTTTCTCGGCATGCATCAGAGTCCTTCACACCAAACGAGCATTGTTTGAATGCCTAAATATCTGATTCTTGTTTAATTGGAAATTGTTTGTTGCAGTTGCATTTGTGAAGTACATAATGGACTGTGGGGAAAAGTGACTAAAGCAGCAGCCAAATGATTTTTTTATAGATTAAACCCGAATCCAAAACTGCTTTTAACATGATCATTGAAAGCTGCTCTCAGCTCTGCTCACAGGATTGTTCGAGAATTCCATGTAGTTGTCAGTTTCAGTCAGAGTGCTGAATTCTGTCCTGTAACATGGTCAGGTTAAAGATCTGCAGCTTTCTGTGGTTGATGCTGCGAAACGTTTTTTTTTCAGCTGTGGTTAAAATGGCTGACTTTCATTTTGCTGGTTTCATTTTGCATCAAATTTACGGTAGGGCTTCATTTTTACTACAGAACTGTGCAGAAGTCTTGAGCCATCCCTCATTTCATATTTTGCTACCAAAGAGTCAGACTTTCTTGTATTCTTTTAATGTAGTTTTGAGGAACAGTTCTCCAGGCTTCCTGCATTCCTTGATAGAAGAAAACACGATGGATCAGTCATGGCTTGGTCTCACCAAAGCCTAGATCTCAACATTACCGAAGCAGTGTCGGATCATCTCGACGGAGAACGGAACAAAAGGCAGCCAATGTCCAGAGAAGAGCTTTGGAATGTCCTTCAAGAATCCTGGAGAACTGTTCCTGAAGACTACTTAAAGAAATTACAAGAAAGTTCAGGCTGTGTTGAAGAATAATGGCGGTCATACCAAATATTGACTTTAAAGCTCATTAGAATTATACAAACTTTGTGTTGTACACTGTTTTTACATGGATGTTTGCTCATGTTGCAACAACTCACTATTGTCTCATTTTCCTAGAAACGTATAACGAAATGAGTGGTGAGGGGGGGCTCAAGACTTTTGTACAGTACTGTAAAAGTGCACTAGAACTTCACCTGCAACCTAATGCAACAGATGCAGGATATAGGTTACACTTATATAAATGTAAATATTGTGCTGCTTAGCAACCTGTGGCCTTGTTTCCTCTACTCTGACTCAAACGTGTTCTGGTTTTTTTTTAAGTTAAAATTATTTAGGGCTCAATATTTCAGAAGTGTGTTTCAACAGTGGAATCAGCAAAACAGTGGACTGTAAGTGAGAGTGTATTTTTAGAAATTCATCAGGAAGCTTGTACTGAGTCGCATAGGCAGATCAGCTTGTGTGACAGTGCAGCAGGCCACCAAAGCTGCGTACTTCCTCCTCTGACCATCCTCTGTGTGGTTTCTGAACAGGAAGGAGTGATCAGCGCGAAGCAGCCTGCAAAGTGCCACAGTTAACACAGCGGTTGCGCTTACTTTAGCCTTGTGCTCAGTGCTAGCCACAAAGGGCCTGAGTGCACCGCTGATCATTAAGGTCATTTTTTAACTGCCAACTTTATCTAAATCAAGTAAATGGTGAGATCACGGTTAATTATGGGTTTTTCAGATTGACTCTCTGATGTACCATCTGATATACCAGCTTTACAGTGTTTATTACACCACAGTGCTGATCAGTTCTTTTATCTAATGTCCAATAATAATAAATATTGTATATAAAATAATAAAAATTGTAATCATTGACAAATTGCTGTGGTCTAAGAGCAATAAAACACTCCAGGATGTGCTTTTATATGAAAATAGTCAATTTTGTGGTGGTAGCTCTGCTTCATACGCCACCCCTTCATTGATTATTATCCCATAACAGCATGACGCTGAGTGTTTTATTATTTAGATAATGGGGGCTTGTAACTTGTAACCTTCAACCTTACTTGATAACATTTGATAATTTGTTCAAAACTAAACTAGCATTAGTGACCTTGTACATGACCTTGTGGTGCAAAGTACATCTCATTTAGAACATTCATTTGATATGTATAACTGCTCAGAAATTTCACTCGCACATCTCTGTTCAAAAATAATAGCTCTCTATTTCACTCTTTCCCTGAAAGGGAGAACCTGTCCAGAGATGAGAAGAGAATGCCAAGTTAAAACAACTATTAGGAACCTAAGAACCCACAACTATACAAAACGTATAGACTTAAGCGTTCCTTATTAGTTTCCTCCTCCAAATGTAGACATTAATGTTTCTCGTTTCTTAAAACCCCTTGTAGGAAGTGTAGAACCCACAACCAGCCAAATAAAAACTTGCAACGAGGACTAAAAGTAAAAACAGTTTTAGTAAGTGAAGAAGACGAAACCCTCCAAAGTGTAGAGACACAAGAGTTCCCTTTCACCTTTAGGAAGAATTGAACACACAACCAGCCAAAGTGTACAGACCTAAGAGTTCACTTTAGGAAGCTAAGGATCCATCCAACTAGAGACCTAAGAGTTCCTTATCAGAGAGAATTCAAAGTAAAAACGCCTTCTAGGAAGCTAAGAACTCTTAAATACCCAAAGAACCACTGACGAACTATTTTGAGGAACCATTTGAGGAATTTAAACACCCTTGCAAGAGGTTCTATGGAAGTTCTCTTATGAGAATTTGAACTGCTGATCTCCAACATCTCATTGGTTTAATCTCTAGTCAGATTAGTTCAGTTACCTTGTTGGTACTCAATGTCACTTTTAAACTGGGTCTATAATAGATAAGAACACAGGATCAGCGGAAGAGTGTCAGGAAATTATCTTCTATCCAGTCAAGTTTCTGCATGTTCATATTCAAAAAGCTCTATGACGTTGTATGGACTATTTTATTATTTCTTTTACAGAAAGAGGTGAAAAAACAAAAGGCACACTGTCTGTTCCAGTAAGAACACAAATGTGCTAGTTAGGTAGTTTTACTTCCTCAAAAATCTCCTTCTGGGTCCTTCTTTACCAACCACTACACAACGTTGTCCTTAGCGATGCCTGTCATATCTCGCATCTGATTTTTCCCCAGTACGAATTTACCCGTATTGACCTCTTGAGATAAATGTTCGTTAACGTGACCTGTTAAAATAACATGTAAGATAGCATATGGCAAGTAGAAAGAGAACAACAAAAGAAAGCTCATGAAAGTGAAAACCTCTGTCTATTCTAGAGTAACTAAAGTACAGGCCACTTCCTGTTCTACACAGTCCCATCACGCCAATCAGTACACTATTAAACGCTGAGACTCTCCCAAGAAAGGACGTTTCTTAGCTTCTGTTAGCATTTTGTCCTTCTTGAGAAACCCTAAAAAATTCGAGGTAGAAAAAGTGGAAACTATTTGTAATGCTAGAATTATTAATCAACCAAAAAGCCCTTGAGCAACGCTTTTTCTAAGTGTGTACTGAAGTGACCTTCAATACTCCATTCTGGAATTATGATGCAAGATACACGAAGGTTGCACTACAAGATTGTAGCTATTAATTGCATTTCTGATGATGGCCTGGGCAAACTGTGTTACTCATATTTTCGGTTTAGAGTTTCCGTAAGGAGATGTTTATTTTTAACGTGTATGGAAGGAGTCTCCAGCGTCTGCGCTTTGTAACAATCAGATGTAAAGTGATGACTTTAAGTTTTCTGACATCTTCCGGACTGAAGACTTTGTGCTGTGTGGTTTCTCGGTAACATGATGAACTGTCTTATTAACTTCAAGAGAGATTAATAGAGGCCGGTGAGGGGACGATAAGTTGCTTTGGTAGGCTACATGTGCAATAAAGCGTGCAAGGAAACATTATCATAGGAAACTAATCAATTTATTTGTGCACTCCAGCAACTCCACTTCATCACACCACCCTGTCTCGGATTATTTTACTATAACAGTACAACAGCGAGTAGTTTATTCCTAACTTAATTATGTTTGAAGATGTTTTTAAAGTGTTCATTTACATCATTACGACTTTGAAACCGCAGCCGGATTTCCATTGCAGTGTCGCGCAAAATAGAATCGATTTTTTTAAAAAGCTGCGTCTTCGCCATTCAGTCATTCGGATTTCAGCTATCTGATATTTGGTACGGGATTTTGATTGCATCCACCGCAATGGCCGTAGTAGTGTTTAATCGAATGCGAGAAATGGGTTTCCATTTCAATTTTGCGAAATATTGCTTTGATGAATTGTCTGAAAAAACACTTCATGTGAGTGAATTTGTTTTATGCGATAATTGAGAGGTTTTTTTTTTTAAATATACATGATCCCGTTAATTGTTTTTTAGTTTGCAGTCTCAAATTGCGCATTAAGCAGGTTAATGGAAACATGGCTAATGTGGTTTTATAAACGTGACACACTTTGCAAGAACAGTTTGGCTTGATGCTATATAATTTTTTTGTACTCACGAAAAATAAACGGATCCATTTAGAACCTTTACAGGTTTAAGGCGCCGTTAAACATTATTTGTAGAGAATCCTTTTCAGAAAGGGTTCCAAGTAGATCTCTGTTATGAAGCTAAGAAGCTTTCACTAACCAAGGAACCATTTTCACCAGACTTTTTTTGCCTATGGAGCTGGCTTTTTAGCACAAGAACTTTCAATTGAATTGTTTAATGGTTTAAAAGGTCATTAACACAGCTGTGGGTACAAATTACAAGACATTAGCATCCAACACTTTTACCCTTAAAAATGTATAGATTTCATCCTATCTATCCTAAGTAAGTTTTAAGTTTGTCTATCTGGGAAAACCCTTAAAACATGAGTTTTTGCCATTCAGACATTTCCATGTAGACTCCTTTTAGAAAGCCAGCTCCTTTAATCATGCAAAGGATGCTTTTTTCTCCAGACCCACATTCTGCTGTGCGTCTGGCCAACAGAATTCATTTCTGTCAGTCATCTCACAATTCAACAATCCTAAATTCCAGATTAATCCAAGATTAAGATTCCAAGAAACGTATCAGAAAAATAACCCTAAGTTTTCTACGTGTCTTCTTTTGAACCAAATGTTCTCCACTCTGAATGAATCTAATGTATTGATGGAAGTTGAACCTCTTGAACTTTAAACAGACCTTCTGCTGCTATCTGGTTCTTAATGGAGCTACAAGTTTAATCTTACTATAAAAATCTGTCTGAAGAAAACACCTTCTTTTTCCAAACTGCACAGTTGAGCACTTTAAAGGGAAAAAAAGTCCAATGAAGTCCTGTTTTGCCTTAATTTATTTATTTTTAAAATTAGAGCAGTGGTTGTTTCAATTTGGTTACACTGGTGGAAATAACCGAATGTCATCAATGTTTTCACTTTATTTTAATGAAGTTCTTGTAATTATTAGTGTATTGGACTGCTCACTTCTCTAATAAATAGACAAAACTGTCTTATTGCATGTATTTACATAAGGCTCATAAAACAATTTTGCTTTAACTTTTACGGTTAAAGGCGTCACTGAAAAAAGAAAAGTTTGAGAACTAATAAATCATATCAGTCCATCGATGAAGGTAGAGAAAACTCTGAGCTTTATAATAAAACACTGTGACATTGTGTCACTTTATTCACTTTACATCAGAATGAGAAAACAGTTTTATTTACTTTTATCACAGAAATGAAGCAGTGACATATTATAGAAACATCACACACACACACACACACACACACACACACACACAAATGTTATTCTATACCTGTCAAATGCAGCTCTGAGCTTTACAATAAAAAGTTTTGTCTTTAAGAAGTTTTAAGAACCTGCACTTGCTTTTCTGAAATAGTTCAGCAAGAAAAATAGCTACTGGGCAATTAATCAAACTGACTTCAAACTACCGACTTCCTGCTTTTTATAATAAATAACTAAATAAGCATTCATTAAGTTGCAGAGAGAAAGCAGACTACAGCCTAGACAGTGTAAAACTTCATGTGTCGCTCTTCTCTAGCTCATTACAATCAGAAAAGAAAACAGTTCGGTCTATTTTCACACCGAAAAGAAAGAGAAAATGTCTCGGCATAAATAAAAAGAGATAATATAAAGCTCAGGCATACCTGTGAGGTGTGTTTGCAGAGTTGCAGGGCAGTAAAAGGCGGATCTGGGGTTTGGGAGCTGCGCCTCATTGAGCCGCACCGGAGCGATAAAGAGGAACTGCAGCGCGCGACGTGTTTTTCTGTTACACTGCAACTTCCGGGTAAATTAATCGGTTTTTCATATTTGCATAATAGAGCAAAGCCCAAGAGCTGAGTCTCTGAGATCGCACGTGTTTACCAAGATTACATCTTAGTTTGGTCAGGGAAGATGTTGCACCAAAGCCAAGTGTCTGTCTGTCTGTCTGTCCGTCTTCCTTCCTTTCTTTCTTTCTTTCTTTCTTAATAACTAGCATAACAATAATAATACTAAAAAAAAAACAGGCTAATAAATTGATCATTAAATTGTTAGAAAACTGTTATCTGTTATTCTTTGGCACTATTAAGATTTAGGATTGTATCACCAAATTAACAGTCACAGCTCATGTTACACCAAATTATTGTCTTTTTATTTTTACAGTAAATAATATAGTATAAAAATAGAAATAATAATAAAAAAAAGATCAAACACATCACACAGAGTAATTTATCTATTATTCTGTAGCACTCATTTTTTAAGGACCATATTCTTTATTATTATTATTATTATTATTATTATCAATACCCTACACCGTTTATCCATTACAGGTCATGGGGAAGCTGGAGCCAATCCCAGGTGACTTCAGGAGAGAGGTAGGGTACACGCTGGGCAGGTCACCAGCAGGGCTAACACGGAGACGAACAACCATTCACGCGCACATTCACACCTCTGGGCAATATAGGGTAGCCCATTGACCTAATGTGGGTGTGTCTGGACTGTGGGAAGAAACCCAGAGGAAACCCATGCAGACACGGGGAGAACATGCAAACTCCACACAGAAAGGCTCTGGTCAACCTGGGGATGATTAGAAATGAGATTAAATTGTGTATTAGTCACACAAGCAAGGCTGGTGGAATTTGTTTACAGTACAGTATGTTAACATCTGCAGCACTATACATGGACAATAGCAGACACTCTACATATTATCAACAGTACACAATTTTACAACCATACAGTGATGTAATAGCGGACGCATATTACACACAACCACATACATTAGGTGAATGGTAGGTTAAACATGCCGGTAGTGTGTAAGAAGGGGACTATAGGGGAAGTTCAGAGTACTGAAAGCTATGGGGAAAAAAGCTTTCTGGGAAGTATTCAGTCTTAGTGGACAGTGACCTGTAGCGCCACTCTGAGGGAAAGAGGTGATGAGCAGAGATGATCTTTGTTGCTTGCTTTACAGTCAGGTGAGAATGTAGAGATTCAGCTGAGTGGGTGATTTTGGACGACAATTCGCGGTATTTTTTTCCATCTTTGACTGTCTGTGCTGCATTACCATACTGTAAGTGACGATGTGTTGATGGACTCAGTGAGGGCTGAGTAGAGCAGAACAAGAAGTTCTGAAGAAGGGTTTGATCAGGGATTTTTACGCTGTCTAAGGAAGTAAAGTCATTGCTGGACTTTTGCATTATTATTATTATTATTATTATTATTATTATTATTATTATTATTATACACTCTCAATCACTTACAGGAAGTGCTTTATTCTAGTCAGGGTCATGATGAATTCGAAATCTATCCCAGAATCACTGGGCGTGAGGCAGTAATACACCCTGGATGGGATGCCAATCCATCACATGACACCATGCTCACAGGTTCACACATTCATTCACACCTAAGTGCAATTTAGCATAACCAGTCCACATATGGGCATGTTTTTGGAAGGTTGGCAGAAACTGGAGGACCTCGAAGAAACCCACATGGACACTAGGAGAACATATGGACGGTCTGACTCTAGGAAAATGGAGCTGTGAAGCAGTAATGATTTATTATAATGTAATGTAAAGTTATTATAAAGATCATATTCCAAAGATGCCCCCTGAGGAACACCTTTTTCAAGGAGCACTTGTTCAAAACACGTTACTCAGTTCACCAGGCCAACACACAGTGTGTCTAATCAAATATTCCAAAGACAACAGAAAGAGCAGTAATAGATGGATGGATAAATGAAATTTAAAGGCACTGTTGATAAAATCAGACTAAAAAAAGTAACACATTTCCTTATTGTCTACAGTAAGACAGCCATATTTATTTACATTTCATAATATCCATTTTTACTCAATACCAAGGGCTCATTAATAGTTCCAAACTTCCTACTAGCACCCCTGTTGTCATGTTTCATTTTATTTTCGGGTGGATTTTATTAAAAAAAAAATTGCAAAACTGCAACCATGAAAATTCACTGTAATTTTAATAAAGTTAGAGTAATTAAAAAGTCGCATTTTTAAAGCACATCCTTAAATGCATGTGTATGTACATGAAATTGAAAAATATGAATATGACAAACATTTACCTCAAAGACAAAAACATACTTGTTGCTTGGCTGTGCCCTTTTTAACATTTGTACCATTTGTTATATGATACAGTTCAAAACATGCACTTCTGGGACGTGTCATTTTCAGCCAGATTTACTAGGAAGAAGATATAAATATGTGTGTGTGTGTATACTGTTACACAGAAATCTAGTTTGGAGGGCATTAAAAAGTTCAACTATGAATCTGACTTGATTAAACTGCCAAAATATGCAGTTATGGTTTTCAGTTTGTTATTCAGGAAGTTCTGCTCCACTTCAACTTTCCCACCAGGACCAGCGAGAGACGCGATCTACAGAGAGAATGAGAAAAATATTTTAATTAAGTCGAATTATCCGGAGCTCTGAGTGCTCACTGAGGCACGTTAGGACACAACTCCCAGATCAAATATTAAACTGTAAATAGCCAGTGTGGCTTCAAAGAATAATCAAGTGAGAACATCAGATTTCACTCGATGCAGTCTGTGTAACTCCTTGTGATTTGCACGTGTATCTATTTGAAACTTGACGTGTGATCAATAATCTGATGTGTGATACATTTAAAGCAATCAAAAGTTCAAAACATGATTTCCAGCAGTTTTAATGTGGTGTAATGTGATACAGGATTACTTTGAAGATCAAGTTCTCACCTGCTCCATATCAGCATTCCTTGGGAGAAAATACACAATGTTTTCTGAAATCATTTTGGCCAGCCTGAAAATTTCAAATGTATGAGCAGGTTAAGGAATTTCAGCTGTATACAAACTGTACTGATCAAACTACACATAATGAACAAGTTCCTTACCACCAGCTCAACTAATTCAGTCTGAGTTGGAAAAATTCTGTCCAATCCCAGGAAGCAACTTCACTGTATTTGACGATCAACGACAGGGTGCTACAATTTTGCAATAACAGAACATCCTGAAGTGTTTTATTTCTCGCCATTGTGTTTGCCATTTCCCATTATGATAATGTTTTAATTTATTTATTAAAGAACGACTTAACAAAACAGAAACTCGTCTGTACTGAAAATCTTGAAAAACCTAGTTACAGTGCCATCTCTGACAGTTACAAAGCACTGACACTGGAGGCTCCTTCCGTAAATGTGACAAACGTCTCCTTACAGAAAACATCACCATATCAACGATTACGGATTTTTCAAAAATCCAGTCCCTGTGAACGACCTGTTACTATAGAAACGATAACATGTTAGAACCAGCATGTTAATATAAACCTGTGATTTGTAGCAGCACCACTAGTCAGTTATTGAGGTATAAAAACCTGACAATAATGACAGGTTTTATGTAAAGGATATCCGTCAGGGTTCATCATGGACTTGATGTTGAAGACGTCAGCGCTGAGGTACTCGGGTCCCCCCCACGGCGGGCTGAGGAAGACTACGTCAGCCCGGAGCCACGGCGCCACCTGCAGAAAATCCGCCTGGATGAAGTCGATCCTCTCGCTGACTCCGTACACTGCAGCGTTGTGCTGTGCGAGTGCTAATCGCACCGGGTCGATATCGACTGCGATCACTGAGTGATGTCGAGACACAAAGATAAACAAATTAAACTCATCTCAAAAATGCTGGATTTGGCATGAACTGGTATATCGTGTGGAAAACTGCTATACCCATGTTTCCAGTTAGAGCAAACTGGATGGCGTTTCCTCCCACACCGCAGAAGGCGTCGATAACGACCAGCGTCTGAGATGAAACCTGCACTCTCTGAGCAATGTGCTTGGCTATCTTCTCAGGTGTGACAGAAAACCAGCCCTCTGGGGAGAAACCGCACACATTTCCAGAGCTGAATCTGATCTGCTTAGTCAAACCGAAACTATGAAACTACCATCATGTGACCATCTAGTATACAGATAATATTTACCACATCAAACCAAAAGACAAATACTAACATTATTAAAAAAACCAATTCTTATTTCTGACAAATTGTAATTGCATAGTTTCACCACTAGGAGGCAGTGAGCTGCTGAATGGATAGAAAGCTGTCAATCAGGACCTTGTTTTAAAAATTTAAATGTTGACTATTAAACGAACAAACTTAGAAGTTTAAGTACAAAATAGTTCGATGTTTCCACGATGAATTCGAGCCTCTCTCAGGCCTAGAGTCTCATGAAGCTCTGATGTGGTGGAAAGTTTAACAGACTGTGTCCTCCTGCTTCTCTACGCACATCAACACCATCTGTTTCAGGCTCCACCAGACATCTCCGATTTTTCCGCCACTTGTGTTTCTCTGTCCTTTGAGAATAAAACACCTGCAGCGAGCCATGCAGTCTCTGAAACAACTTCCTGTTTACATCTTGTGCCCTAAACACACGGTGGCGCCATATAATCTTTTTCAAAGCACGTCAAAAAACATCCTTGAAATCATTATTTATTATATTTCTTACTGTATTATTACATTACCAGTATGCTAAATTATATTCATATTAATTATATTATTAACTTCATTAATTATATTTCTTTTGGCGCTATACAATTTTTTCCTTTCTATGTGCCTGTCAGTCTCAATGATGGAGGCATAACCTCCGTGCCTTTCAGTCTCAGTAAAGAAGGCGTGGCCTCCGTGCATTTCTCTCTCAGTAAAGAAGGCGTGGCCTCCGTGCCTTTCACTCTCAGTAAAGAAGGCGTGGCCTCCGTGCCTTTCTCTCTCAGTAAAGAAGGCGTGGCCTCCGTGCCTTTCTCTCTCAGTAAAGAAGGCGTGGCCTCCGTGCCTTTCACTCTCAGTAAAGAAGGCGTGGCCTCCGTGCATTTCTCTCTC
>JAQQZR010000018.1:1654959-1671143 GCA_030068235.1 Notoglanidium macrostoma | reverse complement strand
TGGCCTAGTGAAGGAGGCGTGGCCTCTGTCTGGCCTAGTGAAGGAGGCGTGGCCTCTGTCTGGCCTAGTGAAGGAGGCGTGGCCTCTGTCTGGCCTAGTGAAGGAGGTGTGGCCTCTGTGCTTGACAGTTCCAAGCTTGAATTAAAGCTTGACCTCTGCTTTATTTGCATATCGTATCCTCTTAGAACACATACAGAAAGTCATTTAAATTTCCGGTTGATTTCATAAAAAGTGACTTTTCTGACAGCTGAACACAGTTAGCATGCGCTCCCTGGATATTATTATATCACTTATGATCATGCCTTGCTCTTTTCCAATACCGTCAGGGTTCAAGCTGCTGCTGGAGGTGTTCAGTGTGATCCATGGGCCGCAGGAGGAGTGTGTGAAAGCTCTGCGATGCGGACACCTGCTGGGAATCTCTCCGGGAGGCGTACGGGAGGCTCTGTTCAGCGACGAGACGTACCCGCTGCTGTGGGGCAAACGCAAGGGCTTCGCACAAGTGGCCATCGATTCCAAAGTGGTACGTTATCATAAGCACGTTCCGGAAAGTTAAAACTGCATTTTCTGATCCACTGAAGTCCCTCTGGATTGCTTCTTTCCTCTGTCCTCAGCTAATCATTCCCATGTTTACTCAGAACGTCCGGGAGGGTTTCCGCTCTCTGGGAAATCTGAGTGAGTCTTGCGTAAGGTCATTCTATAAACCCAGCCAGTGTAATGAGTTTAGCATGACGATCTGCTGATTAATCGGGAACATTACCTCTTCAGGATTTTTCAGATGGGTGTATGAGCGGTTTCGTTTGCCGATCGCGCCTATCTACGGAGGATTCCCGGTCAAATTTCGCACTTACCTAGGCGACCCCATTCCCTATGATCCCAAACTCACAGCGGCCGAGTTAGCAGAAAAGGTACGGCATCTGAGAGAGTCATAAATAAGTACACATACAGACCAAGAGCGAGACAGAAATACACACAGGCTTGTACAGAGGCTGAGAGTGTCACCATTAATCCATCCAACCATCAAACTGTCTGTCCATCCATATCATTCATTCACATGTCCAGCCTGCCATATATCTCTCCATCCATCTATCCACACAACCTACTCTCCTACCCTTTATTAATCCCACCAACCATCCCTTCATTCATCCAGCATCCCAACAACCTTTTATCCACCCATCCAACCACTTTTCTGCCTATTGTTCTATCCATCCATTTCTCCAACCAAACGCTCCTTCCTTTGTCCATCTAGCAAAACACCTGTCGGAGTGTTTGTCCATTCATCTATCTAACCAGGCAAACATCTGTTCATTAAGCCATCAATCCATCCATCCATCGAACCAACCACATATTTATCTGTCCATTCAGGATAAAAAAAAATCAATCCATCCATTTCTCCATCTGTCTGTCCATCTATCCATCCATCCATGCGTTCATCCATTAAACTAACAATATATCTATTTAGGCTCAATCTGCTATCTATCTGTCCAACCCATCCATCCATCCCAACAGTTATTACACCAGTCATATTGTGAAAATAAAGTCTTACGGTGGTTCAGTAAGCAGCACTAACTTCATAAAATATTCAGTTGATTAGAAGCATTCTCTAATCCAAACCTTTCTTCAGGTGCAGGCAGCAGTTCAAGCTCTTATCGACCGACACCAAAAGGTACCCGGCAGCATCCTGCGAGCGCTCCTGGAGCGATTCCACATGCGCCCTAAAGACGAATAACACTCACTTCTTTCAGGTGCTCCTCGACTGATTGCACAGCACGCCAGAAAAACAGCACCGCTTTCTCTCAGGCTAAAAAAAAACAAAACAAGAAACACTATGACTTTTATTCCCAGCATTTAACAGAGTACTGGAAGTGTTACTAAATTAATATATCATCTACATGTGTGAAATTTTGATGTTACTGATATTTCTGGCATGGACACGTCAAGGTCGGAGCATGTCACAGAAAACTATCTAATAACGGTGTATTGTGTCTCACGTGCACGTGAAGCGGAAGACCGTGCATCCTGTTTCTTATGTGTGGCTGTTTTTTGTTTTCAAATCCATGACTTATTTGCACACTTTGATCGCTTCTGAAGGACCACTGCCAAAACAAACGAGGCCTTTTGCTTACTTGACGTCAGAAGTAATGAAACGGCTGTTAGAGCTGGTGCGATTTTAAAATCTTACGCATTTCTTACATAAGCAAATTATGTGTTGATTATTAACGTAATAATGGAAAATCCCTTTTTTAATGAAATGTACTGTGATTATCTGTGATTCCTGACTGAATGAGATGTATCAGACTGAGAAGGTGCTGGTTTAGGGACAGAATCTTTCGGATGATTTTAGATTCTGTTTGTGGTTTTAAGATGGCAGATGGTCTTCTGGACTTTTCAGCTTGATGATCGTAATAATAATCCTAATCATAATAATAATGTACAACATGAGGTGTCACATTAATGAGGGAAATCACGCCATTCCTGGACCAGCACCACGACTAATAAGCATCATGTTTATTGGTTTTATAGCTGCGATTTTACTGCGTCAGACTTCTAAAAGGTGTTTAAAAGGTCTTTGTGATGATTTTTCTTAACAGTGGAAAAAAAAATACATAAATGCAACAAGTTGCCAGTTTTAATAGACACATCTACCTTCTAGATCTTATCATTGACCATTATATATGAGGTACCGCTACAGTAGCATTGTGCATTTATAGGAAATTGATAGTGTGATGAAGCAGTTACGGTTACCACCAAGAAGTTTATTATTTTCTAATGACAGCATGACATGGAGTGTTTTATTCCTCTTACACCACAGCAATTTTTTTACGCAAAAAACCAATCAGCAATTGTATATCTACGTGGTAGGTGGATCTGATAAGCTGGCAACTCTGTACACGTGTGTTTTATCATTTATACAGCATTGAAGTCGGCTCAAACGTCCAACTGCCTTTTTGTTATCCTTGAACCTTGAGCGTGTCCTTAACGTTGCTTTTAATGAACGAACGTGTTCTGCTTTGTGGAGATGAGCTCATTGTTAGTCCTGCTAGCATTTCTGAGCTTCATGTTTCTTTAATAGATTTGGGAGTGTGAGCACGAAGACGTCAGTGCAGAGCTCATCCGTATGACCACGGAGCGGTGTGTGACCCTGTACTGATCCGTCCACTGGTGCATTAATTGTAGATCAGAAACTCTGAAAATAAAACTTATTTTTGATAATGTCTGGGTCAGTTATTACTCATTCCTTTGCTCACTGTACACCAGGAGCAGCCTGTGCTGCCTTTTTTCATCAGCCCCTACCAATTAGCGAGCTTTTAAAGCAGATGATTACTGAGCGCCTCCGGGCGCGTTACAATGTTACACAAGCTTTAACTAGAGGTTTCTGCCACAAGATCCACTTCAAGTTGTCCATATTTTTTTTTCTTAGTTGCCGAGTTGTACAAAGTGTGTGGTTGTTTTTAGGCTTTAATATTCAGAAATCTTTTTTTACCAGTCTACGTACATGTTTTCACTAGCACAAATGGGTTTTTGGAACATAAGAACCCTTAACTAATGGGAACTCCGAGAGCGCAGACCTCCACCAAGGACAATACTCGACTCATGCGAGATGTGCGAAGCTGCAACGGAACCACTTTGCATGTGTGGATATATATATATATATATATATATATATATATATATATAATGCCATCATCGCATTTCTACATTGGCTATGTTTTGCAACCAGTGAACTTTAGCACCATCTACTGGATGTTAAGGTGCATGGCATTGTTGAGGGCAAATGCCGAAGAGTTACCAAAAGTTTCGAGACGCCCTGTGACTTGGATTCGCTCCAAAATGTAAAAGGTTCTTCCTTGGACCATGCTACACCCTGCCACCAAGTTTCATAAAAATCGGGCCAGTGGTTTTTGCGCAATCCTGCTTAAAGGCAAAGAAACAAAACCTTGGCGGATGTAATTATCCCTTTATAATATTGGAGAACCATGAAGAACCCTTTTTAGCTGTCAGTGTACATACGGTACATGATACACACAGTAACACCAAATGAGTGGTAATTCATTTGTTCTTAATACCTAGAACCTTTTAAGCATTAAAAATTGCTACATACTTTAAAACAATGGTTCTTTAAAGGTTATTTAAGGGTTTATTTGATAACTAAGAGTTCATACCCTATTAAAAGGGTTCCAGTTTGAACCTTTTCAGATCCTACAACAGAATGTTTTTGGAAGCTAAGAAGCCACTTTTTTTTCCCTATTATCTAGGTAAATATTAGGCACAAAGTCCAAATTCTGGGTAATTATTTTCTTACTGGAACCTAGAACCTGTGAAATGTTTAACAAATTGCTAAACTAAATGAAAAAAAAAAAAAAAAAGGGTTTGTAGCCTCTTCCACTTTGAACTTTCTGCAACAGAGCGTTTCTGTATCATAAAGGATTCCATGTAGAACCATTTTACGAGGCTTAATTACCCAATAAACCTTTAAAACCCCTTTGAGAACCCATTTTTCTATTAACTGGGCGAGTGTGTAGGACAGACTCCAAATTATCGTGTTGGGGTTTTTTTTTTTTAAAGCTAGAACCTGCAAGGAGTTTCATGTTTAGTAAATCTGTCTAAAGTGCTTGGTGTTTTCTAACCTGCTGCTTGGTTGCGTTGATGAGAGCAGCATGTGCCAATTACGGAGTAAAAACATTTGAAGCAGTTGATTACTGAACGCCTCCAGACGTATTATAATGTAGCACAAGCTTTAACTGGAATTTTCCGGCACACGCTCCAGATTTAAAAGGAATGAAACCCATCATGAACATCTTTGGAATTTAATGTTCGCCTCAGTCAGGGTTAATCGAGTTCCGTCTCAGACTTTTGACACGTTATATTTTTATGTTTCACTCAGCAGGTTGAAGAAATCATTTATTTTGGTTATTATTCATCCATACAAGAGATTACAGGTGAACAGGGTCATTACTTTTAAAACAATAGATGTTACGGATATTCTCTGTCGTAAGTATTTTTAATGCAAATGAGGCTTCATCTAAATTTGCATATTTAATGAACCCTAAAATCTACAGAAAGACTTTTTAAAGTAAGGTTTGTTGGAATAACATTTTAGTTCATTAATTACCACGCACTGTTAAATAAATGGTTTTTGTTTGCAATTTTTCAGTATAAAACGTTACATAAATCCAATAGCATTTTAAAACATTCTTCTGTAGCGTACTTATAAACAGGGATGGGAATGATCTAGAAAGTGAGATTTCTGGTTCAGAATATATTTAAAAGAACATTTTAATGGGGTGGTGGTTTTAAAAAATATGCAATGTGAATTCATGTGACATGATCGTGAAGTGGGCGGGGCTTAAAGGCAATGCGGTGATCGAGTTGACAAAACCGGAAATAAACATCGTTCTGTAGAACCTTGACCTTTGCATTACCAAAGTGATGGAGAAGATTTTCTATGCAAAAACAATCGACAACCTATCGACGCATGATCTTTTTTCATTGATCGTATAAAGAGCGATCAGATTTGTAATTATTTTTATATCAAGCTTTCTATCCAGTACGATTTACAAATAAACAGAATCCAATTTATGTCAGGGGTAAAGTTTAAAGGTCAAGGGTCTAATCGTAACTCCCCGGAACTAACTTCTAGCTACCTAATTCAGACTCTTAAAATCTTTAACCATCTCATATTGTTAAGCTTTTCACCCAAAGAACTTGTCAAGGGAGACGGAAAAAATGACCACAGTGTACTTTATTAAATGAATTTGGTACTTTGTGTTGCATTAGAATCAAATAAAAATTTACAAAAATCCAATATATACAAAAATGTAATGCTCTTTTTGTCTTACTCTTCAATATACAATAAAATCAGGTAACAGAGTCGATGCATTTTAAGCACTTTCATCACACAATGCAACTTAGACCAATAATGAACAGGTTTTTATCTTTTTTGCAATTTTTTTCCCATTTAATACGTCAAGTACACCACACTAGTTTAGATTTTAATCTGTATTACGCCATACGGAACGGCCATTTTCTTGGCGTTTCATCGTCGCCTTCTAGTCAACATACACCCTTTTTACGGTCAGGACTCAAAAAAGGAATGTTTGTTTAAACATGTACATTTGCATACATTTATTTACAGTTGAACAGCCGTCTGAGGGTCACGGCCGTCGGCGGGCTTCCGAGAACATCTGTACACCGTATTAACTCAAACACGTCTATCCAAAGTTCAAACTACTGTGCTTGTACTAATTCCAAGTGCTCTGGTGGTAACCACTAATTAGACCAAAAAAAAATATGGACCTTTTTCCCCTTATGGAATTTTATTTAATCTAATTAACTAATTCTAATGGTGAGGGACGACCATATATGTGTTATTCAATAGAACAAGTCGAATCTTTTGAGTCTGCATACGCATATCAGAGTAAAAAAAAAAAGCAAATAGTTACACTTTCTGCGCCACTTTTTCAACAGTTCCAAGCTTTCACGA
This sequence comes from Notoglanidium macrostoma, assembly GCA_030068235.1. Classification (NCBI taxonomy): domain Eukaryota; kingdom Metazoa; phylum Chordata; class Actinopteri; order Siluriformes; family Auchenoglanididae; genus Notoglanidium; species Notoglanidium macrostoma. Next base: position 1,664,662 of record JAQQZR010000018.1, on the reverse strand, counting down.
GCTGTAACAGTCATCATCATCATCATCATCATCATCATGTCTTTTGATTGTTAGACTGCAAAATCAGCTCAATTGTTGTCATGTGTAAAATCCACCTGCAGTAGAAGCACAGTAACCCGAATGAAATTAATAAACAAAAGAGATGGACACAACTTTGCACCATCACTGGCATGGGAAATGTGGAGGGAAAGTTTAAAATCCATGCCAATGAAAGTTTATTTAAGGCAAATAAAAGTGATAGAAGCAGCAATGAATGAACGAACGAACGAGCGATCTCCCTGACTGTCCTACGTTGCGTTTAAAGTATCTGATGACCCGGTTTTGAGCTCGGATTTTCTAATGAGTTGGTTATAAACAGAAGAACCCCCACCTGACCACATCTATTTCATTTGGCAGCAGAATCCAATCCTCAACAACCCAACAGTTACTCTCACAACCTTCCAGACAATCCCACAGAACCTTGAAGTACCACTTATTTTCTGTTGATTACTTCCATCTTAGGAACTACACCATGCACCAAGACCAACAGATGGAGGTGCTCTGTTTACTACACCATCGTGAGGTAGGTTATTACCATTTATAGTCTTTCCAGAGAGACAGAAATGGTAGTTAATGGTTGTTTTATTAGAATAAACCTAAATACAATGATACAGTTGGACGTGCGCAATATCACACATCCTGCTAGTTAACTACACATAACTTTTACAATATAGATGCGATCTTACAAAGAAAAAAGATAAGTGTAGTGTTTCCCATGAGAAAGGGTTCTGAATAGGAAGTCAAGAACCTTTAATTATCCAGTAAACCCTTAAAGAACCTTTGAAGAACCTTTTTTTTCCTAAGAGGTTACCAAGTACGACGGTTTGCTATATTTGAAATGACAGGTTCTAGGTATTAAGAAAATGATCAATAATTTGGTACCACACACTTACACAGTTAATTCCTACACTCTTCAAAAAAAAAAAAAAAGTTGTTCTTCAAGGGTTCTCTGGGAAGATAGAGAACAATAACTATCCAAAGAACCTTCGGGGAACACTACGTGTTTGTAATTAGAACGGTTAGCTTATTGAAGTAAGGTCAAACCTTAATACTATTACCGTCACCAAATGTTTTCCAACTACTTTTCCAGAACCCTCATCACTAAGGTTCCATCTAGTAACCTTAAACTGCATGTCCCTTGAGAGAAACCCATGAAGGTTCTATGAGGAACCTCATAACAGGGGGGTTCAAAAAGGGTTTCATGTAGAAACCTTTAGAAATATTGAACCATCCAAAGAGCCCCACTTTTTAAAGCGCAAACTTCCTTTTTCCTGTCTGTTAGTTACCAGACCACCAAGTGGTCGGACTAACAAGCGTAGGAGTCTTTTTGGGATCCCTTCCATACAGCTATACCACCAAGTCAGAGAATCCAAAGGAAGTCATTTTTTCAACGTCTATTCCGACAAATGTCCCGAGTTGGTTTTCACCATCACATTTTTGGATTAGTAGTACGGATTAGTTAATGATGATACCAGTCAATGTTCTGACCTCAATAATGGACTATGACCAGAACTTCTTCATAGCAATGCTTTGTACTAGGCACTGTACAAAATCTAGTCTAGGCATTGCTGCAACCTTTTCAGGAACTCAGGATCTTTTCCACTAGATGAACCCGGGACCTTTTTCGTTGGTAATTTTCTGTGGACAAGGAACTACTGGTGCTAGAGGTTAGTGTAGTCAACATTGCTTATTGGACTAAATGCAAGTTCACAGAGCCATCAACCAGATTACCAAAAAATCCTGCAATGTGATGGCAATGCAAAAACAGAACTCGGTCCAGCAAACATTTAATTCTTGTTCTGGAACATCGATGAAAGTGTATCTTCTGGCTCACATAGTCTAATGTTTTGACTGCACTGATCCACTCCATGATGCAATATCAATATCAGAGCCCCCACTATCAACTGCTACCCGATACTGCGGTCTTGACAGCAACTCACTCTGCTCTTGCCAAGTTATGAAAAAGATCAGGGAAGGCTTTGAGTTCTGAACACATCACTTGTGTTCAGGGCAGAAAATACGCCAGGGGGTCAGGGATCAATGTGAAATCCAATTCAACATCAAACCAATCCAGCGTCAGAGGCCAATATCGCTAAATCCTCACTTTATATAGATCACAAAAGCCCCAAGTTCATATGAAGAAATGAAAATAATCGAAGAAATGGAATGACATTCAGTACATGATTGAAGAACCACTATATGGAGTTATGGAATGACATAGGTTTGGGAGAAAGACCACGTTTGAAGTCAACCAGAACGTCTGATGAGTTCTTCTGATGTTTTATAGTTCAATCACTCCTGTTGTCTTTTACTTGATAGCATGGCCTACATTCTCGTATTGTGATTTAGAATTTGTATGCAAAATAATTGGGAATGATTGTAAGTGTTGGAGTGAGTATTCGGAATTAAGGGGTGACATTCCAAGCCGAGATTTGTTTATGCGGACATGATGGATGATAGTGAAATGCAAATAGCGAACACCGGCGTCAACAGGAACAGGTCAGCAAGCTCCAGCGGCTCTAGGATGAGCAGTCGCACAACCTGAACATGGACATCAACATAGCTGAGAAAACAGATCGTATCTCATGTTGACACACTGGCTGGCTGATCAAACAAAAGTGTGGAAGGATTAATGATTAGTCTGCCATGGAAACATACACATGGACATTTTAGTACATAAAGGTAGATCCAAATCAGGTTCAGAAATTCCCAGCATTCTTGAGAAAGGTTTTGATGTGTCTATGCTTCAGTGGGTAAAGATGTTCACATTGAACTGCTCATAAGTCTTCTGGGAGTTGTACCGAGTCTCACCGAGGGAGGTTTTTGGAGGTTATTTGGATTATGGTCTTGCTCAGAGTTTTGTAATGATCTGTCACTGTAACAAATAAGGTAACAAAAAAAAAACAACAATGAAAATGCTGATTGCAAAGAAACAAAGGAACCAAGTCTGACTGGAGGACATGAGCATGTCATTGGATCGTTGAACATTTTTACCATTTAGATGTAGTTAGTTGACAAAATAGTCATACTAATTTACTCGACAATGCAGAATTCTTGATATTTGAAAAGAATGGATTTAAAGCTCCTCTCATTGCATTCAAACACATGACTGGACTTCTAATGTCTAACTTTGATTGTAAATTGAATCAAATGTGCTATTGACACAGTTAATGGCATACAGTGAAGCATTGTGCAGATCAAAACAACAAACCAAATTGTGGTGTGCGCACTATGCATGTGCCAGATATTAAGCTTTCGGATTCATATCAACATATCAAATGATCAAACATTTATTGCAGTTTATGACATCATCATGACCCTGCTACTAGATCATAAAGATCACTCCTCAAGTCATGCTAATGACCTACAAATTTGCAGTTTGTATCTTCTTGCAAAATAGGTTTGACATGGAATCAGAATGGGAAGGTTGGTGCCAAAAAAAATGATTTGGCGCGCTTAGATAGACCTGAATTAGAATTTTTGGCTGGCGAGCAACATGGCAAGGAGAAAGAAACAATGCTGAAGACGCTTCCGTTTCGGACCAAGCGAGCCATCAACCGTAAAGAGTAAAAACACAAAGAGAGCTCAAACCTGAATTTCTCAACTCCAGCAGTTTCCTGTTCTAAACACACCTGATCCTGAACTAATTATTAGCCTCTCCGCCAGCTAGATCATGTTTCAGTAGCAGGGAATACTTGAAATTATGCAGGGCACTAGAGTATTTACTGTCTAATCCCACCCCTGAACGTGCTTCCCTTTTTATGGAATAATTAATATTTGGGTCAGGAAATGCATAGCGAGAAGAAAATTTGAGCCTTCTCCATTTAAGGTCTTCTGTGCACGAAGGGCTGCCCCTTTATGCCTGGGGTCCTACCTTTCTAAAAAAAAAAAAAAAGAAGAAGAAAAAAAAAGGAACCTCTGCTATAGAGTACATAGAACCTTTAAAGTTCCTCCAAAAGAACAAACTGAGGTGTCCTTCAGTATGGGAAAGTTTGGGAGCCTGAAGTTCCACCTTTTACCTTGTGAACTTCCCATTTCTCTCTTTCAATAAGTTCTACTTAAGAGGTTTTTTTTTGCTCCATGTGGCTATCTTGTACAAAGCCCAAGTTCTCAGAGTTCTCCCCACTGTTTACAGTTGTACTATGATGCTTCATGTCATTTCACTGAAGGTGTGGACAGCAGTCACGAAATCTATATTTACTCTAAAAGTGCAGGTTGAAAATGTAAATTCATGTCCTGCGCCTGCTTTCATGACTAGGCCTTCAGATGGGATTATCCGCCATGTCATTTATCTTTTCTTCAAACTGTCATTTGCTGAACCAAATTCTGGAGAATGTGATTGGAAATAGGAATTTGTTTTTTTTTTTGCTTTTACTTCAAAGGAATAAACACTTCAAAAATGGCGGTGTCGCATTTTTACAGTCTGTGTCTAATATCACGTTTGTTTTCCCGGAGTCCATGTGGCGGTTCTTTGGGATCTCCGTTTTTCTTTGGGTTCTCCATTTCCCTCCGACCTCCCAATAAGTGAATCGGCTAATCTACAATACCCACAGGTGTGAATGAGTGTATAGTATCCAGTGATAGAATGGCATCCCATTCAGGGTGTTGTGCCCACAATGTGTCAAATTGCTGTTTACTGTGTGACTGAATATTGGGACTATTGGCACATGCCTAGCACACACACAAACCCATCAAAATCCTGATATAAAATCAAAGAAAATGACGTCGCACATCTAAAGAAGACGACACCCCCGTCGTCCGAGTCTAACGATGCAGAACATCAGGATCGCATCGAGAACTTCAGACTTGTACCATTTCTTTTCCTCCAGGAACCAATGTTTGCTGTGCTCAAGTCTTGTGCTTGTCGTACCGCGTCCTCTCACCATACGTCTTCTGGCCTCCTATAAAAAGACACTAAGAAGCACTTTTAACTGAAAATAACAGATTTGTTTCCTTTCATATACAGATGAGCTGTTTGGCAGATTTAAAGATACAGTGTCGTATTTCTGTAGACGCGGCACGCGAACCGGTGGACGCCGTGTCTGGTGCTGCCGAGCGAATACACACCTGCACACACTCACGGACACAACCGTAATCGTAAACACTTGTGCGAGTTCACACAGACTCAAGCAGAACACTGTATCTTTAATCTGTTTCAGGTGGAATCCATTGATGACTGCTTGGCTGCTGTGGATTGCTCGGTGTTGTGTGTGTTTCTCAGTCCATACGTGTACGTGTGTGTGTGTGTGTGTGTGTGTTTCTTGAGAGATCCATATCAGCCAGCGTGAGCCGAGCTGCCAGGAAGTGTTTTCTTGGCCTGGTTCCTTCTCCAGGAGAGAAGTTGGGTGTTTGAGCCTGGGTCAGTCACGCGTGGCTTTCTTTCATTCACCTTTTTTATACAATATTCAAGTAGATGATTGAAATGCTGCCCTGTTTTTTATGTACAGTTACTGGCAGAGACTCCAGGTCCACCATGTCCACACAGTTTTATGGACCCGGATTTTTTTTTTGGCACTGCGAGAGTTTTGCTGATTTCAGACAACTCGTGGGTTTCAGCACCCCTCACCCTGGCGAGTTTTTTTTTTTGTCTCCACGAGTTTTATCAGCATAAGACTGGGTCGCCTGTTTGTCCTGTTGTCCAACATGACAGGCAGTCACTATGTCAGGATGGTTTATATCCCATCACTTCATGAATGAGCAACACATTATTTCAGATTCATCATTTAAAAGGCCTGAACAAGACTAAATATATTTAGATGACAAAAAGGAGTAGTGTAGAGGAGCGAGCTCCACCGAATAAGCTTATGAACGGCCTGTAGTGTTTGCGCAACACCAGGGGAAAAAACTATACTCCCTGATGAGTTGGAAAATAATGGGGAAAACCTGAATTAACAGAATCAAGAAATGATTAGGAAAATACCCATCCTTACACCAGTGAACACATTGTGCCTATTTCTTTCTTTTTTACTCTTTTTTTTTTTTTTCATTTTAATTTTTTTGCAATCCATGACAATCAACATCATGGCTAAATGCTATGAGCTTGACAGTCCTGCTCCGCTAGTCATGTTATTGCCACAGTCCTGCTGTTAATGGATGATAACCTATAAGATTCCACGCACCAAGCTGTGGAAAACTTGGTGAGCTACAAAGTGGTCTCGTACTCCAGCCGCTCCTGGACCAGCATGTCATCCTTGTACTGCAGTCGGGGTGGCGTGGGTGAGTTAGCGATAGCCAAGATGGCTCTGCGTATGCCGCGGTCCAGCACGTGCCTTTCCCAGGCTGGGTATCGGTTCCTGCATACGTCTATTCTGATCACGGTTTCCTCCACGCGAGGGGTACGAGAGGATGGCGTGGACGGAGCTGTGGGACGAACTTGAAAAACAGGAGCGCATCCGTCTCGCTCGGTGTACTTAGCATCGCGATCAGCGTCCCTCGCCAGGGTGCCACCCCTGTTGGAGCGAAGGGAATTAGTGGCACCTTCGGTCGGCATGGCGAAGCCGGTACTGACGTTTGTATCGTCCAGCTGGCTCAGGCTGGCTGAGCGTCCGAATCGCGGCCCGTTAGGATGGAAGAAAGCGTAGTACATTAGCATGAAGACGATTCCTGTGAAGAAGCTGGAGAAGATGACGCACAGGGCAGGAACGGCGAAGGCGTCGGTGCCCACCGGTGAGCGGTACAGATACCAGAGTGCGCTGAGCGCTGCGTTTTCCAACAAGATCACCAAGTAGTAGATGAAGAGGCGGCAGCGCGTACGGCCCTCCTTCACGTTGAACCAGCTGAAGATGTAGATGATCCCCACCACCATGTCAAAGACAATCTCCTCCCACTTGGTGACGCAGAACTCGGTCTCGCAGTGCACGATCCAGAAGGTCATGATGCACCAATGCAGCACGATGAAAATTCCGAAGTAGAGCTGAAACACTGAGGCGAACAGGGCAAAGGTCACGACACGTGCTGCGATGGTGAAGAAGTGCCAGCAGAACTGGATGATGACGGCCAGGTAGCTGACGGGCTTCTTGTCGTCACGTGAATCCCGTAAAGCCTTCTGGTAGGAAGCCAGAGCCCAAGCCAAGGACACCAGTGAGGCAGCGGCAGTCATTCCTAAAAACAATCAAGAGAATATACACATGAGCTGTTGTCTAAAAAAAAAAAAAAAAGATATTGCTTTTCCTGAATGCTGCTGCTGATTAGCTGAATGAGATCTTATTTGTGTTATGCTAACTGACCCCTGCTTTATTTACAATATTAGCATTCCTGAAAAACAAAGGAAACTTTGGAAAGAAAATGATTTGGAAGTGTTAGTGGATTAGCTCAGTAGTTCAACAAACCTTTAGGTTTCATATCGGAAACCGTGTGAAAGTTAACAAGAACAGCTCATGTAAAGCTTCACCGAACAGTTCACCAAACAAAGCTAATCACAACGACATAGCTCATAGCTAAATCTCTTTTAGCATTTGCATTCCTGAATCATATATTAACAGGAAATCATTGGGAAAGCAAAACTAGTTATTTTTATTTTTGTTTTTTTTCTAAGATGCTTTATATTTAAACTATATGCAGTGCTTTACTGAACAATGCTAGCATGATGATGCATTGCTAGCATGTAAGCTATGACTCATTATGCTAGCATTGTTCGGCGAAACAATAAATAATTTCGCATTTTCATTGCTTAATATTCCTTTAAAACAATCGACAGGGAACACTGCCGAAGCTGTCTTGCACATTAACTTTAAATGGAAAATACCACTCAGAGGACGTAATCCAGATGATTCGAAACTAATCTAACATGATAACGGCTTTTGGTTTAAATACGTGAAGCAAGCATACGCCAGGAGAAGTTGCAGGTTGTGGATGAATTCCGCAAATACATTTATTCTTTATTATATCTCTGAGCATTCATGGCTCCTGAGTACACAAGTACTAATAAAAAAGAACAGGCTAATAAAAGGTGGTAAGTGCGGTTCATTCATCCTGCTTCATATACTGATTCTGTGAAATTACAAATCCCGAACAGCGCCGAGGCTTCAAATGAAATTGGAACTGAAATGTGGAGAATGAATCATGAGGCGGGTTGAACGTCATTAGCTCCGTCGAGTCTCAGCGGAGGAATGTCTTATTTACGCTCATAGATCAACGGTATGATGTCTGAGCGTGACGCTAACCGCACGGTGGCTCGGTGATGACGGAAGCAGTGGCTTACTGGAGAAAATGCCACTTGATGGAGTCTTAAAAAGACAACAGACTACAGACTGGAAACAGGAGGAGACCTAATTTATAGCAGAGAGAGAGAAAGCGAGACCCTCCAGATAATGAGGAGAAGGGTACCATGGTTACTAAGAGCCCGTAGTGATGAAGCAATCGCTCTCCAGGAGATAAAAGGAGGAGAACGTTGGAGAGAGAAAACGTAAGTAATTAATTAGCAAATTAAAGACTCGTTGTTGAGCTGTTGCAGGAAAATAATCCGTGACGCGGTGATGTGATGAAGCAAACGATGTGCCAGTGACTACGCTTTCCTATTAATTACAGCGCGAGAGGAGCACATTGTACTCCTATCCCTTTATAGCTATGTTGAATGTGGTGGAATGTTACAATACGTATAAACAGTCAAACACAGGAAACACAGACTAATGCAATCTCTTCTGAGTATTTAAGTATAATTAAGTAATAAATATTTTCTATATTATTTAAGTGAGAGTAAATAAAAGACTGATGGATGAACTGTATGTTGGAGCCTTCCGAGACAAATATTCCATAAAATTGTTTTCTGTAAACAAAACTAGCGAAAGACTTCTTTTGTTCATATAGATATAGTTTTTGTTAAGTTAAGCCATCGACTGATCCAGCTTATAATGGAGCCAGTACTAATCCAGATTAGTACTAAAGCTGCAGCTTTAATGTAGCTTAGCTTTTTTTTTTTCATTGATGAACTTTTTAGTTTAGCTGGCTTATTATCGAAATAATAAGATGGCCAGGTAATGAGAGAGAAAACGAGGGATAAAGTGGCAGCAGGTAACTAAGAGAGAAAAAGGAAAGTGAGAAAGGGAGACAGGTCAATGTTTCGGGTTTATTACCAGAAAAGAAGTGCGAGCCGCCTCGCTTTCCGCTCTCACGCGCTTCCACAGCGATCGCACTGCCACGAGAAATGAAGCGTAACACAGATAAAGGCCCAGACTCCAAACAGGAACTGATACCACAGAAACTACACACACTTAACCGGATTTCAGAAGGTCACTCCACCAACACACCGTCTGTCTGGGTTTATATGTGAGGAGAGTAAAATATAGGAAAAGGTCCAACACAAATCCAACTGAATGAAATGTGTTGAAGTATGAATGAATATGATGTGTGTTTCATCAAGGTCAGACTGAGTCAGACGTAGAAACTCAGCTCACATGAGCATCTGATTCTCCCATAGAGTCAAATGCTAAAGTGCTTCTGCTTTTTTCTAATGCTCCTGCTGGAGGTGCAGGTGCTGAGCTTGAGCATTCATGGAGGTTGTTCAACGTTCTTTTGTGAAAAGATTTTGCTGCTAAAGCAGGCTTTAAGTTCACAGATTACTGTTTCTCAGAATATACGCTGAGAGGTATAGAGGCCACGCCTCCTTCACTTAGACTGACAGACACCAAGGCCACGCCTCCTTCACTTAGACTGACAGACACCAAGG
>JAQQZR010000018.1:1620067-1637999 GCA_030068235.1 Notoglanidium macrostoma | reverse complement strand
TCAACACACTTTATCAAAGGAATTTTGTTAAGTGATCTGTTCCACGCTGCTGTTCCAATTAAAAAAGGAATGGCCATTTAGAAGACGTCCTGCGTGTGTGTGTGTGTGTGTGTGTGTGTGTGTGTGTGTGTCCCACTGAGAGTCAACACAGAGAACGTGTACACCTGACTGGACTAGAAAATTACATCCAGCCTGGTGAAACAATGCATCCATGTGCCTGTGTACAGCTGAGATTAACACTCCAAACAAAACTTCGCAGACTATAGAAAGCAACCACTACCATTAAATGCCACCCCGAATAATTCCAATAACGCACAATGATTAAGAGTAATGGCAAATATTTAAAAATACCCAGCTAGCGTGGCACATTTAATCCCGGCCTCAAAGAGAAACAGACAACAACACTCACCAGGAAGCAAAATATTCAAATATTGCCAACCAGACTCAACACCGAACGATGCACAGCGACTACACCTAGAAATTTTTTAGTAATACACAGTCCAACATCCCCAAAGTATACTCAGAATTATCCGACTACAACCAGATTCATAGTCCAACAGCATGAAACTGTCCCAAAATTTCACAAAATACAACTATGAAGATTCAATAATACACAAATATAATGCATGACGATACACCCAAAAACACATGGCTTTGGCCAACACATATTTACACCCAATTAGGTGTAAAAACACCCAAAAAAACGACAAATAAAACACCCAAACTACCAACTTCAACAAGTCTTAACATCCGACAACCAAGAAAAATGCCTACTACCAATTGCCCCTACTGTACCACATAACTACATCAAGTAGCACCCAAATTCCCCGGCGACATACGAGAACACAATACCATTCAAATATCTATCATTATGCAACACCACTGAACTACACCCAATAATGATCAGCAACACCCAAGCCAACACCAATGCAATGTCAAGGCACATCCAAAACACTCAACATTATAACACCACCCAACTCTCAGCCAGCCCCAATATGTCAAAAAAACACCAACCCAAACTACACCCAACGATGCTCAGCTACAGCTAGACCTCAACACCCAACAACAGACCACGACTACCCTAGAAATGTCTACCGTCACATACCAATAGAACACCTAAATGCCCCGCAACACCCAATTACCTCATGTAACATCCAGATACACCCTACAAGAACAAAACAATACCCAACAACACCAAACAAGCCAAATATTTATTGATTTGCAAACACCACCAAACTCCCCCTATAGTGGTCAGGAACAATGAACTCAACACTATGCAATGTTAAATAATACCGAAGAACATCCCAGCAGTAAAACAGCATCCAACGACCCCCAACAAGTCCTGATATATTGAATATTACCCAGTATGGTCTAATCGTACCCAACTACCTCATAAAACACCTACTATATACCACCAAAATGAACACAACACCAAACACCAATACTAGTCAGCACCGCACTCAGGTTCTAACATCTAACACCATCCAAAACCTTCAACAACCCCTAACACTAACTCTCAATAGGCACAACACACCAAAACAAATACATAAGATAATTCCCAAACACTACATATAACACCTAATAAAACGTAACAACTCACAACTATATCCAACAATGTAGAACAGTTATGCACTCTCCATCCTGTATCACCCAATAACACCAAGAAGCACCCAACAATCTGGAGTATGCAGCAATGCACAATATCAACTACACCCAACACTAACCACTAACACCAACCAATAACCTAAACAAACACCAAACACTGAAACAAAGTATCCAACATCACCAATACATCAATTCTGGTCACCCACACCCAACTGAGAAGCACCCAACACTAGCCAATAACACCCAACAACACCAACTTAATCAGCCAATAATGTGAAACAACCCAATCCTACACTCATCAATGCTCAGATACACCCAACACCACCCAGCAACATCTAATATCATCCCAACACATCAAACAATTAACACTGACCAATCCGGCCAAACACAGAATTAATGCCCCCAAAATAAAAAAAATACAACACAGGAGTCTTCCAACACATCCAAGAAAATCCCAAAAAAAACGTCACCATCATAGACAAACTATTATATATGCATATACTATAAATGCATGCATTTGAATAATTGAATATATGATTTAATACCCGCATGCAAGCTACGCTGACACGCCTATATGTCACAGTGATATTCTCAGTAAATAGTACATTCTCAGTGAGAAGGAAAAATGTGTTTGTGTTTAAAGAATCCTGAGTAATCTTGTCTTCTTGCAGGATAACTGACTGCAACCATCTTGCCAGCTGTTATCAAGTCCCAGAGTAACAAACCATGCCTTCCTGCCCTCTTAATCCTAACATTTGTATTCATATTGATTATTTGATAATACGCGAGTGAAGCTAAAGTGAAGCTACAGCATCATAATATCCCTATTCATTCATCATATCACTATAAATCTATCCTGCACTTGCTCTTCCAGCTGAATGCTGAACAGGCTGAATGGATGATAGCTGCCTGGGATGCACCACACTCACACACACACACACACACACACACACACACAAGCGGAAAAGTCACTAAAAAATAGTCACAGTTGCTCGGATCTGAAGATGCTGATTTATTTCGTCTTGTTCTCTGACAAATGCACAAAGCCTCACTTTACAACACGGTTTACACTAGCTCATACATTTTTGTGATTTTTAACTCAAATAAAACTGGATAATATCATATAACATAAAGGAACCGATCTCAGCTGTAGCAGGTGGAAGAATTTATCAGGCAAGGGAACAAACAATGAAATGTTGAGGCCTAGATTTAGATTGTACTACATTCAAGACAGAAAATTGCATAAATAATTTTGGAAATCGGGTTCTACCCTGGCTCCGCCCCCTCATCTTTTTTGCACCTATGACTCTTAATGTCGTCAAATCCTGTTACAGAAACATAATCAGTTTCTAGTAAGCAACGTTAACACACCAAACCCATTTTTGATTACTTTCCTATACTAATGTGACAGAGTACTGTTTTCCTTATAGGGCGCAGAATAAAGGCTACTACACTGTATAAGCTGCAGAAAACGTCACAGTATATGCAATAATTCAGCAGGGTTCTACTCACCTGGGGCTTTCTAGAGCAATCAAAGCTTTAAGAACAAGTTTCCTTGATTTGTAGTAGCATCAGAATAGATTAGAAGGAGCTCAGGGTTAAATTAAGTAAAAAAGTATGTTCACAACTATGCAACCATATGAACTACAAAACCATTACTTCAGTATTACTTACTGACTAATTACCCAGTGTTCATTAATATTGTAAAGCGTTACTGAACACTCTTGATGCTCTTTTTCTCTACAACACTTTAGCACAGTTCTGACCACGCCCACTGTTCATTGTTTTCACCTGTTTTCTGTATTTATCTACTGTTAGAAAACCATAAACAGGCACCCAACTACTGCTTCTTTTATTAATTCTGTTCCCCAGCTTGTAATTTTGTTCATTTTGGTGTTCTTCTGTTACCCCGTCTAGACTGTTGCTTATTCTTAGATTCAGCCAAATAAGGAATCTCCGAACCAACGCTTTGGAATTCTATAAAAAATGAAACCTTGCGTCTACAAAACAGTCCACTGTTCCACTTTCTGCTCAGAGGTCCTAAAAATACACTCTGTTGTTTTGGGTTGTCTTTACAAATGTTGCAATACAAAAAGACATTTTATACCCCTTCACCCTACATAATCTGTTTGTGAAAGGACTTCTAGAAGAAACCTTTGTCGCCACCATTATTTCGGGCCAGGAGCAGACGCGAGACAACCTGTCTGGGATTTTATTGATTAGATGTGGACCATAATGATGAAGATGATGACAGTGTAATGACTGCCAATGCATTTTGTCAATGCTCATCTGGTGTTCACCTGAAATACAGATATTTGAAGTTGACCAGATGTCTGGGGTGGTATTGATCAAGTGATGATGATGATGATGATGATGATGGCAAAGGCACAACATCTGGCATCACATCACACCGCACCCATTCAGCCTGCTGGTAGCATAGGAATATAAATAACACTCCTACATAAAGTATGAAAATGCAAATTCTGTAACGCTGAAGTGAATACGCATAATCTTTCCAGGTATGAGGCAATGCTGAAAGACATTTCACCATCACAGAGTTCCCGGCTGAGCGCACTGCATTCCATGAAGGTTTACATTCCCCATGGTTTTTGCGTGAAAAAATAAAAATGTATCTCTATTTTACAATTTAACTGCAAAAAAAAAAAAAAGGAACTGCATAATGCAAACGAAATGCAAACGGAAATATTCTCAAAGATTGGCGACGCAATATGGCAGAATTGGAACAGATAATAGAGAAAGAGCTGGGGATTAGAGAATATGTATTATATTATATTCAGAAATGGGGGTACAAACTTTTGAACTAATATTAATATAAAATTTTTAGTATGACTAAACACACACTATTTGACCTATTTTGTTACTTAGAAACCTAACACACTACACCAGGCGTGTTGGTTAACAAATTTGTCTCTGCGCTGTGAGCGGCCATGTTGCCATTACATCGTATGCTAAACCCGGGTTTGAGGACACTTCCCGCCCGCCCAAGAAGAAATTCCAAATTGAGGGGGCGTATTCTTTTGTTTTTTCCTAGTTGGAAGGCTGAAAAGTTCTAAGTTACGGGTTTTACTCTAGCCCAGTGAGAGTCGTCTGCATAGTCTAAGACGTTGAAGCGCAAAAGGAAAAGGAAAAGGAAAAGTGGGTCTCTCCTTTTGGGGTCAGTCTTCTCGCAGAACGAGTCAGACGCTGAGATCCATTTTTTCCCGGACCACCTTAGATAACATTCCTAACCATCATCAATACATCCCTTTCATTTTCAGCACATAGAAAGCTAATGGAGCCTGAAATTAAGTTCCATTGTCAATGGAGTGTTTGGAGATTGGACCTGAGGAAGAACACAAGTGTGGATGCTCTCACGCCGGAAAAAGATTTCGCTCTGCACAGGTTAACTCTACAGAAAGTAATGCTTAACTGGCTTCAGAAGCACACTGATGAAACACGTGACCGTGTGATACTCAGGTCTGCACAAACGCTCAGCATCGAACAGGCCTGCTCCACTTGTTCACATCCACGCGTGACGTTTGTAGCAAATATCAAACACGGTCCTACTTTTCGGGATAAAATGACTCTACAGTATTTCAATTCTCTCTGGCCTAAAGCTAAGCTAGGAAGTCTTTGAGACTGGCTTCACTCTGAAGTCTGCCTTTGTTTGCATGGATCTGAAATCTGCACGTACTCAAACACACGTCAGCCCTGGCCTATTGAGATTTCTGCATTAACAGAAGCAATGAAATCTCTCCTGTAGCTGACATATATGAATAGTGAATCAAACCGTAGCCAGATCTTCAGAAGTAAAATAAAATCTACAGAACATCAATAAATAAGATAAAACACGCTCCCTTTAATTCATGTACTCAAGAGGGCTCTGTCTTTTACACCACGTTAACAGCTTCTAGCGGCATTTAAAAGGGAAATCTGGGATTTCTTGATCGTCCCTGCTGCCTCTTAGTCTTCAACATATCTTGCAAATTTTGTCTCTACTTCTGTCACTAATAAATGTCTGGAAAACACTTATGCAGAAGAATATACTGTACGTGTCTGAGGTTGCGTTCTCCTAATGCAGAGCTTCTGCAACAGGTTATTAATAAAACTGCAAAATAAGCAACCATGTCCTGTGATTATCTTGTAGTACTGATATTTTCCTCCTCTGTCTTCTTTTATGAGAGCGAAAGCAAATGAAAAGATGCGTGGGAAGGCTTCTTCAATGAACCGAAGCAGATGCGAAGGTGGCTTGATTTGATGTCTTATTTAAACTGGCTTGACAGGAAAGCCACTCACTCAAAATGAGTCACTCTGTTAAAGAGCATGTTTGCTTGTTTGCATCCAAGTCGTAAGGAAGCTCAGTTTTAGAATTTGATTTCCAGACACACAACGCATTCCAACACCATCTGAATGGGTTTAAAGGGAAGAGCCTTAGAGACTATTTAGTTAGAAAGTAAACTATAAACTACGGCACAACTCCAGGGTCCGAGGTTCAATCCTTCGCTTGGGTCACCCTCTGTATGCATGAAGTTTTGGGGTTCCTCCTGGTTCTCCAGTTTCCTCCCAATGCCCAAAAGCATGCAGGTAGCTGGACTGGCTACTCTAAATTGCCCCTCTGTGTAATTGTATGTCATTGTGCCTTGCAGTAGACTTGTGTCCAATGCGTGGTGTATCCATCACGGCCCTGACCAGGATAAAATGATTACTGAAGATGAATAAACGATTGAATGAATAAATAAACCCGGCAAAATTAGCATTATAGCAAGAATAAGGGACTTGTTTTGGTCAGGCCTGGAGCTTCCAGTAGCCACCTAGACATTTCAGCCTTCAAGATTGCTAAAGAGTCTTCATGATTGTGTTTTTATAATTATAAGTTCTGTTGTCAAATCCAAATCAGAGTGAAATCTGGTACTTTGGATCAGTTTGGTATTTGGTATGAATTGTTTTCTCGGTGCATGTAATAGAGTTCGATAGGAATTGGAACTTTTACGAAACCAGACCACCTCACTCGGGTCTCGGACCAGTTATTTTGGTCCATATCCAACTGTGAGTGTGACCTCACCAAAGAGGAAAAAGCACCAAGAGTCAATTCTAATAGATTAAACACTACATATATGAAAGCTGTCTTAATCTTGATACATTATCAGCTCTGTTAGAACAACAAAACCCACTCAAGAACCTCTGATGAATGAAGAACAATCTTCAAGATTATAATTGGCTCAACTCCTTATCCTTGCTGCCACTCCATTATATTTTGGCACCGCCACTTTGAACCAGATCAACTGCTGTTCATGATTCTTGCTCAATCCATCCCTTTTTCTCTCCCCAACACTCCTTGTCACTGATGGGTTGATGTTATTCTGGTATTTCTCCATCAAGGAGGTCACATCACAGTGGTGTCCTCGTGATATCACACCTCCACCCCGTCTAGCAGTTCTTCCTCCTGGCAGCTTCATATCGGGTGATCCTTCAGAGTATGCACCTATCCCCATCGTCCCATGAACATCATCTCCCAGCAACCCAGCTCAAATTCC
This sequence comes from Notoglanidium macrostoma, assembly GCA_030068235.1. Classification (NCBI taxonomy): domain Eukaryota; kingdom Metazoa; phylum Chordata; class Actinopteri; order Siluriformes; family Auchenoglanididae; genus Notoglanidium; species Notoglanidium macrostoma. The sequence goes on along the minus strand of JAQQZR010000018.1, from coordinate 1,630,860 downwards.
AACACAAACCATGCGGAAAGCAACGCGTCAGCAAAATTTTATATTTAGCGCGGACCATAACAGCAGAAAATTCCCACTCATACCTTTCCTGCTCTGGCAAGTGGTAACTCACTGCTCACAAAAGAAACATTTCACAGCTTCTTCAAGAGGTTTTGACAAGATATTTATAGAAGCAGAAGATGTGCTTATTTTTCCCCCAAACAACATTAACAGCAGAAGTGGAATCCATGTGGTTGTGCCTAAAAAGTAAGCCTCTATTGCTTTAAAAATTACCTGAAACCACAAGGGGTTCATGGATGTTTCATGCATCGCTAAAGCTCTTTAGATCATGCAATTTTGTAGTGGCCAAATACATAAACAGATCAATTCCAATTAACACCCCGCCGGGATCACATTTTGCAGTTTTAGAGTTTTCAGAAGGGCAAAAGAAGTACTTTAATTATTCTAGTGAGTTACAAAAGGCACCATTACCATTAGAACTGTGGTACACCATGATCTCATTAACATCAGGATGGGCCAATTTTCTTTCCAGTTTGTTGAGTTTCGAGTGTGTGGGCTCAACAGTTCATCAGAAAGAAAACTCCCTGAGGGGAACCAAACTTAAAAAGCAGGGATAAACACCAGTCCTGGGTAGGTCATTATCATGAGTTCATTATCAAGTCTTTCATGAGTCCAGATGAAGTGCATAAGAACTTGTCAAGACTGTGGCTCCATGGAACTGGGGGTGAAAACGCAGGCTTGAAAAGGAAAATTGTTAATACAAACTGGAATAAGATTGGTAGTCAATGTTGGTATGCCAGTTGAAAGAGCTTTCGGGCAGTAAAAACATCTAGTTCTTCGGTGGAATCATTCATGTTGTGCAGAGACCTTCATTGATGATTTGAGCAAATGGTGAGACTTTTATATATCTCATTGTTCTATGCAAGATCATGCTAACTACAGGACGTAAACCCACCATATATTAGATCAGGAGTCAATCATGTTGCTTGTGGGCATATCCAGCTTTTTTTTTTTAGTTCTGATAATAGCCAAATGTCTAGTCTAGTCTAATCTACGCAATACACAATTTATACACACCACTTTTGATTAAAATGTATAAGTTTGAGTTACATGCTATGATTCGTTCTAGGTTAATTAGCAAAGCAGGCTAACTCAAAAGCAACCAACAGTATCTGCTACATCCTTCCAAGCTTTATTTTCTTTTGTAATGACTCTATAAGGATTTAATGAGAGGTTGTGCATGCCAGAATATGATGAAACAACAGTTAGGAGTTTTTCTTTTATTTTTATCTGTCAAAGAGTGTATGGAAAATAATCGCAGGTAGGAACTAAAGTTGTGAGTAGGGAACTTGACAATACATCGGTCCGTACATCAGAGGAATCAAACGTCACTTTGTTGGTCACTGCCCGGTAAGGTGGAGAGATTATGAGAAATGTCATGAGTCTTGGCACAGCACTGCAGCAGAGAAGTTAAGGGATTATAGTAGCTCCAGATGTTGGCAGCCTGCAGAGGCTCTGTTAGTGGTCAACGATCTTTCCTGACATGACCTCTTCTCTTCTGACCTCGTCATTCTCACCTGACCTTGTTGTTCTTACCTGAGCTCTTCCCTGTCTCCTGACCTTTTCTTTTCCCCCGTCCTTGTCGTTCTCTTCTGACCATATCATTCTATCTTGACCTTGTGGATTAATCCTGTCCTAATTGTTGTCTTCTGGCCTTATTGTTCTCAGCTACTGGCCTTGACAGATCCTTCTTGGCCTTGGCTACCTTTTCCTGATATCTCCACTCTTTCTTTCAGCTTTGCCATTTTCTCTAGATCTAATCATTCTCCTCTGCCCTCGTCAGTCCCTCCTGGCCTTCTTGAGCTCACCTTAGCTTGTAGTTCTCTCTAGTCCTCCTTGTACTCTCCTGACTACGACCTCATCCTCACACCTTGTCATTTTTTCCTGACCTAATCATTTTCTACTAGCTTTGTTGCTCTTCCTAAGATTGCTCATCTCTTCTGGCCTGAGTGTTCTCTCGTGACCTCATCACTCTTTCTTGGTCCTGTTGTTCTTCCTTGGACTCAGCGCTGTCTCCTGACCTTGCCGTTCTCCCCTGGACTCATCTATTGTCATACTCTACTGCCCTCATCCTCCTCCCTTGGTCTTCTTGTTCTCCCTTGATCATGTTGTTCTATGCTGACCTTGACTTGCTTTCTTCTGATATCGTCTCTCTTTCTTCTGACCTTGTCATTCTTTCCTGACTTCCTGAACTCATCATTCTTGTCATTCTTGTCAACTTGTCATCCTTAACTTGCCATCTTTCCATCACCTTGTTTCTTTCTCCAGACCTTGTCATTTATTCTTCTATAGTCCCAATCTTTCTTGCCTCACCTTGCGATTCTCATCAGCCTCCCTTGACTTTGGTTCTACCTCTCTTCAGTTCTTGCCACTCTCTTCTCTTCATGTCTGGATCTCTTGTTCTATTTTGACCTTGTTTCTCTTCTATCCCATTCACTTTCACTCACTCTTGGTTGATCTTGCGTTTCTCTCATGACCTCACTGGTTTCTTGTGGTCGTGCCACTCCTTCATGACCTCGTTGCTCTCTGTCTTGGGCTCGTTGCTTGGGCCTGCACTTCTTGCTCTCGCCTGATCTTGTCGTTACTGAAGGACATTTTAGGAACCTACTGCTGCAAAATGGAGCAACCTGAAAAGTTCAACTTGCCTGCCTGACCTCTCGCTTTCTTTTTCAGACTCTTTTCTCACCGTCTTCCTCTTGGCAATCCTTGTCCTTCTCTTTCTCTGACTCTTACACATTATTTAACTTCCTCTTATTTTTCATCCTTATCTTAATATTTGTCATATTCTTTCTCTGCTGTACTCCCACCTCTCTCCTCCCTTCTGTTTTCCCTCTCATTTATCCATCTTTCTTCTGACATCTGACATGATATTTCATCTTTGACGCTTTACGGAGTAAAGTTCCAAAAAGTTTCCAAGTTTCGTAAAAGCTAAGGGAAACCTTAAATATTTTAACCAGGAGTTCTTGGAAATGCCTTGCTATTTTGTGCAGCCCCTCAGAGGTACATAAGTACACAGTGCTCCTAGTTCTGGTGAGAACATATCACGAATGCACTTTGTTATTAAAATAAGTTCATAGCTGTTTGCTATAATGGCAACAGGTTTTGGCTGCTTTTGGGGTTTTTTTATTTTGTTTTCCATTGGAGAGGTGAATTTAAATGGTGTGTGTAATAAATAGAGAATACTGCCACCTGTTTTTGCTCATGCAGCCAGGAAGACATAGAGTACATACGGTGAAAGACCGCTTTTATAATCATATCTGAAAGGCTGCTTCTACACAGTTCATAACGTTCGATCTTTACTTCTGAGTTATACAACAGGCTTTGGCACACGGGTGTCTGATGTTCTGTAGTTTACTTTCGTTAAACTGTATTTGAGTGATGATTACTTTTTTAAAACTGACATTGACTGCGACTTTGTTAGCTCATAAAATTGATATTTCTTGTTATTCTACTTATTAAAATGAAACACAGTCTGACAAATTATATTTCTCAGAAAAGAAGACAATGTGTTAGTCCAAAAGGTCCAGACACAGTGTTAAAACTGAATTACTATTAGGCTTTACTTAAGTAAGGACAAAAAAATAGGGTTGGAAGATAATCACTTACAGTTAACCCACTAATCCACTTTGAAGGTGATTATTTTCCCATAACGGCACGTCCTGAACCGTGTTATTCCACTTAAACCATTGCAATTCACCAACAATTACAATCAATATTTCTTAAAGAAGGACACGTCATAGATTTTGTCTGTTTAGAGCTCGCAAAACAAGTTAGTCCCTGTTCTTACTTGCGTTATAGCAGCTATCAATGGTCAGTCCATCATCAGCCTCTCTTTTTACCTGTTAATAACAAAACAATTGTAGCTTGTCACAGTACTGAGAAACCCCAGGATATCTGTTAGAGCTAAAAAGCCACTATTTTAGCTGTATTCTGGAGTAACAATGACCATAATAAATGACCATATCTTTGGATTAGTTTTTGCCAAACTTTAAAATTGAAGTAGATTGATATTCAGTGCAGGTATGACATTGGGTCAAACTTTACCTGTTTTTAGAGTAAACAACACACTGCTTTGCTAGGTGTTAACTGAGCCTGATTGGGACCTTTTGGCCTTAGGCTCCTGCTTCTTGAGAGTTTATGTTGTTAAAATCGCTGTTGTGTTGGAACAGTGTGCTGTGGTGTTGGTGTTTATGGCCACCGTGACCTAGTGTAGCAAGAGACGAACAAGAGCATGAGGGTTCTTTAATAATGCAGGGGCTACAGCCTGAACACGCACACACACGTCACACTTTAAATATTCATCTCCCACAGGCATTGCTCCTAGAGGACAGGGTGGACACAAAATCAACGGCAAAACTCTATTCAAAACACAGCCACTATCCCTAAAATGGCCAGCGTATGTTTTTTTCAGATGGCTAGACTGCTTTCTTGCTCTACATGACCATTTTGTGAGTGGCCAGGTGATGCGATCATGCGCAGGTGAACAGAGATGCATGAGTGTGTTTGTTAAGAGAGAGGAGCGGAGATTTTTTCCATTATGTAAATCTGGCTTTTCGATTAGAGAAATGTTAAGCAGAGGTCAGTTGTCTCATTCTCATCCGACTGTGGATCTTTCTAAGAAGCAATGCTTAGGTCTACTTCTTTTCAGAAAAGTCAGGGTGGAACATTCTGTACACCAATTAAGCTCAAAATGCACATAATGGGCCGGTTCACTGCTCTCATCAAAGACAAGAGAGGAATTGTAGTGAAGAATAACGCTAAAGTTTAATACAGAATACTTTGCATTATGTGACTTGTTTTCTAACCCCAACCCTGGCTGCCAGCAGTTTTTTTCTAATGATATCTTGAATTCTCAATAAACCAAACAGCCATGCTGTACACCTGCTCCTACATAATCATGATAGTTGAATGCACCAGACTAAATGTAATACTATACCTCTGCCAATAACCATTAAAGCATAATGGCCTGACATAAGATGTTAACAAGCAGGAATGGGACTCTTTTAAAAGCAAAGATGTAATCAAGAGCAATATAAAGATGGCATTAGAGAAGTCATTTGTGAAGCTGTTCTTCAATCCTCCAAGCCAATAGTGACAAAATCCACATTAAGTCATTGCCCTATGCTAGACTTGTTCATGAATATGTTGTTTAAATCTGTCATGAGTTGAGAATTATACGTCCCGATTGTAATCTAGACTCTCGAGCTGTAGAGACAGTTGAATCAACTTGCAAGGTATTACGTCCAAGTCGTGTCCCAAGTCATATACTCAAATTCCAAGTCAAAGCCCCAAGTATGGTTAGCATAAGTTGAGTTAAGGTTCCCAAAGTCCCATACCATTGGCCCTGTTAACTTGGTTTTGAAATGTGTCTTGGGCAATTGGATCACAGCTGGACAGATGGGACATATCGCCATTTACACCCGTGTTTATCACAAGTCTCCAAGGTGTCGAGCTGTCCACCTGTTACAGCTTTAACAGATTTGTTCAAATAAGTCAAGTCCAAGTCCCAAGCTCCCTCACTCCCGTGTCCAGAGTTACAGGCTGCACAGTTGGTCAAATTGAGTTTCAAGCCATCCTGTCCAAGTTGAGTCCCTAGTCATAGACTCAAAGTCAAATCCAGAGTCCCAAGATGTAGAATCCTAATCAAGTAAAAAGACATACTGAGTCTGAGTAAAGTCTAGAGTTTTAAGTCAATTTACAGCCACAAATCTAGTGGCACATTAGCAGTGTTCTGGACTACAGATTGGAAGGTTGCGAGTTTATATACCAGTGCAGCCAAGGTGCCACTATTGGGTCTTTGAGCCAGGCCTTTAACCCTCGTCTGATCAGTTCAACTTAAAGTCTCTTTAGATAAATGAATAAATGTAAATATATAGCTTAGGGTCAAATTCAAGTCCCAAGCCACAGACTCTAAATCAAATCCCAGTCCCGGGCATCCAAGTTGACTCTGAAGTCCCAAACCATAAAGTCCAAGTCAAGTCCTAAGTAATGATATCAGAGTTACGTCCAAGCCAAGACCAAAGCCAAGGATGCAGAGTCTGAGTCAAGTCCAAAGATCGCAAGGTACGGATTGCAAGTTGACTCTAGAAACACTAGAATGTGGAGTCTTAGATGGTTCATTCTGCTTAAAAGTATTACCTGTTACCTAAATCAGATCCAAGTCGAGAGTTTCTGCACCGCAACATTACAGTTTCATGGAAAGCAACTTTTATCTGTTTAACCCATTAAATCCACAATATGACTGATAGTGGGCTAAACGGGCCAGGATTAAGATAAGAAATATTGCTAGTCCACAGCAAAAAAGTCTTGAAGCATGACGAGACAGATTCACAATAGACGGACCATCGTTTAGTCAGCTTAACACCATGAATGGCAGTGCAGCGTGGAATGAAAACTACTGGCCACATAAGACCTTTGCACTCAAGTATACATTTCCTTCAATCACAGGATCACATAAGCGTGAAGAGGTGAAGCTGAATCCAGCCCAAGTAGAAAGAGCTGAGTGTTTAAAGGCATCAGTCTAGCTAATGCCTCCTTTGGGGAGGAATTCTTCAGTGCACACATATACATTACACACCCTTCCACCCAGGCCTCACTCACTTTTCAACCTGTTTGTTTGTTAAATGAGCCATGTGTGCCATTCATAATTGTATTTTCTAACATTAATTAAAAGGCAAGTGGAAGTAGAGAAACATGCAAAGAGTGTGTATGTGTGTATATGTGTGTATGTGGCTGCATTAATAGAATAGGATAGTGCTCCAGGAAAGGATATGGTGGCCACATACGGACACACGCTTCGTGGCTTCTAGAGTCAACATGCACTTTCCAAAATGCCTGTAACTTTCATATATCTGTTGAAACAAATCCACACAGCTGTACATAAACACGTCAGTCCATACTTTCCCAAATGCTGATGCAGCTTAGCTAATCAGGCTAATAAAAAGAGCATCCATGGATCACACTGATCACGCTTGCTGCCAAGATGGCTTCCAACCAGCTGCTATAAATACCCCACACTCCATTTAACTTCATACACGGCACCTGGTCACTGAGGAAGCCCATCCGGCCAAGAGTTTGGTGGACACTTATTTGTTTAAAAGGAGAAATTTGAATGAGAAGCGACCGCGCTAATTGACACTTTCACATCAATTAAGGTTTATGATATTTTGCCTTTCAATCTAGTTGACTGAACCAACACTAGGTCTAGTTCTTGGTGAAGAAGAAAAATGGGCAAATCCCATGTTCACTAGCTTCCAGCTCCAATCCATTGTCCCTTGTACTTTGTACCCTTTTCTCGATGCTTGTTTCTGCTTTAAGTATGATTACAGATTTGCTGGATTTGCTGTTTTGCTCTCAGCCCCGCCCTGAGACTCCATTTGGACCATTGGACGTACATGCAGAGTCTTCATAAAAAGTCCTGCCTCTGGCCTCGGGCTCCCGTGTGTCCCTTGAGCCCTGTGAGAAAGTAGGATTATAGATTTTACCTCTTTTATCACGCTAGCTTGGGACATTTTCCAGGTTGCTTGTATTTGCCTCGGTTGCATCAGCCAACATTTGCACTCTGGAGCATGGTCATCATTCCTGGGGTTATTAAAAGCAAGGACACTGTGGTTTGTTTCGGTTTTGTCCTACAAAGGAGCATGACTCGAGCAGAACCTTGAGCACGCATTCAGATAAACCCAAAAGGTCTGCAGCATTGCAACAAAATCCATCAAAGCCAATACGGCCCATACAAGTCAAGTTGTCTTGAAGTGCAGAGACAGAGGGCAGAGCGATGAGCCAGCATGCATTGCACAGCATGAACAGAGCTCACTGCCTTCTGTTTGAATCATGATCTGTTTGAAACCCATGGTATATGCGCGTCAACATTTCTACTGACATGGGTGTCAGTTAAAGGAAAAATCCAACTTGTACAATAATCTTTATAATGGCCATGAGATCTTTTGTAATTCAATTCTGAGTTGACTTTTTTTTTTAGTTTAAATATCTTTCAGCTACATGTTGGTCTATTCTTAACACTTTCCTACACGACTTAGAATCTGTGCTGACAGTGACGCAGTGGGATTTAGCCCTTGCCTCATCTCTACCTAACGAGAGTGATGCAGCGGTGCTTTAGTCCTTTAGTCTGTCCAGTTCTCTCATCTGTACACTCTGTTCAAACAGATCAGCTTCCAAAGCTACAAACTGCACGCTAATACTGCCGTCAACGCCATCGCGCTCACCATCTCGTAACCAGCTGTGACTCAACGTGACGACGTCATACTGCTGCATTGCATTCTGGAACTTTGGGTCGAAGGCATCAATGCCCATTTCTACATTCATCATCCACCATATCTACACTGGATTTTTCATTAATACTGTTAATATTATAGAGCTAACAGTGAAACCTGGCCGTTATCGCTTAAATATCTCTCTGCTGGAACTACGCCACTAGTAATAATGTCCTCCTGTGACAACAGCACAGCACACAACTGCTAACATCTCACAAGAATAACAAGAATAGCAGCTTCAGCCAACAAATTAGCACCAGAATTGCTAAACACGGCACAATATGGAAATATTTATATGTTTCGGGGGGTTGCCCGAAGTCAGTATTTGGGCTGTTAAGAGGATGTATACCCATCAAAAGCGCCATATTTTTCCTTGGATTGAATCCTGCTGCACGGTTTAAATTTTAAATCAAATTTCGAAGCTCCTCGTAGCCTTCACACATGCCAAGGCTTGGATTCAATATTCATATATAATGTTAAAATAATGATTAAGCATGAGAATAAACGTGTTGGCTCCATTGATGCAGAGTTAAAAAGGCACGTTACAGCTCTATTTACATTCTCTTACATAAAACCAGCCACATTAGCATACATCTGCATGTGTAACTTAATATGGTAATTCAGGCCGGATCGTGGCGACAGAGCGAGCAGGTTATTACCTCTTTATTCGAGAGATATGGACCTTTTACTGCAAAAGAGTACCAGGAGCTATTATCAGTCCTCCAGTCACTTAAATCCTCCATTTAGCCAGATCATCGTCGATTAAATGACAATATATTCCAGTGCTCTTAGCCTTCCTATATTTAACCAATATCAGCCTGACACACAGTTAAGTGAGAGTGCCGCTGTGCCACGATGACGCCTTTAAAGACTTCAGAGCGTCACACACGATGGTCAGTCTTGCTGCCAAGATGGCCCCCAACCAGCTGCTATAAATACTCCACACTCCATTTAGACCAAGCACCTGGTCACCATGGAGGCCCGAGCACCCTGGAGTTTGGTGCACGCTCATTTGCAGTGCAATCATGTAGGTCCAGCTCATTAAGGGAACCGATCAGCCAAGACCACATGCAGAGAAGCTCGGCTGCTCTGCCGGCAGGCTTTAGAAGAAAAAAGTGTGGCCTCAGCTTTCCATATAGCAGATTTCAAAAAGCAGCATGAGCACAGTAAAGTAAGGAGAAGCCACAAGAGCATGTGTAAAGGTGTGTACATATCCGTAGGTTACGTGGTTCTGTAAACACTGGATAACTGCGTTAGTTCACCATGTGAATCGATAACGGTGACGCTAAAGCTCTCAACGAGGTATCCAGGTATTAAAATGACACCACCTGGTGGTTAGGAGGGTAAAACAGAACACATGGTCATCTATTATCTACATGCGTGGTCAAATGGAGGATTGAAATCCAGATGTGGAGGTTTTTCAATGGACTGAACCAGGTACTTGAAAAACAAATACTGCAGCAGATCCAATAAATGTATAAAAAAAACTGTCCAAGTTCAGTGACTCTGAATGAACGATGAGCATCGTGGTTTTTTGTTGCGGTTTACTTAGATACATTTCTGTAAATTACTTAGCTAAAAGTAGCTCATCGGACCTGAGACTGGCTACAGGACTTGAGACGTGACCTCAAAAAGGGAAGACTTTTCAGAGATTTTCATAAATCTTCCGTTTTATTTACCCTCTCTGGTCTGCTTAGCTGATATTTACTGAGAAGTCTACAATGCAAACCAGAGCTTACAAAGAACGTGTCTATTCAAAGCAGAAGTATCTTATTTGTTCAGAGTCCATGGCGCGACTCAAAAGTGCTATTATGAAACTAAATATAACCTTTTATAGCCATGACCTAATCGTTAACAGGTAAGAGATAAAAAGTAAAAGCTGAGGTGAAAATTCAGTCATGTTAGTTGCTTATTTCACTGGAGCGGTACCAGTTATAGTGATCTATACGATCTTTCATTATACATGATGCAGCATAACGCTGTAATTCATCATGCACCAACATCGTCAGTCAGGATGAATGAACGGCAATGAAATTTTATGACGTCCTCGACTATAAAGGTGCCTTTAAACGGAAGGTCACATGAAGCACCTGACAGAGGCGACAGACCTAGAGCTGAGAAATAGCAGAAGAGCGTGAAGCCAGAGCTTCCTGCAGGAGCAAAGTGGAAAAAAATCTACCTCTAAAAATAAATATCATAATCCTAATCCGAATTTAGGGAACCTAAAGCCATGATTGTGAATGAAAATTATGAATAACTGGTCTGAATAAACTTTCGGTTTCAGTGATGGGCGGGGCTAATCTGAAGTAAAGCTCGCAAAGCTCTTGACCTCTGAGCAACCTAGCAAGCAAACAAAAGCCAGTCAAGGCTAATCTAACAAGCATAGCTACTGCGTAACTCTATAACTAGGACAATCCTAATTCTTAATACTGAAATTCAGATTTAGCTTTGTCAATCAAGTGT